>JANAVB010041420.1:17357518-17365018 GCA_029216955.1 Iris pallida
GGAGAACTTCTACAAAAAAAAAGATCATAAAGCTACAGCCAGGCGCAAGAACTGCTATGCGCCCCATGCCTAGCGCATCATCAGTCAGGCACATCACTCTAATGTCTCATCCAGGTGCATCGCCTCGTCATTATGGCGTAGGCGCATCACCACCAATCAACCCTTGTATAGCAGGAGAAGGAGCTCTCCTAGCTCAACGAATATCGCGGTACGATGCCCCGGTCTTCGGAAGCAACAGGCATACTCGGCAGCCTGTCGAAAGACGGATCGCGGTCGTCCCGATCTTTGGATGCAACAGGCACCATCGGCCAGTATTGGGACTCGACGATCCCGATATTTGGATGTAATAGACACTAACACAAAAGCTCAGAGCTGCGAGAAGATTGGGGCATCGCATCTTCACCCTCGAAAGAAGCTCGAGTTCGACAGTTTGCCAAGGCAGAGCTCCGGCCAAGTTTATCTTTTGAAGAATGAAAGCAAAGATTTCCCTCATGCGGCTATTTATAAGCACGGGCAGCCTGCACCCGAGTGCCAAATGGCCAACGTTCCAAATTCTATACAATAAATTTGTATTAAAAGCAAATACATCTGTCGCCTCATATTTGGCTAAGTAAAGGCAACTATTAACGCCTCGAAGAACCCAACAGGCGGGCCAAACAGGATGCGACACATTGGCAGATGCTCTGTCAAGTCATGTGCTCCCCATGGATGCGCCCAGCGGGCCATAGCCATGCGTCCAGATTGGCATTTACCAATGCAACCCTCTCCATCAAATATTTAATGTTGAATGACAAAAGGCGACAACACGTCTCCCAAAGATGTCCAATCAGCAGCCCATACAGAAAGCGAAGCGCCGCTCATGTCAGCACCATCATTACACCTTGGGTCGACAACGATTGCCACACGGTAGAAGATGAGGGTCCGGAACCATCATTCGATAAGGGAGTAGCACTCCGTCCATCGGTGGAACCTCTACCGGCACGGGATACGCCTCTACCGATGGAACCTCTACCGGCACGGGATGCTCCGAGGTAGGATTTTTCTTTTTTTGTTATTTTTTTGATTTTTTACTCCTTTCATTCTTTATCTTTTCTCCTATATTTCTGAAATCAATAGAACTCTAACAGCCTCAAAAGGCTTACAGATGTAAATTTACTTGTCAGAGAAGGGCTGACATGGACACTTGACTTTGGACTGACACGGACACTTACGTATGTATCTAAGATACCTAGCTAGAACTTACCTATATATCACCTTAACTATAGGTATTTGTGTATCATATGGATATCATGTACCATGGTATACAATATCACATTGATACTCTCTTGTATCTTGATACTAGAATACAGTTTCAAATACCCATGATACTAACTATACGCATTAACTATACACACGTTCATCTTATATACTACTAGGATACTCACTCTATACACTCTAGGTACTACGATATACACTTAGGTATTGTCACGTGTTCTTTGGAGACATTCCCTGAAAATAAATTTACTTATGCAAGCCTTTTGAGGCTATCAGCGTTATATTAGATTTCTAAAAAAATCTATAAAAGACTAAGTTGTTTGACTTTTTGGTATAACACTGATAGCCCCAAAAGGCTTACATAAGTAAATCTAATTTCTAGAGAAGAGCTCACATAGACACTTGATTTCAGGCTAACACGAACACTTAACATAAGAGATAATTATATCTTTTTCGTCATGTGTTCCTTGTGAGCCCACAAGGAAAACTTGACCTCGGAGTATCCAAGCTAGCACTTACCTAGCTAGCACTTATCATGAAATACTTGGCGATACCTAGCTAGCACTCACTCTATACACTCTAGGTACTACGATACTCCTTAGTATCCTTACCTACATATTGTCTTAACTCTAGGTATTTGTGTATCATGTGGATATCATGTACCAAGGTACACAATATCATGTACCATGGTACACAATATAAATAATTTTACTATATTTATATTATTAACATTAGTTAGCATTATATTTCTAATTGAACCTATTATATCTAAAGTATATATCAATTTTTATACATGAGTTAACTAATACTGATTGAACCTATATATTATATCCAAGTACATACATCAATTTCCATACATGAGTTAACTAATACTAATTGAACCTATATATTATATCCAAGTACATATATCAATTGTGAAACATGAGTTAACTAATAAGAAATAAACATATATGTGTCGTGTCTCAGTCGTGTCGTGTCTGTGTCCGTATCGTATCTCATTGGCGTATCTTACAAACGATATTACACTAACACTCATGTACACTACGTGTCTCAGTGTTATGTCTCAGTGTCAGTGTCGTGTCGTGTCGTAATGTCATGTCCGGAAGAGGAAGTTAGGGTCAGGGTTACCTGAGCCGGAGTAGAGTGGTCACTGCAGTAGGGGTTCGCTGGGGGAGGGGGTCGCCGGAGACGAGAGGGGCGAGGGGACAGGGGGTCGCCGAAGTCCAGAGGATCACCGGGGGAAGGAGACAAGAGGCCGGTCGAGGGAAGCCGGGGATGGAGTCGAGAGGGGCGCGGTCGGCATGGGGTCGTCGGGGTAGGGGGTCGCTGAGAAATTTGGGGGGAGAAAATTTGGGGAGAGCGCGCACGGGGGGAGGGGGGATTTTTTGGAAGAAAATAAAAAGTCGATCGGCCAGCTGAACCCTATATGAAATACTTTAGCGACGTCCGCATTTGACATCACTAAACGTCGCTGACTATTACTAAACTGGCGACTTTCAAGTAGAGGAGTTGCTCAATGTCGCTAATTTATGAAAAACAACGATGTTTTCCGACAAACCGTGACGTATTCCAGATAATAAATTGCATCTATTTCCTAATAATAAATAGTGTCGCTAAATGACGTTGAACGTCGCTGGTAGCGACGTTTAGCGACGTCTTCCGAGTACGTCGCTAATTATAAAAAAATAGCGACGCCCGAACAAAACGTCGCTAATCTCGTCGCCAATATGACTTATTTTGGTAGTATTGTTGCTGCTTATAATGAAATCTTAAATATTGAATCGCCTGGTACTAAGCGTAAAGTTGAAAATTCAAATTCAGGAGCACTATGGCACAGACGTCTAGGTCACATCTCTAGAAATAGAGTTGAGCGACTTGTGTTAGATGGGGTTCTAAATTCCATAGACTTTACAGACTTTAATGTCTGTATTAACTGCACTAAGAGCAAACAGACCAAACAAAAGAAATTGGGAGCATATAGAGCTAAAGATGTCTTATAATTGATACATACGGACATTTTTGGGCCATTTCCAACACCATCTTGGAATGGACAGCAATATTTTATATCATTCATAGACGATTATTCTAGATATACATATATACTTATTTCTTATACATGTGAAGTCCCAATCATTGGATGTGTTCTAATCGTTTAAGGATGAAGTTGAGAACCAACTCAATAAAAGAATTAAGAAAATTAAATCTGACCATGGTGGTGAATATTACGGTAGATATGTGGTTCACGTGAACAGTCCGGGACCATTTGCCAAATACATAAAGGAATATGGGATCGTCCCATAGTACACTATGCTAGGGTCACCTACCATGAATGGTGTAGCTGAAAGATGAAATAGAACTCTTAAGGATATTGTAAGAAGTATGATATGTCATTCTAACTTGCCAGACTCACTCTGGGGAGAGGCAATAAAGATTGCAGCTTACATTCTGAACTGAGTACCAACTAAAGCTGTTGCCAAAGCACCTTATAAGCTTTGGACGGGTAGAAAGCCTAGTCTAAATCACTTTCATGTATGGGGATGTATAGCTGAGGCAAGGCCTTATAGGCCAAATGAAAGGAAATTGGACCCCCGAACAGTGAGCTGCTACTTTATTGGCTATTCAGAGCGATCTAGGGGTTATAAATTTTATGATCCCAAATTGAAGACAATTTTTGAGATGGAACTGCCACATTCTTTGACGATATTGAGTTTTGGGAGAGAAATAAGGTTAGAGATTTTATCTTTAAGGAAGAATCAGTTTTAATTCCAGAACTGATTCATACAGTTGCTTCTGATGAAGCAAGTTCGGAACCTTTACAATATATTTTTATTCAAACTCCCATTCAAGATGAATTAGTTGTTCCTGAAGAGAAAACTCAAGATTCTCAAGAACCAATACTTCAAGAGCCAATACCTTTGCGGCAATCCACTAGAGAAAGGAGAAGTGCTATTCCGGATGATTAAATAGTATTTCTCCATGAACATGAAGAATATAATGGTATAATAGAAAATGATCCAATCAACTTCCATCAAGCCATGCAAGATTCCAACTCAGAAAAGTGAAGCAATGAATGAGGAGTACAAGTCCATGCAAGACAATAAGATTTGGGAACTTGTCCCATTACCAGAAGGTGCGAAACCCATTGGTTGCAAATAGATATTTAAGACCAAACAGGATTTCAAAGGTAATGTGGAGAGGTATAAGGCTCTTCTTGTAGCTAAGGGCTATACTCAGAAGGAAGGGATTGACTCTAAAGAGACTTCGATTTCATCAAAGGACTCATTTAGGACAATCATGGCTCTTGTTGCCCATTATGATTTGGAGCTTCACTAGATGGATGTCAAGACAACATTTCTCAATGGTAACATTGACAAAACAATTTATATGGTACAACCAGACAACTTTGTGTCAGAAGACCCAAAAAAGATGGTTTTCAAACTGACAAAATCCATCTATGGGCTAAAACAAGCGTCTCGTCAGTGGTTTAACAAATTTCATCAAGTAATTCTCTCATTTGGTTTTGAGATGAATGTTGTTGACGATTGTGTGTATCACAAATTCAGTAGGAGCAAGTACATTTTCTTGGTATTGTATGTTGATGACATATTGCTTGCCACTAATGATATAGGCATATTGCACGAAACCAAGAGATTTCTATCAAGACATTTCGAGATGAAAGATCTTGGTGACGCCTTCTTTGTGTTAGGTATCCAGATCCATCGAGATCGATCTTAGGGTACTTTAGGATTATCACAGAGGAAGTATATCGATAAGGTGCTTAAATGGTTTGGCATGTAGGATTACAAACCAGGAGATATCCTAGTCGTCCCAGTCGCTAAGGGAGACAAATTTAGTCTCGGTCAGTGCCCAAAAGAAAACCTTTAGATTCATGAAATGTAAAAGATTCGATAATGTACCGGCGGTAGGGAGTCCAATGTATGCTTAAGTTTGTACTCATCTGGATATAGTGTACATTGTTGGAGTGTTAGGCAGATACTTAAGCAATCCACGAACGGATCATTGGAAAATAGCCAAAAGAGTTTTAAGGTATTTGAAGAGAACAAGGGATTATATACACACATATAGAAATTAGACCATTTGGAGATCATTGGGTATTCTGACTCTGATTTTGTCGGATGCCAAGATAGTAGAAGATCCACTTCGGGTTATATTTATCTGTTAGCTGGTGGTGCAGTTTCTTGGCGCGGTACCAAGAAAACTCTTATTACTTCGCCCACCATGGCTGCAGAATTTGTAGCATGTTATGAGGCAACAAATTATGGGATTTGGCTGAAGAACTTTGTCACTGGGTTGTGAATTATGGAAGGAATTGAAAGACCACTTAAGTTATATTGTGACAATAAATCAGTCGTCTTATACTCCAATAATAATAGGAGCTCGACCAAATCAAAACATATCGACATCAAGTTCCTAGTTGTCAAGGAGAGGGCAAAAAGCAGACAGATTTCCATACAACACTTAGGGACAAACTCCATGATATCGGACCCTTTTACAAAGGGCCTTCCACCCAAGGTCTTTCATGAGCACACTGCTCACATGGGTGTCTTAGAGTTTCAGGATTCTTTGATTTAGTGGAAGTTAGTCATTGATGTCATTTGTGTTATATGTTGTATTTGTATACTTTTGTATTTTGATATTTTTCAGATCAGAAATAAATATTGGTATTCAGTTTATTACACTTTGGTCGATAATGTGTTTAAAAGATCTCACTTAAGTAAAGTACGACCAGTTGAAAATTGACATGTACAGATCACCTTCATGTGATTTTCATGCTGCAGATTTCATGATCGATCTATGTCATTTGGTTATGTTGATATTAGTGATCATTGATGGGTTTAGTTATGATTGATATAACAAAAGCCGCTTTGGTCCTATATTGATAAACTAATGGACGAGATTGTTCAAATATGCGTTATGTTTATGATGGCAAAGTTTTGAGCTCATAAAGTATAATATATTTATAAAGGTACATATGTAGCCCAGTGGGAGATTGTAAAATAATCTATATATATATATATATATATATATATATATATATATATATATATATATATATATAATTGGGGACACACATGTAATAACTAAATGTGTTAAGCTATTATTTAATTAGCCAAAATCAAAGTGGTCTATTTAAAGTGTTATGGCTAAGGGTGTAATTGTCATGAACAATATTGTGTAGATACCAAAAGGCTAATTTCTATTTTTATGATGGGCCAAAATAGAAATAAGAAAAGTATAAGAGTCATGACTTATCATGAAAGAGTATGAACTCAAAGAGACATTACTCTTCATGAAAGGGCATGCATTTCTTACAAATATAAGTGGTTATGGTCCCCAATTGTAGAACAAGAAATATTCTCTTTTCATCTCATCAGAGGAGGAACTAAGGCCCTAAAGAATTCTATAATTGGAAGATCACTACTCTGTCAAGAAGATTATCCATTCCCTCAAGTTCTCATGAATTCTTCAGGTACGCTTCCGCATTTGTTAATCATCTTGAATTGACATGGGATTATATGTAGAATTTGATTTTGGATTTATGCTTATTGTTTGAGAATTAGAATATGATATTAAGCACGATTAATTAAATTCGAACAAGTGAAGGCCTTGTTGAATGAAGAGAGTACGAAAAAATAATGGGAACAAATGAGTTTAAAATAAATGGGGAAGAGGAGAGAGTAGTGGGGAGATGTAGATGGGAAGTGTGCTGGTCCTTATGATAGAAATAGGGAGGTGAGGGTGTTAGTTATGACCCATTCAAAAATCCTATATGAAGTCCATTCCTTATTTTATGAATCACACCCTTTGATAAGTAGAAAACTTACAACGGTCCAAATGAAAAAAGTGTTTACAAGTGAAATCTCCTTCCGGACCAAAATTTAATTATGTTAATAAAAAATTCTAATCATTGCTAACCATAAATATTTAATTAATAATTATTACTCAATAATATTTATTACTTAATAAAAATAACTAATGATTTAAATCATGATTAATTATTAATCTATATTATTATTGCCACTGAGTGGTAAATTCAAATTGAAAATTTTACGAAATTCCTAAATTTCAGGTCAAGACAGTTACAATAATTAATAGAGCCCCCTGGCCTCCTCTCTAAGATGCACCAAAGAAGAGGAAAAAGGGAGTCCGTTGAGTCCAGGGAGCCCCTTCAAGTCACAAAAAGTTGACTAACGAATGTTTCGAAAGTTCTTTGAGAACTTGCTG
>JANAVB010041420.1:17370018-17526765 GCA_029216955.1 Iris pallida
TACCAACAGCAAGAAAACCTAAATTAAAACCTATTACAATTTTTTTGAGGGAAAAAGGAATTAATTTAGATTTTCTATGAATTAATGAAGTTGGTACATACCTCTCTTTCCAAATGAAACTTTCCTAAAGAGGCTAGCCCTAATGGAAGAGGGTATTTATAAGGTAGGAATCCCTATGCTAGTGTGTGGCCGGCCAACTATGAATTAGGGTTAGGGTTAGCTAGTGGGTTGGGCTTTGGGCCCCTATGTGCCAAGTTGCTAATTAATTGTTCAACCATAAGTCATGGCTTATGACTTAACTATTCTAACTTGAGTTTAATGACTAAACCATAGGTTAACTCTAGTCTAACTAGGGTTGCATGACCTAACCAAGTCCAAACACAAATAGGGTTAGCTTCTAGGTTAGTATACCAAGGTCAGTGCTAGTCAAAGTCAACCTAGTCAACCATCATTCAAATAATTCCAAAATAAATCCTAAAAATTCTCATAAATTCAAATAAATTATAATAAATTCAAATAACCCCAAAATGACAAAAATATCCTCAAACTAGAAATGATAAATGAAATACCCTAATCACAAGTCATGATTTTAAATAGTTTAAAAAAATTAAAAATCACCAAAAATTATAATATAAAATAAATATAAATAAATAATAATTATAATTACAAAATTTTAAAATTACCCTCATCTGGAAAACTGGGTGTTACAATCCTACCCACCTTATAAAAATTTCGTCCTCAAAATTAAGATGATTGCACCCCCTTCTAGGTCAAACATAATCAAGGGTCAATCACTAGTCAATTCCTCAACATCCTAGTGCTTGGTCATCAGCTGGTCAACTTCTTAGGAATTTACCTCTGCTAGCTACCTAAGTGTTGGCAACTCGAATTTAGCAAAAGAGAACTCTATAATAGGCTAGCTCTTAACTTCCCAATCCTATCAAGTCATCCATAACTAAGTACCTACAAGCTAAGCACACCAATCCCTAATACCACATATATATATGCTCAAGAACAATAACCCATCACATATATCCTAAGTATATCATCTATATATATATATGACTGATCAACCAAGGGTTAAAGTAGACTAAACTCATAAGGGACTGAAACAAAAGCTTAGAATTAGGCTAAGGATGAATGGTCTGAAATCTCAATAAAGGCAAAAGGAAATAATGCCAAGGGAACTGAAATTATGAGCTAAAGGATAGGACTTTTGGGTCCACTTGTAAAGTCAAAGTGAAAGGAAACCTATATGGTGACTGAAATATACCTCTAGATCAACCTGGCCTCTCCTCTATATCTGGCTGAACTAACTACATGCAGGACAGTGGTCTGAAGAAGTGAACCAAACTGGTGTACAGGGAATGCAATAGGCAGTATATTGCAAACGAGTGCAGGCTATGTACCAATCAAAATACATTACATATATATACAAATTATATATATTAACCCTCATCACCTCAACTCTGCTCAGGGTCTAAACACACACTCCCTACCACATGCCTAGCACACCAATGAAATGGTCAGATACTGTAAGGTGTACTGGGACAGAACAGTAAACTATCCCAAGTGGTGAGTACAGGCCTCTAGTATGCATGATACTAACTCTCCAGATATGCAGAATATGGTAAGGGGTTGATGGTTATATTGGTGAGTCAATAATTGGGGTCTGAACTATGGTCCAGTGAAACCTATGATGCAACATGACAGGTAATGAAAGTTGAGTGCAGTGAACAACCTAAAATAGTATGAACCAAGGAAAGAAGGTCTCTAATGAAGGGTCTACACACTGCCTATAAAGGTTGATCAATATGACTGAACTCAACACAAGGAGAACTTAACTAAAATAGGAAGTGAACCAATATAGGCTAACAACATGTCAATAATCCTATACATCAATGACCTATAGGTACCAACCAAACCTATATCCCATATGCCAATATCATCTGTAACCTTTCTATATACATAGACCTCTCTGTCTTAGGTGAAACTACCACTATACTCAAGGACAGGCTCTGGTCATGGGTGTCTCACTGGAAAAAAAGGTAAGGGAAAAATAATAACAATCATCAAGGTTGTAAGGCATACTGACATCCTATATGAAAACTGGTTGGTCAGGAAAATCATCTACAATGGGTTACTATTCTAATACCAATGCTAACTATCATCTCTAGGGTACAGACACTCTATAAGTCATTGTAACACCCAGTTTTCTAAAATTAGGGTATTTTTGAAAATTTATTATTTTTATTATTTATTAATGTTATTTTAGTCATGATATGATTTTTGGTGATTTTTAGTTAGTTAAAACTATTTCTAAGTCACGACTTATGACTTTGTGATTTTACTAGTATAACCCTAGTGTAAACCCTAGAGATTTCATAACCTAGAGACTAACCATGACCATGTGAGCCTAACCATGTATTTAGAATATCAAATTACCACTTTTTAGTCAAAAGGGTATTTTGGTAATTTATTAGAATTTATTTGGAATTATTTGGATTTATATGATTATTATTATTTAATTAGTTGATTAGTGTCATGTTAGCTCTTAACCTAGTTTAGCACTAATCTAGACGTTAGCCACTAACCTAGAAGGCTAATGTTAGATGTTAGCTTTATGTTAGAAATATCTAAGTTTGATAAATATCTAGATATGTTACTTTTAGATATTTTAAAAACCTAGAAATATCTATTCCCTTAGTCAAAGACTTAGGGGCTAAGTTTGCAAGGTGGTAGGAACCCTAAATATCTACCCTACCCCCCCCCCCCTCCAATGGCAGGCCACACCATGCCCCCATCCTATATGAACACCCCCCTCCTCCCTTCATTCATGCCATTTTTTTACATACACAAAAACCTAGTTTTCCCTCTACCTTCACACCCTCACCATTTAATCATTTTGACTCCAAAATGGGTCTAGTCTTTTGCATTGGACTCCTCTACACTAGAGGATACCAGTTATGGCTTGCTAGCAAGGATTTGTGGAGCTTTGGACATTGGGAGTTGAAGGGAGTTTTCATTCAAATAGGCCTATTATTGAGGATTTTGCATTCATAGGTAACATGCCCTAAAACCCATTAATATTGTGTTTTCTCATTATAGTTGCATACATCTAGGTACCATGGACCTGTAGGCCAAGTTTGGTAGGAAATAGATTTGATTTGGTGTCCGTATCGGACATGTATCCATGTTTGAAAAACAGTGTTTGGTGAAATGCCACTTAGGTTTTAATGTTGTGTTTTTGTGAAACAAATTGCATGTTTAGATAGCCCTAGACTTCCCCATCACGAATCATCAACTCTGAGCACATTTCTATGCTGTGTTCGTGTCCAAAATGGATATGAACTCGCAGTACGAGGCCACGCGCGTGTGTCCTGCTACCACGATGTTCGTACTCACTGCACAGAGCACTAGGATACGTCAAAATTGACATGGACATGGGGGCAATATCTGCGAACATGCCCCCAAAGTCTCATGACTTCTCATGTCGTGTCGAGTGAAAAAACTCACTCGTACTGGACACGTACTACACTGCACGCGCACGTTTTCCTTACTGACACGCGACTCGTGTCGCACGGACACGAGTCGTGGACACCTCGTGTTGACACGAGTGTGTAGCCTAACACGTAGGCTACACATGGATATGACCACGTGGCCCACGTGGCGTGTGTCGTATCCACGAGACACTAGAACACACGTACGATACTGTCTGAAACAGTGTGTATCAGTCGAGAAAACTCGACTGATACGGGTCTCGTGTCGACACGTGAGGACACGTAGACACCGTGCAGGAACCTAGACATCTAGCCTGACCCTAGACGAACCTAGGAACACGAGCACGAGACTCCTAGACACTTGTGTCGTGTCCTACACGCGTGTGCATCTCTGCATGACGTTATGACACTGAAACTTACCCGATTCTGTATTTTTGATACTGGACACATCGTGTCGTGTCTAGACTTCGTATCAGGCACCCTAGATGCTAGGGGACACTGTGGGACACGATTACCAACCTTGGGTTTCGAGCCTTAGCACGGTTTGGGTCGGGTATTGGGTTTATCCCCCTTAGGTTCAGTAATGAACAGTATTACTGTTCTACCAGTTTTTAAAACGAATTTCAAAATAATTTTTATGTATATATATATATATATATATATATATATATATATATATATATATATATATATATATATATATATATATATATATATGTATATTTATGTGTATATATACTGAATATACATGTATATATGTATATGAGTGTGTGGGTATATGTGTATGTATATATATGTGTATGTATAGGGGGGTGTGTGTGTATATATGTATGTATTGTGTGTGTGTGTGTGGTTCTCAGTTTTCTGAGAACACACCCCCCCACTGTCTCTTGTTCACTCTCTATCTCTCTCACTCTCTCACATCTCTCTCTCTCTCTATTGTTCTCTCTCTCTCTATATATATATATATGTATATATGTATGTTGTATATATATATATATATATATATATATATATATATATATATATATATATACAAATATATCAAAATATATATACTAATATATGGTATATATTAGTATATATATTTTGATATATTTGTATATATATATATATATATATATATATATATATATATATATATATATATATATATATATATAGTTATGTATATATATGTGATACTATACTTTTTAGATATAGGTTTACATAGAACCTATAAGTTACTGGCCTATGGGTTATAGACATTAGCCTATGGCCATTAGGGGCTAACCCTAATTGACCTAATGACCCATGACCTAACTAGTTGACCCTTGTTTGACTAGAGTTGACCAAAGTCAACCTTAGGTCAAACTTGATCTAATTAACCTAGAATTGACTAGGATTAACCTAAAATGACTAGTTTAACTAGTCTGACCATGTTTGACCTAACTTGACTAGTAGACCTAGTTTGACTAGATAATTGACCATTGTTGACCAAAGTTAACTATAGGTCAACCATGACCTAATTGACCTAGAGATGGCTTAGATGAACATAGAATGACTAGTTGACTAAAGTTTGACTAAACCCTAACTAATTGATTTATGTTTGACCATATGGTTATGAGGATGGTCCTATGTAATTTAAGATATGTATGGGGTTAAGTGGAATACTTAGAGGTTGTGTCATGGTTTGAGTTAGTCTTATGGAGTATTGACTTAAATAGTTGACCATTGACCTAATTACCTTGTTGACTAGTCTTTGTTTGACCCAAAACCTTAGTTAGTCTAAGTTTGACCTAGACTTGACCTAGATTGATCATGTCGACTAGTATTTGACTAGTCTGACCATTGTTAACCAAAACCCTAGATAACTTGACTAGTTTGGCTAGAATGTTGACCAAGAGTTGACTTTAACCTAGATTAGACTAGTTTGACCTTGTTTGACCTTATTTGACTTAGTTTGATTTCCTGTGACCTAGTATGACTTTCTGTGACCTAGTTTGACTTTAGAGTTGACCAGAGTTGACCAAGAGTTGACTTTTGACTAGATTGACATAGAATCATGTAGTATGTATTGTATACTCTATTTTTACTATTGTGGATACATTGTGACTTGTATTGCTCTGATTAGGATCCATACACCTCTCCTCAGGCAGTATATCCTCTTCAGACATTCAGTTATCAGGCGAGTACATTCTCTGACCGTTTCATACTTGCCAGGATTTATATTTTTGCTCTAGATTACTTTACTTGATGCTGACACGATTGTTATCATGGATTGGTACTATATGGATCTTTTCATGAGATGTTATCCCCCTCGGAAGCATTAGATACAGCATGTTTGTGCGTTTCACGAATCATCATGTATCTCTATGCTTCCATAGATTCGCGAATCGCTTGTGACTCATGTACTCTCATGTTAGCTCCTAACCTAGTTTAGCACTAATCTAGAGGTTAGCCACTAACCTAGAAGGCTAATGTTAGATGTTAGCTTTATGTTAGAAATATCTAAGTTTGATAAATATCTAGATATGTTACTTTTAGATATTTTAGAAACCTAGAAATATCTATTCCCTTAGTCAAAGACTTAGGGGCTAAGTTTGCAAGGTGGTAGGAACCCTAAATATCTACCCTACCCCCCCCATGGCAGGCCACACCATGCCCCCATCCTATATGAACACCCCCCTCCCCTTCATTCATGTTATTTTTTTACATACACAAAAACCTAGTTTTCCCTCTACCTTCACACCCTCACCATTTAATCATTTTGACTCCAAATTGGGTCTAGTCTTTTGCATTGGACTCCCCTACACTAGAGGATACCAGTTATGGTTTGCTAGCAAGGATTTGTGGAGCTTTGGACATTGGGAGTTGAAGGGGGTTTTCATTCAAATAGGCCTATTATTGAGGATTTTGCATTCATAGGTAACATGCCCTAAAACCCATTAATATTGTGTTTTCTCTTCATAGTTGCATGGATCTAGGTACCATGGACCTGTAGGCCAAGTTTGGTAGGAAATAGATTTGATTTGGTGTCCGTATCGGACACGTATCCATGTTTGAAAAAATAGTGTTTGGTGAAATGCCACTTAGGTTTTAATGTTGTGTTTTTGTGAAACAAATTGTATGTTTAGATAGCCCTAGACTTCCCCATCACGAATCATCAACTCTGAGCACATTTTTGTACTGTGTCCGTGTCCAAAATGGACACGAACTCGCAGTACGAGGCCACGCGCGCGTGTCCTGCTACCATGATGTTCGTACTCACTGTACAGAGCACTAGGACACGTCAAAATTGACATGGACATGGGGGCAATGTCTGCGAACATGCCCCCAAAGTCTCATGACTTTTCGTGTTGTGTCGAGTGAGAAAACTCACTCGCACTGGACACGCACTGCACTGCATGCGCACGTTTTCCTTACTGACACGCGACTCGTGTCGTACGGACATGAGTCGTGGACACCTCGTGTTGACACGAGTGTGTAGCCTAACACGTAGGCTACACATGGATATGACCACGTGGCCCCATGTGGCGTGTGTCGTATCCACGAGACACTAGAACACACATACGACACTGTCTGAAACAGTGTGTATCAGTCGAGAAAACTCGACTGATACGGGTCTCGTGTCGACACGTGAGGACACGTGGATACCGTACAGGAACCTAGACACCTAGCCTGACCCTAGGCGAACCTAGGGACACGAGCACGAGACTCCTAGACACTTGTGTCGTGTCCTACACGCGTGTGCATCTCTGCATGACGCTGTGACACTGAAACTTACCCGATTCTGTATTTTTGACACTGGACACGTCGTGTCGTGTCTAGACTTCGTGTCAGGCACCCTAGATGCTAGGGGACACTGTGGGACACGATTACCAACCTTGGGTTTCGAGCCTTAGCTCGGTTTGGGTCGGGTATTGGGTTTACCCCCCTTAGGTTCAGTAATGAACAGTATTACTGTTCTACCAGTTTTTAAAACGAATTTCAAAATGATTTTTATGTATATATATATATATATATATATATATATATATATATATATATATATATATATATATATGTATATTTATGTGTATATATACTGAATATACATGTATATATGTATATGAGTGTGTGGGTATATGTGTATGTATATATATGTGTATGTATAGGTGTGTGTGTGTATATATATGTATGTATTGTGTGTGTGTGTGTGTGTGTGTGGTTCTCAGTTTTCTGAGAACACACCCCCCCCCCCCACTGTCTCTTGTTCACTCTCTATCTCTCTTACTCTCTCACATCTCTCTCTCTATTGTTCTCTCTCTCTCTATATATATATATGTATATATGTATGTTGTATATATATATATATATATATATATATTGGTTATGTAGATATATATATATGGTATATATTAGTATATATATATTTTGATATATTTGTATATATATATATATATATATATATATATATATATATATATATATATATATATATATATATATATAGTTATGTGTATATATGTGATACTATACTTTTTAGATATAGGTTTACATAGAACCTATAAGTTACTGGCCTATGGGTTATAGACATTAGCCTATGACCATTAGGGGCTAACCCTAATTGACCTAACGACCCATGACCTAACTAGTTGACCCTTGTTTGACTAGAGTTGACCAAAGTCAACCTTAGGTCAAACTTGACCTAATTAACCTAGAATTGACTAGGATTAACCTAAAATTACTAGTTTAACTAGTCTGACCTTGTTTGACCTAACTTGACTAGTAGACCTAGTTTGACTAGATAATTGACCATTGTTAACCAAAGTTAACTATAGTTCAACCATGACCTAATTGACCTAGAGATGGCTTAGATGAACATAGAAGGACTAGTTAACTAAAGTTTGACTAAACCCTAACTAATTGATTTATATTTGACCATATGGTTATGAGGATAGTCCTATGTATTTTAAGATATGTATAGGGTTAAGTGGAATACTTAGAGGTTGTATCATGGTTTGAGTTAGTCTTATGGAGTATTGACTTAGATAGTTGACCATTGACCTAATTACCTTGTTGACTAGTCTTTGTTTAACCCAAAACCTTAGTTAGTCTAAGTTTGACCTAGACTTGACCTAGATTGATCATGTTGACTAGTATTTGACTAGTCTGACCATTGTTAACCAAAACCCTAGATAACTTGACTAGTTTGGCTAGAATGTTGACCAAGAGTTGACTTTAAGCTAGATTAGACTAGTTTGACCTTGTTTGACCTTATTTGACTTAGTTTGATTTCCTGTGACCTAGTATGACTTCCTGTGACCTAGTTTGACTTTAGAGTTGACCAGAGTTGACCAAGAGTTGACTTTTGACCAGATTGACCTAGAATCATGTAGTATGCATTGTATACTCTATTTTTACCGTTGTGGATATTGTGACTTGTATTGCTCTGATTAGGAGCCATATACCTCTCCTCAGACAGTATATCCTCTTCAGACATTCAGTTATCAGGCGAGTACATTCTCTGACCGTTTCATACTTGCTAGGATTTATATTCTCGCTCTAGATTACTTTACTTGATGCTGACACGATTGTTATCACGGATTGGTACTATATGGATCTTTTCATGAGATGTTATCCCCCCTCGGGAGCATTAGATATAGCATGTTTGTGCGTTTCACGAATCATCATGTATCTCCATGCTTCCGTAGATTCACGATTCGCTTGTAACTCATGTACTCTCATGTTCACAGAGCCTCTCATGAATCACCCATTTATGGGTTTATCACGAATCTTAACATAACTTGAATGGATCCCTGTGTATTGATTGGGGAAACGGGGGAGAAGAAGTAGACATGTGAATAATTCCAAAGTAGTGTAATCATGTATAAACTCGGTAGTGTAATCATGTATAAATTCTAGCCATTCACATGCCTATCTTGTACTCTACATCACTAGACACTTACAGTTCTCTATATACAGTAGATATTTCCTTTACAGCTATCTCTTTTACAGCGTATATTTTCTTTCAGCATTTTCTGTATTTTACTCTATTGCATATTTTATATTTCCTATCATACTATGCACTGCGTGAGATGTATTGTTCTCGTTCCTGTCCTGACTGGACCTGTTGAAAATATTACAGAGGATGAGGAAGAGGCCCTGGTGTCTACCTATTATGGAGCAGGACTAGATGACACTTATGTTGTGGACCCTCAGCAGGATCCACCTGCAGCTGAGGATGTTGCCCCAGTAGTCTAGGCTAGTTTAGCTAGACAGTCATTTCTATATTATTATTTTGTCTCATATTCTGTGTTGTATTTTGAGATGTTGAGATGTATAGACCCTTAGACTTATTTGTATATTGGGTTGACATTCTGGATGTTATGTTATCATAGACACTTAGACCTATTTCATCTATTGTACTGTTCTTTTTGAGTTACTGTCTATCTATCTATCTATCTATCTATCTATCTATCTATCTATCTATCTTTCATTCTTCTACCTTAGATGTGATTGAGACTGTATATTGTTATGTCACCTCCATTCGAAGAGTATATACTGCACAGGTACCTTTATATTGTTAGATGATTGACCTAGGACAGCGTTCTACCACCGACACTGCGACGTAGGCTGGACGTACCCACTTCTCGTGCTCCTATACAGGGTACGGGTCGTGACACGTTTTTAGTGGTGGCTCATACAGGTCGAGTTTATGTAGTGGTATTCGAACTAGAGTATCACTACAGCCTGTGATAAGATTTGAGGAATAGGCTTAGTGAGAGAGGATACTCAATCACTGTTAGGATACCTTGAGAGATTCCTGGGATGACCCTTGAGTATCTCATTTTGAATTACGATTTAAACTCCTTTTTCCTTGTTTTGATTCACCCTTTTCCCTTGATTGAATTTGATTTTTGGAGTATTCACTGTAGAACTTTGAATCCTGGTGTTAGTTGATGATTTTGAAATTTTTGTAGTTGTTGATTTTAATTTCTTTGTATTAGATTAATATCTTTTATTTTAAGGTACTCAATCAAATTTATGAGAAAACTCTTATCTGTTTCTTGCCATCTAATTCTCTTGCTAATTGCTTTTCCTTGAAATGAACTGTCCCCTCTATTTTTGCATCTTGCTTAAACTCTTTCTACCAAACTATGTGATTGTATCCCAAACCTGACTTACTCGACATTTTCTCAAATCAAGACTTTATTGAGACCTTCTAACCTTTGACCTTTGGTTTGATCGAACCTTAACTATATTCATCTAGTAACCTATCTATCCCTAGGACTGTGTTCCTAAATTATTTACTGGATTCCTAATTAATTTTATTCCATGCGTTAATTTGATCTTCTTTAATTTTTGCATCAATTGTCACGTCTTGAACTCCCACTTTCTATTCTAGATCATTGGACGTCCTTTACCGCGACTTAGATATTCAGAGTGTAATACTAGCTGTTACCTTCCAACAAACTTCACATGTAAGACCTAGACTAGCCTACCTTCATGTAGGTATTCCATGTCCTACTAAAACCCATCTCCTTATACTCTATTTTCTTGATACAATATTCTGGTCAAATGGCTAAACTATAACCTCTACCATGATACTAAATTAATTCTTATTTCAATTAGAGATCCACCTTGGCTCAATTCTTTCGACCTGGCATGTGATGGAGTTCGGCTTGAATCCTTAAATGCTTAACCTTGTACCTTATCTTGAATGCTTGACCCGATTGGTTAAGGATCTTGGACTATGTAGCTTCTTTCATCATTTCCACCCTTAGTTATATCTTATGCTACAAATTTATCCTTAGTTTTACAAGCTTATCCTTTTCGAGCTTGATCATGACATATTTTATTGGGTGCGCACTGTTGGCCCATTCCATGGTCACACTCGATTTCGATAATCAACATACACTTAAGTCAATACACAAAATATAGAAAATGCTGCTAATCATTTCAGGATACATGAAATCAAATTCAACGGACGATGTACTGCATCAAACAAAGTGTCAATATCATCAAATCTTCAGAAGACTTATTTCTCATTTTATTCTGTATTTTATATTTTATTGAGTCTAGGATTTATTTTGTAAAATCAGTTTTGGTAATACTGGCTTAGGGTTAAAACTGTCCACATTCCAAAAGCCTACATATTTACCATTCGTATTTCATTTACAAAACATTTCAAAAACATATTTTAAAAATAGCCTTTACAAATGATTTTACAAATAACCAAAAACATATTTTGAAAACTGTTTTTACAAATGATTTTCAAATATCTTCTGACATAACTCGTAACCGAGTTCGGCCCGAGTTCGGTCCGAACTCTGACCGAGTTTGGCCAAAAATGATTCAAACTTCTGTTGCCTCCAAATCAGCGAGCAACGTCTCTTTGCGAGATATTTGCATCCGAACTCTGCCCGAGTTCGGTTCGAGAAAACACCTATAAATAGAGAAGAACTTTTCATTTCAATTCATTCATTCTTCATTCTCTCTTCTCTACTACTCAAGTGTTTTCAAACGATCTAAGATTTTCAAATCATACCTATACATCTCTTAGCCAAAAGCCAGTACTATCAGAGTTGATTTAGAATCTTTTGGTGTTTTAAGAGTTGTAAAGAGGTCGTTCCAAGTTCAACAATTTTTTCTGTTGTGGAGCTGGTCGTACGCTCGTCACCAAGCACGATGTGTGTTATGGAGCTGGTCGTGTGCTCGTCACCAAGCACGGTGTTGTAAGAGACTGCAAGCTCTCAGTTAAAGCTTGTGCCATAGTGGATTAACATCGAGCAAGAGTACTCGAGACTGGATTAGTCCTCTCAGAGGGATACCGGTATATATCGCTGTGTCACTGAGTTTGAATTCTCTATCTTTATTTACTGTCTCTTATATCTCTGCCATAGTTTAATTTTTAATTGGTGATTATTTTCTGCTGCACACACACACTCTATTCACGCCCCCTCTAGAGGTGCTCAACGGTCCTATAATTGGTATCAGAGCAGGTTATATTCTTATATAACATACCTTAAAGTGTATATATATATGGCAGCCGTGAAATCTATATTCAACGGTGAAGGGCAATCCACAAATAGACCTCTCCTATTTGATGGAATAAATTATACCTACTGGAAAACACGAATGACTTTCTTTCTAAAGTCTCTCGACTTTGATCTTTGGTCAATAGTCATTGATGGTTATAAGAAACCAGCACCAACAGTGATTGAAGGCCAGCTGGTGGAAAAGACCCATGATAAGTACACTGAAGCTGAAAAGGCTAAAGCTAGCCTAGATGCTCATGCCATCAATGTACTATTCTGTGCAATTGACAAAACCGAGCTCAACAGAGTTTCAACCTGTAAGACGTCTCACGAAATTTGGAAACTCCTTGAGGTAACCCATGAAGGAACTTTCCAAGTGAAGGAATCCAAAATTAGTAGACTGACACAGGAGTATGAATCTTTTAAGATGAAACCCGGTGAGTCAATTACACAGATGTTTACTCGTTTCCTTGATATACTAATCCTTTACAATCTCTTGGTAAGGATTACAGCAATCACGAGAAGATCAGAAAAGTGCTGCGGGCTCTAACAAAGAACTGGAATCCAAAAGCCACAGCAATCATTGAAGGAAACGATCTCACCACTATGACTCTGGAAACGCTGATGGGCAAACTCATGACCCATGAACTCGACTTGCAAGATTTTGAAGAAGCAACACCAAAGGAGAAATCTATTGCCTTCAAAGCTCAAGCAAAAAAATTAACATACAACGATTCCGATAAAGAATCGTCAAGTGGTGATGAACGAGCCCTACTTGTGAAGAACTTCAAGAAATATCTAAAGTTCACAAGCAGAAAGAAGAAAGATGTCTAAGAAAGCAACGAAGATAAAACTATATACTTTGGATGCAAGAAGTCAGGGCATGTAAAGAAGGACTGTCCAACCACCAAGAAAAGCAGTCCATACGATAGATCAAGATCAAGCAGAAAAGCAACATCTGGTCGAAAGTATGCCAACACAAGCTTCTGGCACGAAAGCGATGCCAGTGATACAGAAGAAGAAGACAGACCCTGTGGCAATGCAAATGTTTGTCTCATGGCATTTGATAAGGTATCATCTAACCCTTTGTTTGATAATTTTACTTTCGATGAATTAGAGAATGCCTTTAGCGAACTACTTGAAGATCACAAAACTGTGCTCGATAAGTATAAGCAATCTCGAAAAGAGATTAAGGCACACACAACCGAGATAGCTAGACTGTCCAATCTGATTGAAGATATTAAAGAGACATCTACTACCGGTAACACGGAAGAGATAGCCAAACTCAAGGTAGACTATCATGAGGCTATCCTCAATATTGAAAAGAAAGAAAGGGACTATGTCAAAGTACAAAAGCTTTATGACATAGAGAAGAAGATGCACTTAGTAACTGAACAAAGACTCCTAGATATGACTGCTAGATACGAAGAGTCTATTGCGATTTCTAAAAAGTTAGAAATCAAGTTAGGCAAACAGGCAATACCTGTGACACAGCCTAAGATTAGTTCTAATGCTAAGCATACACCTAAAAGGACTAAACACAAGAAAGCACAGAAGAAACACGAACATCATCATGCTTTTACTTATAGGTTCTCCAAACAAAACAAGCTTGCAAACACAGTTTCTACCACTAAACTGACTTGCACATATTGTGGTACGCACGGACACATATCACAATATTGTCTTGCAAGAAAGCTTGTTGACAACCATACTTTAGTCTGGAGACCTAAAGCTAATCTGAGTGGACCCTACAGAAAATGGGTACCAAAGGATTCATCTACTTGTCTTGTAGGTGGACCCTCAACCCTCTCATGCTAGAAGCAAATGGATCCTCGATAGCGGATGTTCACGACACATAACTGGTGATGCATCTTTATTCGCTATGCTATCGATGAAGAAAGCAGGATACGTCTCCTTCGGAAATAACTTGAGAGGTGATATAATAGGTAATGGTACTGTAGGTATTTCTCCTTATCCAATAATAAAGGATGTTTGTCTAGTAACTGAATTGAAACATAACCTATTGAGCATAAGTCATTTGGCAGATAATGGTTATGGTATCAATTTTGTGAAAGATAAATGTACCATATATGATATGTCATCTGGTGATCCCGTACATAAAGGGATTAGAGAAGACAACATTTATGTTTTCTTTTTGGAGAATACTAATAATGCAGGAAGGTGCCTAGTAGCCAATCAAGATGAAAGCTGGCTATGGCACATGAGACTAGGACATGCAAACATGGATACTATCTTACGTCTAAATACAAAGAAGTTGGTAAGAGGACTCCCTGAAATTCTATTCAAGAGAGATATGGTATGTGCTGACTGCGAAAAGAACAAAGCACATAGGTCTACTTTTAAATCCATCAACGCTGTAAGCACTTCGAGACCTTTGCAGTTAATTTATATGGACTTATTTGGTCCTAGTAGAGTCGCTAGTCTTGGCAGTAAGCTCTACGCTTTTGTTATTGTTGATAATTTCTCTCGATTTACTTGGTTTTCTTTCTTATCAAACAAAAGTGATACAATTTTTGAATTTCAGATATTTTCCAAAAAGGTACAAAACGAAAAAGGCTTCATGATTACTCGTATCCGAAGTGATCATGGTGGCGAATTCAAAAATTCTCATTTCAAAAAGTTTTATTATGATAGTGGATATTACCACGACTTTTCTTGTCCTAGAACTCCCCAACAGAATGGTGTTGTGGAGCGGAAGAATCGTACTCTAAGCAAAATGGCTAGAGTCATGCTGAATCAGTATAATCTTCTTAAATATTTTTGGGCAGAAGCTGTTAGTACAGCCTGTCATATTTTAAATAGGGTGTTAATTCGACCAATCTCGAAGAAAATACCATATGAGCTTTGGTTTGGAAGAATTCCAAACATTTCTTATTTCAAAGTTTTTGGTTGTCGCTGTTTTATCCTGAACACCAAGGATAACTTGGGAAAGTTCGACTCCAAAGCAGATAACGGGATATTTCTTGGATATGCTGCTAAGAGTAAGGGATATAGAATTTTCAATAAAAGATCTATGATTGTTGAAGAGACTATTAATGTTACCTTTGATGAGTTAAATAGTCACAGATCTAGCGACAGTGATGATGAAGATACACATACAAAGACTAAGAAGAGTTCTGAGAAAGATCTGACCCAAGAGGCAAGGACTGATAAAAGTTCCGAAGATGCAGGAACTGAGAAGAGCCTTGTGAAAGATATGGCCCAAAGATTTGAATCATTGAGATTCAAGCCAAATCATCCAGAAACTCTCATTATAGGTGATGTATCCAAAGGTGTAAGTACACGTTCATCTCTTAAAGATTCTGAATTAGCAGCAAATATAGCATTTATTTCAAAAATAGAACCTAAGAATGTAGATGATGCTTTTACTGATGAGTTTTGGATTTCTGCCATGCAAGAGGAACTTAATCAATTTGAGAGAAACCAAGTTTGGGAACTTGTTCCTAAACCAATTGGTCAATCTATAATTGGTACCAAATGGGTGTTCCAAAATAAACTCAGTGAAGATGGACAAGTTCTACGCAACAAAGCACGTCTAGTGGCACAAGGTTATAATCAAGAAGAAGGAATTGATTATGATGAGACCTATGCTCATGTTGCTAGACTAGAAGCCATCCGTATGTTTTGTGCATTTGCATGTTTTAATGATTTTAAACTTTTTCAAATGGACGTGAAAAGCGCATTTTTAAATGGATTTTTGAAAGAAGAGATTTTTGTGAAACAATCCCCTGGTTTTGAAGATTTTCAAAAACCTGATCACGTCTTCAAGCTTAAGAAAGCACTTTATGGACTCAAACAAGCACCTCGTGCTTGGTATGAACGCCTAAGCGCCTTCTTACTTGATAATGGATTTTCGAAAGGAAAGATTGATACTACTTTATTTATTAAATCCATGAATGATGATATTCTTCTAGTGCAAATTTATGTAGATGACATTATATTTAGTTCTACTAATAAAAAACTCTGTCAAGATTTTGCCAAGTGTATGCAGAGTGAATTTGAGATGAGTATGATGGGAGAGCTAAACTTCTTTTTAGGACTTCAAATCAAACAGCACTCGAACGGAACATTCATCAACCAAGCTAAATACATGAAGGACATACTGAAAAAGTACGACTTCGAGAATGTAAAGCCAATCGGGACGCCTATGGCTACATCTACAAAGCTTGATGCTGATGAAAGTGGCAAACCTGTCGATCAGCGTAAGTATCGAGGTATGATTGGTAGTTTATTATACTTAACTGCTAGTCGCCCTGATATTATGTTTAGCGTTTGCATTTGTGCACGTTATCAGGCAAACCCTAAGGAATCACATCTTAGTGCCGTTAAGCGTATCTTTCGATACCTTAAAGGAACTTCTACAGTTGGCTTATGGTATCCCAAAACCAAATCCTTTGACCTTATAGGTTACTCGGATGCAGATTTTGCTGGATGCAAAGTGGACCGTAAAAGTACAAGTGGTACATGTCATTTTTTAGGAAAGGCCTTAGTCTCTTGGTTTAGCAAGAAACAAAATTCAGTAGCATTATCAACAACTGAGGCTGAGTATATTGTCGCAGGACGTTGTTGTGCTCAGATTTTATGGATGAAGCAAACCTTAGAGGACTACAATCTGTACTACACTAATGTTCCTATTTATTGTGACAACACTAGTGCTATAAATCTGACTAAGAACCCTATTTGTCATTCACGCACAAAGCACATAGAAATTAGACATCATTTCCTTCGTGATCATCAACAACACGGGGATATCTGCCTAGAATTTATTGACACTGATCATCAACTAGCAGATATATTCACTAAACCATTGGCTGAAGACCGTTTTAACATTTTGAGGCGTGAGCTCGGCATTCTTGAATTCTCAGACTCATAATGTATATGGTAATTAAAATTTGAATTTATGACTTGATACTTTATTATTTATTTAACAAAAATTGTTTTTGGGTACAAACTTAAAAAGGGTATGTCTGTCACCACGACTACGGTCGAAGCGAAGCGGTATTTAAGAGTTCCCCGGTGAACCTCCGTTATCTGGGACAACCCCTACAGTTAACCCAAAAATAACAGTCGTTATTTAATATTACAGTCAAAGTTATTAAATTCTACTTTTAAACCTACCAGAATGCATTGACAGTCTCGGGAATGCAAGTGGCCGAACTCGGCCCGAACTCTGACCGAGTTCGGTCGGCGCTGTATTAATTCCAGAACCGAACAGTCGGCCCTAGTGCCTATAAAACCCATCATTTCTTCCACTTTCTCCACACAACAACTCGTGGAAATCACTCCTCTCTTCCTAGAAGCTTCTCCTCCTTTATCCTAGCAAGGTTCCGAAGAGATCTAGTGGGCGATCATCTTGTTCCTCCTTTCTTTTTCTTCAAAATATACTTTCTCTCTATTTTCTCATGGCCCCCAAGCGTCATAGAGGAACCACTTCCCAAGGTGCCTCCTCTTCTTCTGAATACACCCCTGCTAGTCTATTCAGTCCAGCACGACCTAGAGATCCCGATGAATATGACTCTACTTTATTCTCGGACAAAGATTTTTCAGATCTCTGGTTCGACTCTTTTTCTGGTCGTCGTATTTGTACTGGAGCTTTTGTAAATTTTACTACTTTCTTTGAGTACGCTCCAACTTTTGACCAACTTGGGTACCGAGATTTTTTCGAGGTACAAGAAAATATTTATGACAACGCCGTCCGTATGTTTTACTGCAACCTGCAAGTAAAACCAAACGGAAATTTCTATTCTTGCGTTGCTGGGCAAGGATTGGAATTTAGCACCACCGACATCAGCGAATTCTTCCATATTCCTGATCTTGGTGATGCCTTGGTTGACATCTATCATATTCAATTCCCTGCTGATGTCACTCTTGCTTCCTTCAGGGAACTAATCTGTCATCCTAATCCTGTTCTCCATAGAATTTTTGCCAAAAATTTGAACCAAACCTTCTATGAACTTCATCGTATGGTTTTCTCCGTCCTTCTTCCAAAGAAAGGTTCTACTGATGAAGTAACCTTTATGGAACTATCTGTTTTATATCATATTCACTTTGGCATCCCATTCTCTATTCCCAAAACTGTGATGTCTTGGATGCTTAACTGCAGAAATGCAGATAGGAATCTAGTATATCCAATGCACTTAGCTTCTATCTTTCGACGTTTTGAGATTGATCTTGAGACATGTGCCATCTCCTCCACTCCTGTCGAGCTGACTAGATCTCGTCGATTTCCTGCTCCACCTCTGCCTCCTGGAGCTCATCCTGCTCCAGCTGCTCATGCTGAGGTCCCTCCTGCTGATGCTCCTCCTGCTCCGGCCCCTGTCCCAGGATTTGATCAGACGTTCTATCAGTGCTTTGATGACTTTGTTGCTGTCTCTACGCAACGTCATCTGGATTCGGAGTTCCGGCGCATTTCTCAGGCCCAGGTGCTGAGGAATGGCATTGCTGACCTCCACTACAGCCTGGCTCATGATCCTGTCCATCCAATCACCATCTTACCTCATCCTACCTTTCCGGGTCCTCGATTTACTGATGAGGCTTCCTTTCAGTATTTCGACCCGACTACAGCCTACTTTCCTCATGAGGCTCCTGGTGCGGACAACCCCACGATGTGACGTAGATTCAACTATGGGCTAGTAGACATTTGTTAGATTATGATCAGTTGATATTTTTTTTATTTCAGGTCTAAACTGATTTGTTAGACATTTTCAGTTGTACTTTTGGATTATTAGTGGAAATTTTCATGACTGTTTCAGTTTATTATGAGCTATTTCTTTCTATATTAGTTGTTTCCATATGTCTTATGCTGTGATTATGTCTTTTTGCTTCACTTTGTCTAGTGTTTGTCTATTGTTGGCTTCACATATTACGGGAAAGCCAAGTCATTTTACTACTTGACAAAGGGGGATAAAAAGAGTACAATACCAAAAAGCAAAGCATATACAAATCCAAAAACAAAATCAAAACATCTCATTTTTTCAGGTACTTTGTATTTTGTTCTATTTCATATAAATATATTTTGGTATAGACTCAAGTTTGTCAATTATCAAAATGGGGGAGATTGTTGGCCCATTCCATGGTCACACCCGATTTCGATAATCAACATACACTTAAGTCAATACACAAAATATAGAAAATGCTGCTAATCATTTCAGGATACATGAAATCAAATTCAACGGACGATGTACTGCATCAAACAAAGCGTCAACATCATCAAATCTTCAGAAGACTCATTTCTCATTTTATTCTGTATTTTATATTTTATTGAGTCTAGGATTTATTTTGTAAAATCAGTTTTGGTAATACTGGCTTAGGGTTAAAACTATCCACATTCCAAAAGCCTACCTATTTACCATTCGTATTTTATTTACAAAACATTTCAAAAACATATTTTAAAAATAGCCTTTACAAATGATTTTACAAATAACCAAAAACATATTTTGAAAACTGTTTTTACAAATGATTTTCAAATATCTCCTGACAGAACTCGTAACCGAGTTCGGCCCGATTTCGGTCCGAACTCTGACCGAGTTCGGTCAAAAATGATTCAAACTTCTGTTGCCTCCAAATTAGCGAGCAACGTCTCTTTGCGAAATATTTGCATCCGAACTCTGCCCGAGTTCGGTTCGAGAAAACACCTATAAATAGAGAAGAACTTTTCATTTCAATTCATTCATTCTTCATTCTCTCTTCTCTACTACTCAAGTGTTTTCAAACGATCTAAGATTTTCAAATCATACCTATACATCTCTTAGCCAAAAGCTAGTACTATCAGAGTTGATTTAGAATCTTTTGGTGTTTCAAGAGTTGTAAAGAGGTCGTTCCAAGTTCAACAACTTTTCCTGTTGTGGAGCTGGTCGTGCGCTCGTCACCAAGCACGGTGTGTGTTGTGGAGCTGGTCGTGCGCTCATCACCAAGCACGGTGTTGTAAGAGACTGCAAGCTCTCAGTTAAAGCTTGTGCCATAGTGGATTAACATCGAGCAACAGTACTCGAGACTGGATTAGTCCTCTCAGAGGGATACCAGTATATATCGCTGTGTCACTGAGTTTGAATTCTCTATCTTTATTTACTGTCTCTTATATCTCTGCCATAGTTTAATTTTTAATTGGTGATTATTTTCTGCTGCACACACACACTTTATTCACCCCCCTCTAGAGGTGCTCAACGGTCCTACACGCACCCACTAACATATTGTCTAATCAGAACCGGCGCATGATGGTCTGATCAACCTATTGCATTTTGGTTCGCTTTTCATATATTAATCTACGTGGATGGAGACATAGTTAAACTTGTCGTAGAATCTTATCCGCAACAGCCTTGACAATTCTCCTTGAAATTATTTTTATCGCCTATGAACCTCGTATTCATATCCGGTTAAATTAAATTTAATCATGACCTGGATCTTCATCATTGGATGCTCGTGCTCATACTTGATTTCATTGATTTTCCATCTTGCCTAAATCTCGATTTATCCTGAAATTGATCAACTTAGATCGTGTCAAGACTAAAATCTATCTGTGATTGTTGTGCCAAAATTTTTAATTTTTTTACCACTTTATGGAATAGTAACCTTTTAATGATTTCTCAGTTACTTGTTAATGACCAATTTTCATATAGGATAGTAGACGGCCCTACAGCCTTGATGATTGTTGTTCCCTTACCTTCCCAATTAGGACATCCTAGATTGCTTGTACGTTTTGATACCCTTGGACATTCTTGATCTAGAATGACTAGTGCACCTAGATGAGACCACAGACTGTCCCATTTAACCTGTCCCCGTGTACCACTATTGCATCACAATTTTCGGTTCAATTTAGGCCATAGACCTTTCCCACTCTAAATTATGATCATCGTAGGCACATTATCGTGACTTTTAAATTAGGAGCATAAGACTAGTTGTTTTCTCAAAAACTAACTTCACATACATGACCTAGATATGACACTCTACACCCATGACCTTAGTGTCCCACTCAGGCATACCATCGTGTGCTTCATTTGCTTAGTACGATTTTTCCTGACCCGAGACTCCATCCTGATTTACCCCATGGAGTTACTTTTGATTTCGATTTGAATTAAGGACACCTTATGGCCTAAAACTGCCAGCCAATTTTGGACATGACCCAGTATAGGTCTACTACCCATATTTTACTTGTTGACCTTGTATGTTGCTAGGTAGTAGCTTCGACACTAATTGTTGGAGGTTGACCTAGGAGGAGTACGACCATCTAAATTTCGAGGACGAAATTATTTTAAGGAGGGTAGACTTGTAACACCCAGTTTTCTGAAATTGGGGTATTTTTGAAAATTTATTATTTTTATAATTTATAAATGGTATTTTAGTCATGATATAATTTTTGGTGATTTTTAGTTAGTTAAAACTATTTCTAAGTCACGACTTATGACTTTGTGATTTTACTAGTATAACCCTAGTGTAAACCCTAGAGATTTCATAACCTAGAGACTAACCATGACCATGTGAGCCTAACCATGTGTTTAGAATATCAAATTATCACTTTTTAGTCAAAAGGGTATTTTGGTAATTTATTAGAATTTATTTGAAATTATTTGGAATTATATGATTATTATTATTTAATTAGTTGATTAGTGTCATGTTAGCTCCTAACCTAGTTTAGCACTAATCTAGAGGTTAGCCACTAACCTAGAAGGCTAATGTTAGATGTTAGCTTTATGTTAGAAATATCTAAGTTTGATAAATATCTAGATATGTTACTTTTAGATATTTTAGAAACCTAGAAATATCTATTCCCTTAGTCAAAGACTTAGGGGCTAAGTTTGCAAGGTGGTAGGAACCCTAAATATCTACCCTACCCCCCCCCCCCCCCCCATGGCAGGCCACACCATGCCTCCATCCTATATGAACACCCCCCCTTCATTCATGCCATTTTTTTTACATACACAAAAACCTAGTTTTCCCTCTACATTCACACCCTCACCATTTAATCATTTTGACTCCAAATTGGGTCTAGTCTTTTGCATTGGACTCTCCTACACTAGAGGATACTAATTATGGCTTGCTAGCAAGGATTTGTGGAGCTTTGGACATTGGGAGTTGAAGGGGGTTTTCATTCAAATAGGCCTATTATTGAGGATTTTGCATTTATAGGTAACATGCCCTAAAATCCATTAATATTGTGTTTTCTCTTCATAGTTGCATGCATCTAGGTACCATGGACCTGTAGGCCAAGTTTGGTAGAAAATAGATTTGATTTGGTGTCCGTATCGGACACGTATCCATGTTTGAAAAACAGTGTTTGGTGAAATGCTACTTAGGTTTTAATGTTATGTTTTTGAGAAACAAATTGCATGTTTAGATAGCCCTAGACTTCCCCATCACGAATCATCAACTCTGAGCATATTTCTGTGCTGTGTCCGTGTCCAAAATGGATACGAACTCGCAGCACGAGGCCACGCGCGCGTATCCTGCTACCACGATGTTGGTACTCACTGCATAGAGCACTAGGACACGTCAAAATTGACATGGACATGGGGGCAATGTCTGCGAACATGCCCCCAAAGTCTCATGACTTCTCGTGTCGTGTCGAGTGAGAAAACTCACTCGTACTGGACACGCACTGCACTGCACGCGCACGTTTTCCTTACTGACACGCGACTCGTATCGCACGGACACGAGTCGTGGACACCTCGTGTTGACACGAGTGTGTAGCCTAACACGTAGGCTACACATGGACATGACCACGTGTCCCCACGTGGCGTGTGTCGTGTCCACGAGACACTAGAACACACGCACGACACTGTCTGAAACAGTGTGTATCAGTCGAAAAAACTCGACTGATACAGGTCTCGTGTCGACACGTGAGGACACGTGGACACCGTGCAGGAACCTAGACACCTAGCCTGACCCTAGGCGAACCTAGGGACACGAGCACGAAACTCCTAGACACTTGTGTCGTGTCCTACACGCATGTGCATCTCTGTACGACGCTGTGACACTGAAACTTACCCGATTCTGTATTTTTGATACTGGACACGTCGTGTCGTGTCTAGACTTCGTGTCAGGCACCCTAGATGCTAGGAGACACTGTGGGACATAATTACCAACCTTGGGTTTCGAGCCTTAGCTCGGTTTGGGTCGGGTATTGGGTTTACCCCCCTTAGGTTCAGTAATGAACAGTATTACTGTTCTTCCAGTTTTTAAAACGAATTTTAAAATGATTTTTATGTATATATATATGTATATTTATGTGTATATATACTGAATATACATGTATATATGTATATGAGTGTGTGGGTATATGTGTATGTATATATATGTGTATGTATAGGTGTGTGTGTGTATAAATATATGTATGTATTGTGTGTGTGTGTGTGTGTGTGGTTCTCAGTTTTCTGAGAACACACCCCCTCCCCCCCCCCACTGTCTCTTGTTCACTCTCTATCTCTCGCACTCTCTCACATCTCTCTCTCTCTCTCTATTGTTCTCTCTCTCTCTATATATATATATATATATGTATATATGTATGTTGTATATATATATATATATATATATATATATATATATATATATATATATATATATATATATATATTAAAATATATATATATATATATATATATATATATATATATATATATATATATATATATATATATATATATATATATATATTGATATATTGATATATTTGTATATATATATAGTTATGTATATATATGTGATACTATACTTTTTAGATATATGTTTACATAAAACCTATAAGTTACTGGCCTATGGGTTAAAGACATTAGCCTATGGCCATTAGGGGCTAACCCTAATTGACCTAATGACCCATGACGTAACTAGTTGACCCTTGTTTGACTAGAGTTGACCAAAGTCAACCTTAGGTCAAACTTGACCTAATTAACCTAGAATTGACTAGGATTAACCTAAAATGACTAGTTTAACTAGTCTGACCATGTTTGACCTAACTTGACTAGTAGACCTAGTTTGACTAGATAATTGACAATTGTTGACCAAACTTAACTATAGGTCAACCATGACCTAATTGACCTAGAGATGGCTTAGATGAACATAGAAGGACTAGTTGACTAAAGTTTGACTAAACCCTAACTAATTGATTTATGTTTGACCATATGGTTATGAGGATATTCCTATGTAATTTAAGATATGTATGGGGTTAAGTGGAATACTTAGAGGTTGTGTCATGGTTTGAGTTAGTCTTATGGAGTATTGACTTAGATAGTTGACCATTGACCTAATTACCTTGTTGACTAGTCTTTGTTTGACCCAAAACCTTAGTTATTCTAAGTTTGACCTAGACTTGACCTAGATTGATCATGTTGACTAGTATTTGACTAGTCTGACCATTGTTAACCAAAACCCTAGATAACTTGACTAGAATGTTGACCAAGAGTTGACTTTAACCTAGATTAGACTAGTTTGACCTTGTTTGACCTTATTTGACTTAGTTTGATTTCCTGTGACCTAGTATGACTTCCTGTGACCTAGTTTGACTTTAAAGTTAACCAGAGTTGACCAAGAGTTGACTTTTGACCAGATTGACCTAGAATTATGTAGTATGCATTGTATACTCTATTTTTACCATTATGGATACATTGTTACTTGTATTGCTCTGATTAGGAGCCATACACCTCTCCTCAGGCAGTATATCCTCTTCAGACATTCAGTTATCAAGCGAGTACATTCTCTGACCGTTTCATACTTGTCAGGATTTATATTCTTGCTCTAGATTACTTTACTTGATGCTAACACGATTGTTATCACGGATTGGTACTATATGGATCTTTTCATAAGATGTTATCCTCCTCGGGAGCATTAGATACAGCATGTTTGTGCGTTTCACGAATCATCATGTATCTCTATGCTTCCATAGATTCACGAATCGCTTGTAACTCATGTACTCTCATGTTCACAGAGCCTCTCATGAATCACCCATTTATGGGCTTATTACGAATCTTAACATAACTTGAATGGATCCTTGTGTATTGATTGGGGAAACGGGGGAGTAGAAGTAGACATGTGAATAATTCCAAAGTAGTGTAATCATGTATAAACTCAGTAGTGTAATCATTCACATGCCTATCTTGTACTCTACATCACTAGACACTTACAGTTCTCTATATACAGTAGATATTTCCTTTACAGCTATCTCTTTTACAGCGTATATTTCCTTTCAGCATTTCCTGTATTTTACTCTATTGCATGCTTTATATTTTCTATCATACTATGCACTGTGTGAGATGTATTATGCTCGTTCCTGTCCTGACTGGACCTGTTAAAAATATTATAGAGGATGAGGAAGAGGCCCTGGTGTCTACCTATTATGGAGCAGGACTAGATGACACTTATGTTGTGGACCCTCAGCAGGATCCACCTGCAGCTGAGGATGTTGCCCCAGTAGTCTAGGCTAGTTTAGCTAGACAGTCATTTCTATATTATTATTTTGTCTCACATTATGTGTTGTATTTTGAGATGTTGAGATGTATAGACCCTTAGACTTATTTGTATATTGGGTTGACATTCTGGATGTTATGTTATCATAGACACTTAGACCTATTTCATCTATTGTACTGTTCTCTTTGAGTTACTGTCTATCTATCTATCTATCTATCTTTCATTCTTCTACCTTAGATGTGATTGAGACTGTATATTGTTATGTCACCTCCATTCGGAGAGTATATACTGCACAGGTACCTTTATATTGTTAGATGATTGACCTAGGACAGCATTCTACCGCCGACACTGCGGCGTACGCTGGACGTACCCACTTATCGTGCCCCTATACAGGGTGCGGGTCGTGACAGTCATCATATCATTACACTTATGAAAGAACTACATATGAATAAGCTCTACAAAACTAAATATCCCTACTCCTAAGTTATTGATGAAATACAATTTTAAAAACAACAGAAGGGTATGATAGAGATGATATGTTGAAACCTTCTCAAGATAAAATCTGATAATCATATGCGTCTGTCCAAAATTATGTTACTCAGAGTCTTCGTCAAGTTAGTGAGCAAGGCTACGATAATTACAGAGTCCTCGACTAAGGCACATACCTTTAGAATCATGGTATTTAAAATTTTTACATTGCCGTATGCTTGGCAGCGAAAACCTTAAATTCCTACACCCGAGAAATACGTCCTAAATCTGACTATATGTCCTCACTATGCCAGCTAACATGACTATCGAAGATTTTGGATTCCATAACTGGGTGACCTAGCCTATATGATTCATCTCAAAAGAAAATCAAACATAACACAAGAACAACAGGACAAAATTGATCAATCAACAAGGAACAGAGGAAATCGAAATTTCAAGGCAGTTATAAGAGGCAATTTTGGAAATGGAATCAAAATAACGGAACCTGTAACTAGATCTCCAACGGCCTGAGCATCTTCGACTGTCCTGGCGAAAGCTCGCTCCTGATGGCCTTCCCTGGCCTGCTGCTGATGCTACATGTACCTCTGTTGCTGAGTCGGTAAGGGTAATCCCTTCTGCTGGCCTACCGAAGTCCTCACTCCTGCTCCCTGAGCTGTCCGTTTAGGAAACTTGGGATACTCTCTTAACGGGTGATATAATGCTCCGCAAAGTAGGCACTTGCCTATCCTCATTTGGCATTCGCCCCAATTGTGTCCTGGTTTCCTACAGGAAGGGCAACTGGTAATCTGCTACTGTCTAGGGGTCTGCTGCGTCTGTAAAGGTGGTCCCCTCGGCTGCTCTGTCGGAGCCCTAGCTCCTGTTCCTGGTGCTGTTCCCTGAACTACTATGCCTATGTTTTGGGAACACTCCCTCAGCTGGTGGTCCGCTGCTCCATATAGTAGGCACCTGTCCAGCCTCTTCCTACACTCACCTCATCCATGCCCCGGCTTCTTGCAGTAGGGACAACTGATTATCTGCTGCCTGGGTGTCTGATACTGTCTGGGTTGCTGCTGTCCCTGCTGATGGCCCTGACCCTGGAACTGCTGCTGAACAGGCCTCTGTTGATACTGATGCTGAATCTACAAGAGGGGTATCTTGGCCAGGCCCGCACTGCTACTAGCTCCCTCAAAAGGAGGTGCAATAGGACAATCAATCTTCTGGTGGGCACATGACCCACAGAAATAGCAAACCTTCAACCTCTTCCTGCACTGCTCCCAGATGTGTCCCGGCTTCTTGCAGTAGGGATAACTGATCGCCTTCGGGTCCTGACCCCGATACTGATGCTGCGCCTGCTGAACTCCCACTGGTGTCTGTGTCTGCTGAATCTGCACATGGGGCCTCTTGGCCTGGCCTCCACTGCTGCTGGTATCGTGAGCGTCTCATCCCCTCTTGAACAACCGTTGCCGTTGAGTTTCTACTATCTGTTGAAAGAAGGAGAACAATCGTGCCACGTCCTCTGATCCTGATGGCGACTGCTGCTGAAGAACGTTCGGGACGACAGGAGAAAGTCTCGGAGTAGGAAGAGATGCACTTCCATAAGCTACAGATATCCCAGCCTGAGATGGCATAACAGGAACTGCAGTCTCGGGGCCCTGCTGATCAGGACGAGGAGTGATAGACCCCTCAGTGGTGTAAAACCCCTAAATTTCTACTATATTTTTTTTATTTATTAATTTACATGGATTTAAAAATTTTGGTATTGTATGTCACGTAGTCGTATTGTAAGTCGTATGCGAAATTTTCGTTTGCTCGACGAGTACGAATATGTGCGAGCGTACATATTTTATAAAAATATTTTCTTTTCTATTTTAATATACACTTTCAAAAATTATATAAATTATTATTCTTGCTATAAAAAGCATTTTTGTTTCTAAAAAGTTATTAATAATAAATAATATTTTGTATACTAGAAAAGCCTAATTATGTAAAGGATATTTGTTGCATACAAATATTTCGTTATTTATTTATGGGTCTATTTTAAATAAAAGTATAATTTTTGAAATATATTAATATTAATATTTTATTGATCAAAAAGATATTTAAAAATATTTATTATTTTCGAAATTATTATTAATAGTATTTTTGGAAAATATATTTTGAACTTTTTGTGAAGATTTAAATGTTGATTTAATTTTTTGATTTATTTAAATAAGTATCTATAATTGTAAATTGATTTATCTCGTGGATTTTATACTAGAAATTTAATTTGATTTAAATTGGATATTTAATTGGAAATTTGATTTAGATTTGGATTTGGATTTGGATTTGATTGCCTTAAATTAAATTAGAAATATCTATTTTGGGGTTTAAATTATTCCTAATCCATATCTAAATGGGAATTTTTACATCCTATAAATAGGCAGGTACTCCTCCATTAATCCTCCACACAAATTTTTCCACAAATTATTCCACAAATAATTCTCCAACCATGGTGTGTGCCCCGTGTCCGTGTTCCATCGTCCAAATCTTATTCCATTAGTTTACGTGTACATTATTCATCTTCTTCCCCGTGTCGGACACACCCCGGCACCAAATTTCTAAACCTAACCCTAGCCTTAATCCTAACCCTACGCCTCCCGAACCATCACAGACCATCACCCGCCGCCACGGCCAACGCCGGCATCACCATCATCATCACCTCCTCCACAGGAAACTCCCCGACACCCAAACCAGCATCAACCCTACCACCTGCTGACCAGACTTCCGCCACCATCGCCGTCCCACCAGGGCACTCCGGCCACCATCGCCACCATCACAAACCACCACCGCCAAATCTGGCCAATCCCGGCAACCTGCCGCCACCAGCACAGAACCGCCAACGCCACCACACGTTGGCCACCTCGTCGCCTCCCCTACACAGACCAGCAATCACCACAGCCACCAAAACAACAACAAATTGGAAGAGGGAACCTCACCTGTGTCGCCCAGCCCCGTCCTCCGTCGCTCCGCCGCCGACCTCCCAGGGTCGCTGCGTCCTTGCGCCGGTCATCCGCAACCGCCGCCCTTTCTTTTCGCCGCCTCAATCCCGACCACGACCACGCCACCGAAAACTCCCAGCACCTCCGTCGCCATGGACGCGCCACCAGTCGCATCCCCGCGAGCCGCCCGCCGTAGCCCCTCTCCTCCGGCCGCGGCGTGCCTTAGCCGCCGTTCCCCGTTTCTTCGCCTCGACCACCAGACCACCCAGTCCCCTCTCGATCCAGCCTCCGCGCGTGTCCTCCTCTTCCGACCTCTTCGCTGGAGCGACCGCCCGCCGGCGTCGACTCCGAGCCACTCTCCTCCGCGTCCTTCCTTTCCCTGCTTCCTCTCCTTCCGCTCACAATCGCGTCTTCCCCAGCCCTCTCTCGATCTGCCCCTTCCTCTCCCTCTCTTTCCGCTCTCCATCTCCCTCCTTCCTCTTTCTCGCTTCCCCTCTCCTTTCTCTCTCCCTCGCACTAATTGCTGTACAGGCTTCCTTTCTCCTTTTTACTTCTTGGCAAACTTTTTTTTTCTTTGTTTCCTTTCTTGGCAAACTTCAATAATGCAGTACCAAGAAGTGTTCTCCTCAAAAAATGGAGAACCAGCTCGGATATTTTTATTTTATTTTTTTTACTTTTTGTTTTATTTATTTCTTTTTTCTTTTGTTTTGTTAATCAGTATTATTATCATTAATTATTATTATTATTATTATTACTATTATTATTATTAGTTTTATATTATTATTATGATTGTTATTTTTAAATAGTATGTATTATAGTGTATAGGTAGAATAAGTATTGTTATGTATAATTACTATTAGTAGTTCGGTTCTCATTTATTATTATTTATAAATATTTATAAATAAATATATAGTATTGGGCTTGAGCTCTATATTGTTTATCAAATTTGGTTTCTAACTAGCAGTATAGATTAGTTTTCATAACAAGAATATTTATACGTATTTTTCTAAAATGTTTAATCTTGACTTTATTTCTATGTATATAAAATTTTAAAAAGGATTTTAAGTATAGTTGAAATTATTATAAATAAATTTTATGTCTCTATAATATTTAGTTAAAAAGTATTTTCATATGGTTTTCAAAATTTCATATCTACTTTCAAGTAATTATATAAAATATTTTTGTAAGTTGCAGTTTTGACTTAAAACGATTTACTACTTATTAAATATTTTGGGATATAGTTTTACAAAGATTATAAATGTTTTTTTTCTAAAAATGTATATATTTTAATTATCTAAAATTTCCTCGACTATCCTTCCGTCCATGACTAAAGCCTATTATTCATGTTCTCTCACCAATTCAAGCCTACCTTATGTCCGTCCTAACCAATTCGACCCTTCTGGACCCAATGACACGATCCGTGCCACCATCCGAGATTCCCTTGTACAGTTGTTGCACCGAAGTTGCAGATCGTGCCACCTTGATCATCGCAGCACACCAGGCGCCCTACCAGGCAAGACATCTTGCCATTAGCTGTTTAATTATTTTTAGCTCATATTTCATGCATTACTTATTTTTCTTTATGCAAAATAAACTGTGATACATGGCATAACTGTTCATTTATATTTCCTGCTGTGTATTAATTTTTCTTACAAATTAAACCTAGATTTAAGGGACCACCTTGTGTGTCGCATTCATTGGCCTTGACACGTTGTAAATACGAAGTTGTGTGTCGCATGTAGAACACGGAAGTGCATGATTGGCTGGCCACCAGTACGTACAAGCCGTGCGATAGGAATAACCGCTAATAGAGGTTGCATGCTAGTTTGACTTAGCGATTATAGTGGTTTGTGTTATGGATACAACACAGTAGGCATTGGGCGGGGAGGACAATTCCTTAGCGTATGGGCTTCGATGCACTTCCCTTGTGACCCGGACTCTCCGCTGGAGATACGGGGTTGATGACCCAAGATTACTGACGGCCACTGACGATTCTGCGAAACGTCATGCTCTTCCTGATGGGGCCTCTGGTGCCCAAGGGAGACTACGCCGATCCTATTCAGCCAGGGCCCATGCGTAGGAAGGATTGTTCTTAACAACATTTCACTTAGAATGGTAGGCTACCCTATCCGTTAGGTACGAGTACTTTTGGGTTGGGTACTTGTATCTGACCGTGGCTTAGAACAATAACTTGTCGCAGATTAGTTCGTCACATCTTGTCCTTGTTTGGTTGTAGGTGTGACTTACTACTTCGATGAGAAGGTATTGAACCTTGTTGGGGTCCAGATACCATATCGAATTCTTAGCATGGAAAGATACGTCGCCGTGAATTAGTTTACCATCTTCTGTCCTTGTTTGGTTGGGAGGATGGTACGCTCGTTCAGTAGGTGCGTATTGGACCATGTTATAAATTCGATTGACTTATTTATTGAGCAATATTTATTCAGTTTATATGGCATGCTATGATGTGTCTTGTTACATCCCTCTGAGGACCTGGTTGTCTTGCCAGGTGTGTGCTATTGTCTTTCGCAGGTGCTTTAGCTCTAGCCATGATCTTCGCTATTTCCTCGAGGATGATTGCACTTGGATCGTCTTTGCTTCGCTCGCCACTCATTTCATTTTCAATGTACTTTTCCTTATTTTGTTGGTAGTGGATTTGTCTCCGCCCAACATATTGTATCAAGACAAATTTATTCTCATTATATGATCTTTTATTCATTTATTCTGTGTGGATGAGATTAGTTATGGTTCTACCACATTTTACAGCTTATGTATTTATACGAGGCTTCCATATATTGGAGTATACTTCGTGTGAATACAGCTGGCATGTCTACGTTCCTAGTCCTACGTATTTTGGGACTGGGGCGTTACAAGTGGTATCTTCCTGATCGAGACGATGAGATCGTGTCTCCATAACCATCCTGAAAACAGATCAAACAAGGAATCAATACTGAGATAGAAATGATAATTCAAGGGAGGACAGTTATTCAAGAAAGTATCAGGAATTTAGATGGCAGGGATCCAGTTAAGAGTTTTTCCTAATGTGATTGAGTACCTCAAAAATAATCATAATACTACTGCAGGCTGTAGTGAAACTCTAGTTCGAATACCACTACAAAAACTCGACCTGCATGGGCCACCACTAAAAATGTGTCACGACCCGCACCCTAGAGTAAGGGCACGAGAAGTGGGTACGTCCAGCCTACGCCACAGTGTCAGCGGTAGAACGTTGTCCTAGGTCACAACATCTACCAATATAATGCTAAGCAGTTTATACTCCCCGAATGGGGTGACATAGCAAAATGTAAACCCAATCACAACTAAGGAAGAAGAAGCACGATATGATATAGAACTCAAATGAAATACAGATGATCAGAAGAGTCTAAGTGTCTAAAATAATATCTCAGCAAACATCCAGAATACAAGGTCTCAACTACAGAGTATGAAAGAATATATACAATCCAGATCTCAAATGACAAAAATAAAGCCTAACTAAACTAGTCCCAAGACAACATAAGTAAAATAAAGCCTAACTAAACTAGTCTAGGCAGTAGGGGTAATGTCATCAGCTAGAGCTGGGTCCTCCTGAGAGTCCAGCTCACAAGTGTCGTCTAGGGCTGTCCCATAGAAGGTGTCAACACCAGCCTCATCCTCGTCCTCTGTAAACATCCAACGGTGCCCAATCAGGACGGAGCGAGCACAATACATCTCAATAGTTCATAGCAGGTTAGAAAATATAATCATGTAGTAAAGTAAGATACAGGAAACTGAAAGAAAGTACAGAATGTAAATAGAGAAAGAACTGTATTAGAAATATCTACTATAAATAGAGAACTAACAGTGGCTAGTGAGTCAGCGTACAATATAAACATGTGAATGGCATAGGAGATTTTGATGAGACACTAAGGAGGTGATCAGATGAGATACTACTTGAATATTATTCACATGTCTACTTCTACTCCCCCATACCCCCAATCAATACACAAGGATCCAGCCAGGTTATGTTATGATTCCATGTAATGGCCCACAAGGGGTGATACATGGTAAGCCCATAAATGGGTGATCTGGAAATGCCCATAAATGGGCGATTCAAAGAAGACTCTATGATCATGAGAGTACATGTCACAAGTGATCAATGAACCGTGAAGCATAGTGATACACCATGTAAGTGAAACGCACAGAACATGTAGTATCCGATGCTCCCTGAGAGGATAACATCTCTAGAAGGGATCCATATAGTACTAATCCGTGTGACCAACGTGACAGTATCAAGTAAAGTAATTTAAAGTAGAAAAATAATTCTAAACAGGATATAAAATGATCAGAGAATGTACTCGCCTGGTATCTGAGTGTCCAAGATGAAAGTACTGTCCGAGGAGTGGTGTCTGGCTCCTATTTAGAATAGCACAAGTCATAACAAGTCCAGAATGGTAAAATGAAGTTCTACTATGCACTCTACATGAATCTAGGTCAATCTAGGCCAAAGTCAACTCTTGGTCAACTCTGGTCAACCCTAAAAGTCAAACTTAGGTCAACTATGGTAAAAGTAGGTCCAACAAGTCTAAATTAGGTCAAACAAGTCATTCTAGGTCTAAACAAGTATATACTAGTCTAATCAAGGCTAAACTAGCCTATGCTAGTATACCAAGCCCATACAACCTATACAACATAAGTCAAAACCAACATCACAACCTCATATCATCTAGGCCTACACATGGAAATCACATAACACATACTTATATACATATAGACTACATATACATATAGGCTACATAGGCTACATATATATATATATATATATATATATATATATATATATATATATATATATATACATACATACTAACACACACACATATTATAAATTATATGGTACCTACATATTTACATAATATACTTTATATATTAGATACACATACATATTATATATATTACATTATATATACATACATAAGAAGATAGGAAGATTGAGAGTTAGAAAGAGTGAGGTAGAGTGACAAGTGTCACATGTGTGTACATAGAGTGTCCATAATCATGTGAATGTGTGTGTGTGTTAGTGAGATGTGTATACTAGAGTGTGTCTTAGTTAACTATGTGTGTGTGTTAGGACTAAAACCTGTGTGTGTATACATGAGTGTGAGCTATATGTGAGGGAAAATAGTGTGACAGGGGCTGATGTGAGCTTGTGTGTGTGTGTGTGTGTCAAGAGTGACTGTGTGGGTGAGAGATGTGTGTGTGTGTGTTTAGCTAAGGTGTGTGACAGAAAAATAGAGTGTGTGTGTGTATTAATGAAGGGTGAAAGAAAACAGGAAATGTGTGTTAGACATAGGGGAAAAACAATGCACATGAATTAACATAACTCTCAGTTTACACAAGCATTCCTATAGCTATGAAATCAGTCAAGCCAAGCAATGTTTCAGTTAAACATTGAGTTTAACTCAGTATTCAGTTTCCTGAATTGATACAAGAACTCCCATTCAGTTTCAGAAAAAATGTAGGAAAAGAAGTCACATCTAATTCTCAGATTTTAACATAAAGGGAAACCTGGTTTTCATAAACCAACCCATAATCAATTCTCAGTAAACTCAGTTCAGTTTATACATCAAAATAATCTCAGGTAATCATATTATTGATTTAAAAAATAGTTTAACACATTTCATTCCTTTTCGAAATCAAAACACAACCTAAATCACCCAAAATTTGCATACAAATAGATTACTTATAGGAGAACAATATTAGGATATAAAACTTGTAATTAACAGTATTTAAACTAACTAAAATGGATGCTAAAACCCAAATTAAAAAACTAAAAATAATACTGAAAATAAACATGTATCAGGTTTTTTTTTAGAAAATTGGAAAATTGATTCATAAAACAACTAAATTGTGAAATTATAGGTTGGTAATGCAAACACTATGTGTGCAGGTGTCCAACAAGTTATTTGTGTCCAACCACGATGACACAACGTGTCCAAAACAATAAAAACTCAATCGAGCACAAACTGGACACTACACAGGAAAGCAGTCTCGTGCGTGTGCGCACGAGTGTCGTACACCCGACACGACACGAATTAGGTCGTGTCCTTATGCAGGGTGGTTCGCCTAGTGTCCACCTAGGTTTGTGTCACCCTGTATTAGGTCCATGTGTCATCGTGTCCAACTTATAAGGCCGTATCAGTGCTCACTGGCAGCAAATGTGCGGTCAGTGCAAAATCAGTGCACGACGAATTTCGTGTCCGATACGACACGAACTGTCATGAGACTCGGGGGGGACCTGACAGTGGTTGCCCCCGCCTCTGTGCCAAGTGGCACGTGTCCACGTGGCGTGTGCTGCATGCAAATGCCCCCGAGCAGCAGGGGAAGCGCACAGCTCGCGCGCGCGTGTGCACCCGCGTGTGCACGTGTCCAAAACAACTCGACACGATACCAAATCAATCCCAGTCCATCAGAAACATGTAAGCCACACAAATACACAATTTTCTATTTAAACAATTTCACAAAATTAAATCGAAATGCCCTTTGGGGCATTTTATCAAACATCCTAGCTAGTGGGATGATACGTGTCCATTTAGGACACATAATGGACACAAAATCCTACAGAAATCTAGGGTTAGCTAGGGGACACTTAGATCTAGGTCAATATGCAATAATAACAACATCAAACATTGAGTTTTAGGGATTTACCTATTGGTGTCACAACTCAAAAAGCTCTAAATAGGGGGTGTCTCCTTGCTCCCCAAACTTCACCAAATTGCTATAAAACTGAGAATAACATATACCAACAACAAGAAAACCTAAATTAAAACCTATTGCAATTTATTTGAGAGAAAAAGGAATTAATTTGGATTTTCTATGAATTAACGAAGTTGGTACATACCACTATTTTCAAATGAAACTTTCCTAAAGAGGCTAGCCCTAATGGAAGAGGGTATTTATAGGGTGGGAGTCCCTATGCTAGTGTGTGGCCGGCCAACTATGAATTAGGGTTAGGGTTAGCTAGTGGGTTGGGCTTTGGGCCCCTATGTGCCAAGTTGCTAATTAATGATTCAACCATAAGTCATGGCTTATGACTTAACTATTCTAACTTGAGTTTAATGACTAAACCATAGGTTAACTCTAGTCTAACTAGGGTTGCATGACCTAACCAAGTCCAAACATAACTAGGATTACCTTCTAGGTTAGTCTACTAAGGTCAGTGCTAGTCAAAGTCAACCTAGTCAACCATCATTCAAATAATTCCAAAATAAATCCTAAAACTTCCCATAAATTCAAATAAATTATAATAAATTCAAATAACCCCAAAATGACAAAAATACCCTCAAACTAGAAATGATAAATGAAATACCCTAATCACAAGTCATGATTTTAAATAGTTTAAAAAATTAAAAATCACCAAAAATCATAATATGAAATAAATATAAATAAATAATAATTATATATTCAAAATTTCAAAATTACCCTCATCTAGAAAACTGGGTGTTACACAACGGTAACAATGTGAGAATGTAGCCCAAACGCACGGTATATGTTTTCCCGCCCATGTGACTTCACGAATCGTATCCACGAGATGCTCGGCCAGAACCTCTAACTAGGACAACGAGTCGTAATAGAAAAGTAACAGTGCATGCATATCAATGTCATCGTCCTAGAGTCAGACTCAGATTTCTGTATATCAAGATGTAACCAAATACGGGAATCCGTCAGTAGTGTAGTATCACATGAACATGTCCTAGGGTCAGAGTGTACCCCGTAATTAATTGTCACGGTAACGTAAATATGAATATCTAGTATCGATACCCGATGGCGCTAACGTCCATCGGCACCCGAATGTGACTCAAATGCGAAATACCGAACACGGCCCTAGGTGTTGTAACAACATATTCAAGTAGATATTTAAAAAGCTAAATATAGTAAACTGAAGTACAAGATTGGCAAGGTACACTTGCCTGGAGTCGTCCGAATTGTGCTGAGACTGCAGTACCGAAGTCTATCCCACTATCTATTAGGACCATACTCCATACAAATATCCATCAATCCAAATCACAAACAAATATATATTACATACTATAGTACACGTATGACTAATACCTCCCACCTAAGGAGCTTGGGTCATTTCTATTCACCTATTACCGTTTGTTATCTAGGACACTTGTTAATTATATCATCTAAAACTAGGTCACACCAGTCGCTATGATCATGATTGGTAATAATATGAGTGGCAGATTCAAAATATCAAGTTTCTACCTCGTTATTCGTACAGTAAAATCTATAATACGTAAATCGAGATAAGATGATTAACTATAAGATCAACAATCTTATCTTGGCAATCCATATGGTTACCTATTCAATTTCAGCGATATGAGATCACTGCAATCGACTGATCTCAGTTTCGACATATGAATTCTGAAATACAAACATGAATAGGAATTAATTATAATTAAGGGTGATACATAAAGAAAAATCTACAGCCATCGTCGGATGATGAAACAAACATCACCAACGTGTCTAAAATGGTCAAATTAGCTTGGATGCCTATCCATAAGTCCAATTTGATACAGGGGCAAAACGATAATTTTGGGTCAAAACGATGTCCGTCGTTGGATCCGCTTTGCATCGAAAAATGTGCCAGGACATAAGTCCACTAAACATAGCAAATTATATGTCCACGGATCCAGAATGATGATACAAACCCAATGGTATATCCGGAATAGAATTTCAATGACCCGATCTCAAAATGATCCGTTGACCGGGACGTTGGGGCCCGGTTTGCACGAAAATGTGTGCTGGAGCCAAAGTCCTCTAAATCTTGCAAAATATATGTCAACAAGTCCAGAGTGACTATACGAATCCAACAGTATATCCAGAATAAGATTTCGATGAGGCAATGTCAAAATGACTCGTTGACCCGGACAAAGGGATCCGATTTTTGTACGAAAATGCGTGTCGGGACCACGTTGCTCCAAACTCAGCAAATTATATATGAATTTATGCTAGAACTATGCCACGAGGCCACTGGTAGTGTCAGAATTGGAATTCGGAGCCCCGGGTCCAAAATTAGAATTTTACAAGTTAGAAATTACGGTTTTGAGAGACAAACTTTGGCGTCGATTTCAACCAACCAAACGACATCCTACGAAGCTAAAAAATTTATGAAACAAAGGTGGTTAAACCTGTTGTGCACAGGAATTGGTGGCATATCAAACGGGGCTGCGATGGCGGAGAAACAAATCTGCGAAGTTGGCTCCATAAAATTGTCCAAAAATAATACAATTTAAACGGTCAACTTGACGGCCAGTTTTGATCTATCAAACGATCGAATTAACGGTTAAAAATTTAGGTGAGTGAAGGGGTTACCGAGATTGAGATAGAAGAACTGGATCTATGATCCCATAGTCGGATTGTCCAAAAATGCGTCTAAATTTGCTGCTATGAAACTCAATTATGGACTCAAATTTATGCACGTCACGACGGGATCTAGTGCGAAACGCTCGAATAGCCTTTGTTATACGTCGGAGAGGAGGGTGGCTGGTACGGGGAAGTTCGTAGGGGTCACCTGGAGCTGCACGACCTCCTGGTCGCGTGCGACGACGGTCGTCACCTCTGCTACGCAACGTGGCCGCACGTTGTACGGCTGCTACTGCCAGTACGCATGTGTGTTGCTGATTATGTGCTTGTTGCTCATATGAATGTTGTTTGCTGCCATGGCCGTGACAGTAGTAAAGCAGCGGCGGTGTAGCGATGCCTGCACGCACGGGGTACCGTGGCCACACGGTGGAAGAGCTTACTGGTAATGGCGGGGGCATTGTGGGAAGGGGCAGCAGTCTTTCTTTCAGGAAGAAGAAGGAGAGAAGGAGGAGGAACATAGTAAGAAGAAGTGTGGAGGAGTAAAACAAACCCTGTGGAGGTGGATAGGGTTTCATCGAGGAATGAGGGAAGTGATGTTATATAGAGGGGAGAGGTGAGTCGAAGGCTGAAGGGGGAGCCTGTAGTGCCCCGCTCTGCGAAGGCACTAGATAAACAGAGAGATCGGATTGCTGGCTCTATAACAGAAGATGATTGATCTGGGTGAGTGGAAAAATGGTCATTTTATGATTCGCTAATGCTTAATAAGAACCTGAGTTTTTTTGATTGAATGTTATTGTTAATAACAAGATGGTAACTATTGAGATTGCTAATACAACGAATAAGTATATTGTTAAAAGAAGTCACATGTTGCTATGCTATGAATAAGAAAAGAGTTAACATGTATGCTAATAAGAAACGATATGATGCCTTGTTAAGAAATGAATATTGCCTTGATCGATAAACTGTTGCCATGTTAAATCAAATAAGATAATGCCGTGCTAAATTACAGATGTGCCTCGAATGAATGAACTGTTGCCATACTTAATAAGAAGATAAAAGAGAATGTTTACATGTCCCTAAATAGAATATAACTATCAAGAGTAGAGTTCATGCTTGTTGATATCGTGCTTGCTTAAATAAAGATTGTTCATTGTCCCTTGATTGTTGCTATAAAGACAGAGATGTATAGAGAAGGCACATTGTGTTGTTAAAAAAGATGATACAGTTTGTCCGTATAGAGAAAAGAGTAGAGCAACGGGCTCGGTCATATGAAAAGAAAAGAATTGATGGAATATGAATGTAGTCCGATGATTTGTGCATAGTAGAGTTTTATCTGATAGAGTTGCATACATGTATTGGGCATGGACAACTTGTGCACATGTATAGATCCTCACGACCGGTTATGGGGTACTGGAGTTGCTCAGTCCGGAGGAGGATAGAGTAACACCATGAGGTAAAAGAGACCTCACGGTGTATAGAGATATTGTCCACTAGCGACAAGCTGAATCCGAGAGTCACAACGGCTAATATGTGGAATAACCCATGGACCATCATATAGATAGGTGTCAATTAGTGAAGAGCTGAATCCTGAGTTGCAGCTGCTGCATGTGTGTTATCAGTACAAAGCAGAACCTTGCGTCGCATCTGCTGGTCTATACATGTGTTGGTGCAGAGCTAAGCCTTGAGTCACAGCTGCTAATCGATGACATGCATAAGAAAGATATTGTTAAGAGCTAACGATGTAGAAACGAACAGGGAGAAATATTGGTTATGTTATATTTATTCTAATCCTTGTCTTGTGCAGGGATGGACCGATGGCTATGGGTAAGAATCACTGAATAAGTGATATCCGCTAATGCTTATGTTTCCATTATGAAATACTTCTATGAATAATCTGATGCAATAAAATATTGTTGTTCCAAGAGTTGCTAAGGATATTTTTGATGACTAAAATACTGTTAATGTCCTCAACAAGTTGCTTGAACAAGAAGAATGATTATGATTCATGAAACACGTTGTGTACCGTAAAATGAAATGAATAGTCATTGTGCTTGAAATGATTAATCCCTTGTATGCTTGAAATGAAATGAAATAAACTGTAGCTTTTTAAAGATATTTTCAAAAGATGTAATCTGACTCTGTATTGCACGAAATGAATATAGATAAAAGTAGAAAGATCACATCACAAGAAATATTTTCTCACTAAATAAATTAGTGGTCGTTTCAGACAAATATAGCCATTTGTTCACAATCACCAGTATGCTGATATACTGACCCATCATCGGTCTAAATCCAGGTGCAAGATACATCGAGATGGATAGTCCAAAGCGATAGCCCAAGCCTCATCCTCAGGAGCCAGAAATCAGAAAAGATGCCAAGAGAAGGTCATTTGTTACAAAGAGTTGGTTTTGTATATAAATGGATGTAATATATGGAACGGGATCATTATAATCTGTAAAGTTATGAGAGAATATAAGCATTAAATCGGAGAGAATTGAGAGCTTGTAATCTGTTCAAATGAAATCAATAAAGAAAATTTGTTTCTGCTACCATGTGTTCAATATGTAATATATCCGCTGCAATTTCAAATATTTGCATTATGTTCCACTACGTTATTGTCAATCTTGTCTATCTTGTCTTCTTACAGGTCTTGGCCTTGTGCAAGCGCAACTTAGGCTTGCACGGCATCTGTAAAACCCCTGAATTTTTAGAATTTTTTTATTATTTAATTGCCTTAAATATAATTTTATGGAATTTATGAGTAGTTTTAAATTAAATTTTTATTTAAATATGACCTTAGCCATTGTTGAGTTTTGGAGCACAAGACGACTAGGATTTGTGGCACAGAAGATGTAGCAGTGTGCCTTGACTAGTGTATTAGTTATATTAGGGGAGGTCTAGCCATAGTGATGTCCGAACTAGAAAAACTAGGCCAAGTTGTGAAATGACTCATTTAGATTATTTAAAATTAGTTATTATTTAATATATTAATTTTTTTAGATGATCCGATTGGACCAAATTTGCCCGAACTGGACCCAAACCAATTCCAAGCTCATGTAGGCATGTAGTTGACCAAAGATGGCCATGTAGGTATATTTATGTATATACAAATATTTCTTAAAATATTTTAGAACTTGATGTATATTTTCTAATTATTTTATTATTGTAGAAAAATTTGTATTTTTATTATTAAATAGGTGTTTGTCAATATTTGTACAATTTTCTGGACTCGAATAAAGGGTGTAGTATAAGTTCACTAAATTGGGTAATTTTTATTATTTTATTATTATTGAAGTGATTTTTGTGATTAAATAATCATAATTATTATTAGATATTATCATTATTTGATTTTATGGCCAATTGAATTTATATGCATATGTACATATATTTAAATAGACTAAATATATGGATAGATAATATTGGGATTTTTTTTAGATTTATTTGTGTATATTTAGATCTATACATATCTACATATATATATATATATATATATATATATATATATATATATATATATATATATATATATATATATATATATATATGTGTATGTGTGTGTGTGTGTGTATATAAGGATATATATATGTACATATAATGGAAAAACAAATCACGAGTGAACAGTGCCTACGGCACTGTTCATTCTCTTCCCAAGCCGAGCCCGAAGCCCCTGTGTTAACCGAGTAGAATTTTCTTTAAACTCCGGATTTGAATAACGATCAATCATAAATCAAATCTTTCTGAATCTTCTCCAATGTAATATTTATCGGATTCTCTCCAGGATTGCATCTAAACAAATCAATAGTTGGATTTAAATCAGAGATTTATTTGTCTAAACACCGAGTATATAAAACCTTGCGTGCGCAAACCATCAAGAAACTTCGTGTGCACAAACCATCAAAAAACTTCGCGTGATCAACAACCTTCGACCCCAACGGAGTCCCCAACCCTAGGCACGCGCCCTCAGCCCTCTGCACATCGCCTGTACCACCGTGCTTCACTAGAGTAGCCGATTTTCGCGTACGACAGCCATACCCACTGCAGTCTTCGACATACAAGGTACCTACTTCGTATTTAGATATCATCCTATAGACTAAATTGTTTTCAATTCTAGGAAGCCCTTATAACCCACTTCGAAACCCTTTAGAAGGATTTCAACATCACCCCCTTGATCGATCGTAGATTCGATGCAAAGTCGAGTAAATTCTGTCTCAAAAAAAGGGTATTAGGCAGTTCGAAACCCCAACTTAGAAGGAAAACTTTTGCTGATTCCTCGACTATATTAAAAATATGTTTAAACATGTTTGATAACAACATATACCATATGGAAACCCAACTTGTAATTTTATTTTTCATTGATTAGTCTGCTAGTAATTCACTTTCAAAGTTTAGCGAAAAACTGTCTTTAAAATATTAAATTTTAAAAAAATCTCCACGATACGACGTGTGTCCCGCCAAACCGGACGACGTGGTCACAAACCGAAAGCATCAAAAGGTGCGTATCGAGTTCGCGAACGTGTGGGCTTTGACGGAATTCAAATTAGTTGCGTGTACGCGACGAATTTCACTCGTATCCATCGAAGAACGTCGTATCGGCCTTTTTTGAAATTTCCCAATTACTTTATGCACACTCGTCAAGTCGCGACAAAACTTACGCTATTGGGCTCAAAATATTTTTCTGGTTCTGTGAGCCAAGTTTGGTCCGATTCTGAGACCGTTGACCGGATCGCCGTTATGCGGGCCCCACGATCCGATTCAACGGATGATTTTGTACACGGCTCATCGAAATCCAAATTTGGACATACCATTGAGTTTGTATCAAAATATTGGATCCATCGACATATAGTTTGATGACTTTAGAGACCGTAGGTTCTTGCATGCGTTTCGGTACAAAGCGGGTCCAACTGCGGACATCGTTTTGACCCGAAATTATGATTTTGCCCCTGTTCCGGAATTGGACTTTCGAACAGGCATTTTCTAGGTATATCTTTTACACCAGGAATGTTTTTTATGTTTGTTTCAGCATCCGGGAACGTTTACGGAGGTTCCACTCTTGTATCTTCTTTTCACTTGTCGATTTCATCTACTGGACGTCGTCAAAACACCTTCCAACCACGAGGCAAGTATACCTAGCTATATTTACTGTCATATTATTTACTTACAGCATTTATTTACTTTGTTTCATATTTTGTCTTATTTGTTATAAACTGTGCGTCCAAGCCACACTTGGGTGCAAGCGATTCTATTAGTCGTTTTTTCGTTCTTTTTTTATTTGATGCATGTTGACTTAGTTTTAGCAGACTACCTTCTTGTTGTGGGATATCCTTATATCTCTATTGTCCATGACACTCATGCTACACGGTTTGAGACATGTTGCTAGGGGCACGGCTTGTATATTGACTGGCCATCTGTATGTAAGAAGTCATGTGACGGATAGATGATCGTAACTGCTATGATTAGGGTTTTAGAGACTCAAGCAGTTACAAAACTGGACGAGCCATGGGCATGACTTGGACAGTAGAGAACATTAGAGGAGGACAGTCGATAGTGCGTATGGGAATCCAAACAGGTAAACCACAGTCTCCGGATGGAACTGTGGCGATTATTATTTACAGATGGCCTCTAACATCTTGGACGTTACGGACGGATACAGATGACTGGATGCCAGTTACGTACACATTGCCTAAATTTCATCCATGCGCATGAAAATTGTCCTCTAAATTGCACAATAGATGGTTAGAATTCCCTAAATAATATTTATATATAAATACTCAAAATATGTGTATACATATACATGTACCCAGTATGGTTATATATCTATATATATAATCTAAATAATACATGTATATATAAAAGTAGGTATATTCTCTGATTTACTCATTCTCACTTAATTAATAATATATTTATGAATATTAGTAATAATAACAATAAAAGAAGGGGTCACGTGCACTTGGGTTGTGCGGCTTGGGTTTGAGCATGGTGCGGTCATAATTACAATTTAAGTCATTTATGATCATTGACGAAATACTAGTATGCGGGGGCTCAATTGGATGGCACACAAGTGGCATGTGTATAGTAGACTCAAAATAGCCAAAACCATATATTGGGTCAATTAGGTTGGATCGATGTTGAGCCCAGAAATTAAATTGGAAGTTAGGTCAAGTTTTACTATAGATGGTCCAATGGCCTAAATTGACCAAAAAGTTGTGAGATGTAAATAGGATACAAAAGAACAAGTTTGTGTGTGATACGATATATTAAAATAAGGATAATCTTGTCTACTGCAAAACTCATAAAGCAAGTTTAGAAGGATTGGCATCCCTGACGCTCCAAAAATCAAAGTCACGAAAAGGTACATTTAAGGATCAAAATTAACTATAATGGAATAATTTATGGAAAATAATTCATTTAAAAAAAATTTAAGTGCCCTAAAATTCAGGGGGCTTACATCTTACCCACCTTAGAAAACTTTATCCTCGAAATTATACTTAAGCATCGAGTAAAAAGATAGAAGATTTATATCTAAATGAGTCAAGTACGACTAGTCGTATATGGTTCATGTGGGACGTTGATTTCACTAGTATCTAGGGTGTATATCCTACCAAGTGCTAACATACACTAAACTCGCAACAACAAACTATGGTCGCGATTCTACTAGTAAGGTTTCTGGGATACCATATTCCTTAAGAAGGGATACGAGAATTCAGGTTTTACAGATTGCAATAATCTAAGGAACCTAGGTACTATCATGGAACCATTAGTCAATAGCTCTACAAAGGAATTTCTACAATTCAGTGCTACTCCTAAATGGGTCAAGGTATCAACATGTTAGAAGGAATTGTCTCGGTTGGACATAACTAAAACGAGGTGGCATAGAGGGGTTTATAATTGCATAAGAATGAGACAAGTATGAGAGAATTGCGAACAGGGAAGTTACAGGTTATGGTAAGGAGAATTTGGATAAGTTCAAGGAAATTTTTTCACAAAAATAAGGTACGACTTAGGTAGATACTTGATTCAGGAAATTGTAAGAAACGGTGCCTATGGTGAAATGAATATTAGACACATGGGTATAAAATCAAGGATTCAATTTTGAAATTATGACATGATTAGGTAAAGGATAAGATCATTCTCGACCTTATAGCTAGAATGATTATGAAGTTATGATCGCAAACATAGTATAGGTGGCCAAGGAATGAAGAGACAGTGATACGGTCTAAAGTTACAACTCCAGGTAACTTAGAATAATCTGATAGCCAAACAAGTTGAAGAGATTGCATACTAGTTCATACAATGGTTTAGCCTATCTATCAAGTTCCTAGGATAACACATGATTCCTTAAGCACGACTAGCCTAATCTTAATCCAGGATATAACTAATAGTATTTAAAGGTCTTCTATCTTATCTCCTTTCTGTTAGCACACTCCTTGGCCTAGCCTTCTCAATTGTAACTTCCACTAACACAATATCAAGCTGCTCATAAATGTAATCTGCCAAGGTCTTAAAACGTCCTTGATTCTCAAAAATTTAACACACCCTTTAATTTCTTAACCTTTTCCCTACATCCACGAAATAATCTTCATCTTCTGAAATTTGTCATCTACTATATGCAACTCAACTCTAGATTCTATTTATCAATCTATTTTAGGATACTCTACTTTTCTATCTTTAAATCATGTTTTCTTCTCATCTCATGCTATTTCATATTCTTGTCCTTATTTTCTGAACGACTTAATCTTGATGATATGTCTCTCTATAACCTATGGTGCTGGTTTCCTAACTTATTTGTACATCACAATCATTTCCCTTTCTTTTTCCTAACCTTACTTTGATCTATCATAAAATTTGTATCATTTTTTTTTCAAAATAATCTCCGCTCCCTTTATTCGAATCTCAACTTCAAGGGTCTTGCTTAAGATATAATTCCCTCTATAGTCCTTGTAAGTTATCGTAGATAACCAAGGTCGTAATCCTCGCCTCAACTGATACTTCTTAATTTCCTTATAAATGTTCCTGCAATTCCAACCTCAACCTAGTACTGCTCCTATAATTATTTTGCCTCCTTTATATTTCTACTACGTACATCGAACACAACTGTTCCTGTTATAATTTCTCCAGGATTCCTAACTATTTTGCATTATTGAAGGGTTTACTAATATGTCCCTTGAGGTGTGACTTATCTAACTCTACTCTCAGATCCTTAACTATGACCAACCACCAAAGTTAGTAAGGTCATAATCAATACTTAACTCAATCAATCCCTCAAATTTCATACTCTTACAAGTCATAGGTCAAGTCCTTTGACATAATTAATGATTCTACCCCTTCTAACCATAAGCAAACTATTCATTCCTTACAAGAATGCCTACTTTACTCCTATTTGCTAGGAAAGTTCTAAGGCAGGGTCGATTAAATACTTATATCTAATTCCTCTATCTAACTCTATCGATTATTCTTCTAGTCCCGATTTCTAATTTTCGCTCCAAGGTTGGCTCAACCAATATGGATGTGGTTGACTAGTCTATTTCAGACTTACCTATCCCTAGTTCACATTTCTCTCTGATACCTAATCTTCTATGACAGTTCCTTGTCATCCAAGAAAATTCCTGATTTCTATATCCTCTAAGTGAAAACTTCTCAAATTTTAGTGCAATATAACCCCAAAGGTTTATATCTAGACATGATCGCCATGCTTCATAATTTTGTATCCTGATGGTGCCCTTGGGTTATGTTTCCTATTTTTCTTCCTGTTGGCACTCTAAAATCCAGCATGTCTTCTTCCAGGTTGAACTCTCACTCATCTCATCCTTCATGATCAGGAAATCTTTCATATTTTTCAAACTCTGTCCACCTCAGACAATGGCAGCATGGTTTAGTCTAATAACCCTCATCTTCTGTTATGGCTAAGCCTTGAACTATACTATATTCTATATCCTATATTGATGGAGTGTCTATAAAAGCCTACCCACATTAGTTAATCACCTAGTCCTATCAAACATATGTACCTATATCTCCCAAGTAAAACCTTCTAGATAATTTATTGGTTGTGTCACTCTCGTTTTCCATTATACGTATTTTCAGTGTATGTGTACAGATATTCGACCCGTATTTGACTTGTCTAGCATAGCTTGGCTTGGTTGGGTCTTGGTTTGACTTGGTTTAGCTTGGCTTGGTTTATTTTGGTTTTTGTTAGAGATGGAGAGGATTGATATAAATATCAACTTCACTCTCTCTCTCTCTCTCTCTCTCTCTCTCTCTCTTCATTTTTTTTTACTTCTTCTTCCTCCATTAATTCTCTCCAACCACCTTAGGCAAGTGCAACTTGCTTCATGGAGGAACTCTATTTTATTTGTTCCATTGTCTTCTCTATAAGCTTCTAGGACTATTTAGTACTTAGCATTTTTGGTTTTGGACGATTAATTCTTGTAGATCTAATTTTTCTTAAATCTTGTTTTTCTTGGGCTTTGATCTATCAAACTTCATTATTTTCATGTTTTGATCGTTCTATGTTGTAGAGAATTTGATTTCACCCAAAATGGACCTTTGAAAACCCGAATTTTGAGTTATTTTGAGTGATTTATGGACCTTGGAAGTTTATGGGTTCCATGGTTCTTCTTCTCGGTTGGAGAAGAAGAACAGTGTGGGCGCATGGCATTTTATGCAACCACAGTGACTTCGGCCTTGGGCGCATAGCCCTTCATATGCGCTCAAGCTCCCTGCCTTTCTCAGTGTGGGTGCATGGCTTTATATGCGCCCATGACTTTTTACTTGCTTATGCACATAACTTCAAATATGTATTAAGTCATAGTGTCCCTTTATTGTGGGCACATAGCCCTTATTATACACCCACATAGCCAGTATAGATGGCTCCTGACTTAGCCTCCCATTGCTCCATGTTTTACTCATGTGGGCGCATAGACTATAGGCGCATGCTTATGGGCGCATAGGCCATGGGCGCATGCACTCTCTTATGCTTTCCTTTCTATAGCATATGCCCTACATGATGTGTTTGGTCCTAGGCGCATACATGTGGGCACATGCCTTTAGGCGCATAGCCTTGGGCGCATGCCACTCTCAGCACATGCAATTTGGGTGCATGCTCTTCATGACACCCTATTGACCCTTGTGCCATCTCTTGTAAATGTTCGTATTTGTCCCCATGGTCTATAGTGTAAATTGTGACTTGTTTATACTCTTTACTTGACTAGTCATATAATGTTATTTTCCATGTTGCACATGTACTCTGAGCTTTAAACACGATCTTGGTATGGTACGTACACTCTCTAACAACTTCTTGATAGTGGTCCGTCGTGGTGCACTTACATGAATACGACATGACAATATGATTTTACATGATAACTCTCGATAATGACCCATCATGGTGCACTCTTGACAAGTAACATGACATAAATAGACTTGATAGTGGCCCGCTGAGGCGCACTCTTGAAAAATAATCTTTATAAGTAACCTAACATGATAAATCTTGATATGATGTTGTGACGGCTATCTTGACTCGCTAAGTAACTCTTGTCTTGACACCATGGATGGTTGTGCTTGTATAAGCTACATGTCTCGTCTCGCATCATATCTAGGACATAGATTCCTGGTTACCACGGTCAGGAATTCATACTGAATCTGACTAGGATAATGACCAGATTGATCACGTAGTCCATGAAGAGGTTATCCAGCTACAGGCAGTTCCGTTATCTGGGTGTTGGACTTGTAGCTTGTCATTGAGTAGGGCACATTTCTAGCACACTGTCATGTATTGCACCCCCAAGTCACCTAATCCAACTCTCTTAACTTGCGACTGGATAACCTGGATTAAGTCTGCAGGGCTTGTGGCTGTTGGAACATCTCGATGCATCTTATTAGTAACTAGGGTTGTGATAACCCTAGTTAGTTAAAGTATTAAGCTGTACACCTTGCTTGGCCGTGATTGATAGATGGAGTCCCGTCTAGTCTTGTCTAGGCAAGGCCAGTACATGGTTATTTCAGCACGTTACCGTTTATGCTTTACTTTATCGATAATCGGTCAGAGACTAAGTTCTGTTCAGGTGAAGGGTTACAACCCCGGTCCTTGTTTAGTTTACGGGTTGTAATTTGGTTATCGAAATAGTCTCTCAATTAGCTTATCGTTTATCACCATGTTTTCTTTAACTCATGTCCTTCGTTATCATCTGTGTCTTTATATGCTAATATGCTGGTTTTAGTTCTTAAGTGAAGCCTCATTTATGGCACTTGCTCTTTCTGGGGTCTAATCCAGCTGGTTTTGTATGACCAGATTTTGGAGTAGCACCCAAGGATCTTTCAGCCTTCCAGCCAGATGGTGAACACTAGACGCAACCCTGGCAACGAGTGGGTTTTATTTTGCTCTCCCACTCTATTATAAATTATTCTTTTGAGGCATTTAGCCACGAAGCAAGTGTTAGCTCGTGTTGAGTTTACATTCCTGTCTGTCTAAGGGCTGTAACATGATTGACAAATCCTATGGTTGATCATGTATGACTTAAACTCTTGCTAGTCTTCACATTTTGTATGACTAGCTTCATGATCATCTGAATATGTACTGTATGGGATGCCTTACTTTGTATGTCTGATGATCTACCATCTTGCTACATTTACTTGCTTGCTTGAGATTGAGACACTAGGATTCTTCTTGACTGTTGGCTTGTAGTTAAACCATCATGCATCTAGACAGCCGTGACCGTATTACGAGGTGGGATTCACATTAATGTACATAGCTGGCTGTGTCTGTCCCCCGCTCTCCAGTATTCTGGTTCTGGGGCGTGACAGGTTGAAGTCAAATCACCAGTTCACGACTCGTTGAATCATCCTTTCCTCAAGTCATATCATTTGGTATTTCTATTGTAGAGGTGTAAACCCCCTAAATTTTACTATTATTTTTTTTAAAAAATTTGGTATTGATTTTGTTTTTCGTATTGTACGTCGCGTGCGAGTACGTATATGCGATAGTATATTTTATACACAAAGGTTCTATTTAAAGACTTCTTCATTAGAAAATAAACATATTTTTATTTGGTTTATTGCGTCGCGTCGAGACTTGGCAAAAGTTATTTATTTAATATAAAAAAGCTATTTTATTTTGTGGTACAAATATAAGTAGTAATTTAGAAAAGTATTACTTTATGTAAACATATTATTTGTAAGCGAGTGACATAAAATTTATGTCATGTCCACTTTGATTTTATGAAAACAAATTATAATTATTTTTATTGCAAATGATATTTCAAATATTTAAACATTTATCATAATTTTCAAAATTAATTATTATTATATTTTATTATTTATAAAAAGATAGTTTGAAATTTGTTTGATTTAAATGTTTAATTGTCGTGGTAATTTAAATTAAGATTTTATTTTATGGATTATGATATTAAATATTATAAAATTTAAGATAAAAGTTTTAATTTGTTTTAAATCTAGAATTTGATTTATTAAGTCACTTTTAATTGGATTTAAATTTAATAGCGTAATTATCGATTTTGATTTAAATAAATCATAATCCTTACCTACCAAGGATTCCTCAACCCTATATATAGGAAAGCTTTTCCATTCTCCATAATTATCTCCATAAATATTTTCACAACAGTGTCGTGCATCGTGTCCGCGCCCACTTCCCATTTACTATAATTTTTTACATATACAAATTCTCCACCCCTGTGTCTGACAAACCAGACACCGATCCAACACATCTTCTCCTTATGTTCGTGTCGTGCAGGACACGACACCTTGACCCTTAATCCTAACTCAATCGACCCCTGTTCTGCCTTGCCGCCTCGGCCGCACCCGCCGGACCACATTCCCGCTCGCCTCCGCTGCCAACAACACTGATCCTGCCACCGTCTCCCTATCCCACCACACCAGAACCAATCACCCAGACCCCCGACCACAGCCAGGCCATCACCACCACAATCTTCGTCATCATCACCACCTCCAACCGAGCCCAAACCACCCTGCCACCATCTTCGGCCAAACTCTTCCAGCATCCCCGCTCTGCCACCACTCCGACCGAAACCGCAGTCTCATCTCCGCCACAAACAGCCACCCCAAAATACCAACAACTCCCCAGCCACCTATGATAACTCCTCCCTGGCCGTAGCCACAATCCATCGTTACCGTCCAGCCACCATAGCCAAAGTCACTACCAGCAAACCTCCCCCAAATGCCACCACCCCTACTAGAACCGCCACCAAATTTACAGCCAGTTCGCCATTGTGGTCAGCCACCACTAATGCCAGACTCTGCATCGACGCCAGATCCGGAACGACAATCTCACCGGACCTCAAAACAACCTCGTCTTTCGCGCGTCCGAGCTAGCCGTTTTCCTCCGCCGGCACCATCCTCACGTCTCCGCGGTGGCTGGCATCCATTGCACCTTGAGCCATTTAGGGTGACTAGAACCACCAGAGGTGCACACATCACCGGGCCAAGATCCATCGTCGCCTTCACGCGGAGCACTATGCCTCTTCGTCGCCGGTGAGCCCCTTTCCCATTCCTATTTTTCCATCTTTCTCTCTCTTCCTGTGATCGTTGGCTTTAGGAATGAAAGCAATTGTGCTGCCTTCCTCTTTAAGAGGTTTAGTTAATGAATTATTAATGTCTATTATAAAATAGTATATATTTTAGGATTTACAGTAGTTGTTGTTATTATTATTATTATCATTAAGATTATTACTACTTGCTGGAATAAATAGCTATTATTATGAGTTATTACCATTATTTATTTTCTTAAAGTTTCTGCATATAATTTTTATGATAAATTATTATTTCTTATTATTGTATCATTAGTAATATAGATATATGCTATTATTTTCAAAGATTCTAATCTAACTAAAATATAGTAGTGGGCTTACATTCATTTCAAATTTAGTTTAAAAACCTAATTAAATTATTATATTATTATGTTTGAAAAAAATTTGGGACTCTTATTGTTAAAATGACTTTTAGATTTTCAACATATTTAGTTACATGTATTTGACTAACAAAATATACTTTTCAAATTATTATACAAAAAAAAAAAATTCAAGTATTTTTGCAAAACTATTTTTTTTGACTAATCAAATATATTTTCAAATATTATAAAAAAATCTAAAATAGTATAAAGTACTTTCTTCGTAAATTCTCATTTTATAGTCAACTCTTGATCACGACTGATCCCATGTTCCTATTTTTTTTGTGAATTCGGATTTTGTGTGCAACGACCATGGCTATTGGACAATTGGGACATGTCGAAACACCGCACAACATCAGGCGACACACCAGACAAGCTACCTTGCCTTATTTACTGTTTATATTTAGTCTACATTTTTTAGATATTGCATATTTACCGCCGTTTATTTCCAGTTGTGCCTTTGACTGTTGTTCGTGATTTATTTTCTTAATTCTCGTATACCCAATGCAAGTGCTAGCCTTATTTTCTTACTTGTCTCTAATTTATGTATATGGACCTAGAAGTTAAGGGACTACCGTTTGTTAGTTTCATAACCCTTGTCACGTGTGAGATATGAGTAGCATAAAGAGGTACTTGTGTATTGGTTGATCACCCGTGCGCATGTGTTAGGTTATAACTGCTAATAGAATTGCATGTTAGAAGACTTAGCAGTTATTAGTATAAACATGTTGTGGATACAACATGGTTAGGAGCATTGGACAGGGAGAAAATATACTATACGCTTGGGCAATGTTGTGTCGAGTCGTGTCGAGTCATGTCGGATGGAGTCGGTCTTGCTAGTGGCTCATTTGAGCACTACCCATGTATGTGCTAGGGACTCTCCGGAGCTCTACCTGTGTGATATGCTAGCGTCTCGCGTGAGTGCTATCCGTGTAGTTATGGTCAGTCGTAGTCAGTCAGTCCGCCCTTACGTTAAGTATTGTTTTAAATTGCATACTAGAAAGGTTAGGAGACCTTAGTCAATGTCGTGTCATACTTCGTTCTAGTCATGGCATGAGACAATGTCACATCGTGGAATAGTGTGCTACCCCTTGTCCTTGTTTGGTTGTAGGGGTAGTCCACTATTTCGATGATGGGATATTGGGCCGTGTTATGGTTAGGACACTTTATTTTACTTTGTGACTTTATGGCATATTTTATATTCAGTTTATATGGCATATTATTTCTTGTATCTTGTTACGTCCCTCTAAGGACCTGGTGAATTCTCCAGGTGTGTACTTTTGTGACTTTCCGCAGGTGCTCTAGCCAAGGCCATGATTTACTCTCTTCCTTCGAGATGATGCTCGTGGATCGTCCTTCGTTTCGCTATTTTTTTTATTAAAATAGTTGGTAGTAGATTTGTCTCCGTCCAACTACATGTATAATGACAAATTCTTATTTGATTTTATAAAAGGCATCTTTATTTGTAGATGACATTTAGTATCATGGTTTACTGTATTTTACAGCTTATATATGCATACGAGGATTCCATATATTAGACTATACTTCGTATGTATACAACTGGCATGTCTACGTACTTTGTCCTAAGTATTTTGGGACTGGGGCGTTACATGTTTTTGTGGTGGCCTACGCAGGTCAAGTTAGCTGTTTCGGTTACGTTATTGTACCGAACGGGCTTGCACATAGGATTAGGGTCTAGGATCTCATCCACATACTTGACCCCCTTCCTTGAATCTAAATTTCGAACTCTCGTTTGCCCTCCATGATCTGCATCTTGCTTGATCCCTTTCTACCGTAAATTCTTATTTCTCGTGCATAATGGCGGTTAGGAAGATGACTACACTAATATATGCTCATAGGTCAAACACATGGCTATAAGGTTTACATTGATAATTAGTATGCATTGAGATCCTATTTTGAGTTATAAAGACATCTATTACTTTAAGGATCAAAGAGCCCTATCTTCCTAAAGGTATGATCTTGTAAGAAAGATTACTTGATTCTAAGTTGGGTAGTAACGATATTACCAACTTCGATAAATAGAGAGAATTTTATTTTGAGACTACTAGGTATTAATTACCAGAGGATTGATAAAAGATTGAGAAAACAAATTAATTTTTTATTTTGAAGTTTTAGAAAATATTTGTGATTTATTGGGATTATAGCTACTCATAATTGGGAGGATATGAAATTGATTTGAGAAAAATTTCAAATTTCAAATTGTGTCATATGATCTATGATTTATAAATTTATCTAGATTTTGAAAGTAAAGTTTCGATTATGGATAAAAAAATATGTATGAAGAATTGAATTGTGATATACTAAGGGTTCACCTCGAGATTGCTTAAGAATTTTGAAAATTTTAAAGTTATGATTTTGTTACGACCTCGAACGACTAGAGAATGTGAAAAGTTTAGTTTTTGATGCATTAACTGGTGATATGATAAAGGTTACTTTGCGATTGATTAGAGGAATTTTAATTTTAAGTTATGATATGCTTGACGACTTAAAATGATTAGAAATTTTAGATAGACTATTTTGAGAAGCTTTTGTAGAAGCTCGAATTTAAGAAATTAGACTTATATTGGTAGGCAACCAAGATAGACACAAGGTCACTCTAATAAGATAGAAGTATTCCACATTAAGTTGTCATACCACCTATAATTATGATATTGCATATACACAAGTATAGTTAGTCATCGACCAAGCAATGTGACTATATATTCATCTTGACTTACTCGTCCTTCCCTCAAACCCTAGATCTATTATCGTGACCTTCTAATCATTTAAAACTTGAAAGTGATTAGAATCGTCCCTCTTGACAGTACCCTTACCTAGGAGACTATCTTCCCTCTAGGAACCATGCCTCACGAGTCTCTAAACTATTTTATGCTGGTCTACTTAATTCCTTAGATGCTTAACTTTTGTATTATCTTGACTGCTTAACACTTGTCCTTTTATTTCGTGCCTTATCTTGATTTACTTAGACCATAACATCTTTTACTCTTCATGCATCCAAATCCGACCACGATCGTTTCCCTAACCATATCTTCTCCCCAAAATTTGAATTGCTTCACTCATTGAGGATTTTATTTTTACTCTACCATGATTTATGCAACCTTGTTTGTTATATTATTTCTTTGTGCAAAGACGAAAATTGGATCATGACATCCTTCGGTTAGAAAGGAGGTTAGATTAGGAAGCCCCCTAGAGGAGATTAGTGGAATAGTTAAATGAAATGATTGTGTGATTACGAGACATGAGTTAAATTGGGCTATTTGATGGAAATAAGAAAAGTGATATTATTTTTTGATGAGATAAAATAATCAAAGGATAGTATACTTGCGAGTGCCAAAAAGGTTTGAGATTAATCAAATGTTGAAAATGGATTTTATTTTTGGTGCTTAAAGGATATTTTTTTTTACATTGGTAGATAAGTATAAATTTCCTAGAAGAGTTTGACTTTTTTGAAGGTTTTTGAAATTTTAATTTTCGAGGAAATGAAAGCTTGAGAATATATATATATATATATATATATATATATATATATATATATATATATATATATATATATATATATATATATATATAGGAAGAAGAAGGTTAGAGATTTATTGAATATCTACTTTTGAGGAGATTATGAACGGCGAAATCTATTTTGAGGAAATATTTACGTATATATAGATATGTTGAGAGAAGTAGTTCAAAAAGTTATTGGATTTAAAATTTTGGACTTATTAAATGTCACTCCCCAATCCTGGAATACGTATTTTAATACGTAAACCGATAAATTGTATTTAACTTATATTTATACTATATTTATTATGTTGTATTTCTCCATGCATCTTCCAAAATAATATTTCGTAATTTATTTACTGTTTTTGGGCCTACAGTTTTGGCTCATTTGGGTAACCTATTCTTGGTTCACCAATGGTTCATCTTGAATCCTTTGGTTCATCATGAACCCATGGGTCCAAGATCTTTATATACAACTCATCTCATTCTCTCTCCTCTCATTTATTTTCCTCCACCAACCAAATACTTCCTCCATCAACCAAGGCAAGTACCAACTTGCTCAAGAGATGGATCCATAATTTTTTTAATGATTTCTTACAAAACTATTTGCCAAAACATGTTCTTATCCTCAACCTATACTAGTTTAGAACTTGGAAGTTTCCATTTTGAAGCTTTGATTTTTGTAGATCTAGGTTTACTTTATTTTCGGATTTCTTGGGTTTTGATCTACTTAATCTTATTATTTCCTAGTTTTGATGGTTCCATGTTGTAGAGGATCTCGTTCTACCCCATTTTGACCTAAGAAAGTTCCGATTTGGGCTCCGGATGAAGGTTTTGTGTAGTTTGGAAGCCATGGTTGCTTGGCTCCTCTTCTCGGACAAGTGAGAAGAAGAGCAGTACTTGACCGTATGAATCCTCATACGGCAAGTCTCTGGCCGCATGGCCTTTCCAGCCGCATGAGACTCGTTCGAGCTCAGCCGCATGGAAAGTTCTCCCTAGCCGCATAAGACTTGCTTGAGTACTTGACCGCATGAATCTTCATGCGGCATGTAATTGAGCCGCATAAGCCCCTGTTATCTTGAGTCGCATGAATCTTCATGCGGCTAGCTTTTCAGTCGCATGAGTCTTTTGCACCCAGCCGCATATGCGCTACTGTTTTTTTGGCCGCATAAAGCTCATCCATCATCCAGCCGCATATGTATCGCCCATGCTCAGCCGCATAGGACTTCGTCTGATCATAGCCGCATATGCTGTTGAACCCCGGCCGCCTGGAGATTTCTCCCTTCGCAGCCGCATAAGCCGACACCCCTTCGTCCGCATGAACCCGTCTTTCCAGCCGCATGCGCCTTGGGCTCCTTGAGCCGCATGAGCGTGCAGTCCCAGCCGCATGAACATGTAATGACCCAGCCGCATGGACTCACTCCCTTTGAGCCGCATGGACTTTTGTGTCCTATCTTGTTACCTTATTATTATTATTATTATATATAAATATATATATATAAATATATATTATATGCCCATTTTATATCCTTACGCCTTTTGTCCCGAGCATGATATGAGCACTAATGTGACCCCGGAGAACAAAGTGTTCCTACCTGATACATGTACCTGAATGTTCCAGTTCCTGTTCATGCTCGACAAATGACTCGTAACTCCACGTGGCATATTTGCAATGATGCATTACACTAAGGAGGGTAGAACATGTTGACATACTGATTGACATGGATCCTCTTTGGGATACTCGTACTAAAGTACGACTTTAGGAGGATAATCATGCAGGCCACAGTATGAAAGTCCAAGATTTCACCTAGGGTTAAATTAAGCAACTAAATATACTAGATGCATGGGGAGGGCAAAATCCCGAGATCGTGTTACACCAGCCGCCTTGAGATACTGTCTTGACGCGCCGGCTGGTCTCCACGGATACTGTGTCATCTGCAACGAGTGGATGACTGTATCCGATTAATTTCTGCTATATATTATATGTTTTAGCAAGGTGGCATTACGAGGGACCTGTGCTCAATCATACCTATCTACGCGAACCCCTGGGTTGGCTAGCCTTGCTGGAAAGATACGATCTGAGGATTTCTAATAACATGACGCGAGGATAACCTCGTCCCACTAGAAACTCGTAGACTTGATTGGCCGTGAAAACGACTTGCTTGTATCCTATTACCTTCCGTAAATAACTGAGGAAAGCAGACTGTCATGGTACGTGATCCAACCCATGTTCTTGTTTGATTGTTGGGTTGGTTATCGTCCTATGACAGGATGTGGATCAAAGTTATGAACGGAAGACTTATTCTGGTTGTGAAGTGCTACTTCGGTGAATGACTGAGGAACATGGTCTATCATGGTGCATGATCCAACCCATGTTCTTGTTTGATTGTTGGGTTGGTTATTGTGCCACGATAGGCTATCGACCGAAGTCACGATCAGAAGATTTTATTGTTTATACCCTTTAACTTATGCGAAAGTTATAGAGTACGACGCGTCCCGACTCCATGCGGCACCTTTTGTCCTTGTTTGGTTGTAAGGGTGCCATATGGGTTCGAGGATGTGGTGTTACCCTATAATGGTAGCATAAGTATTACTATTATCAATCATTCTATTTAACTGGGTTTTTAATCTTAACTCTTGTGCCCCTTTGGCGGTACTTGCTATTCGGGGCTGACCCCGCTGGTTTTGTTTGGCCAGATCCCGTAGCAGAGCCTGAGGACACGATCTTCCTCCCTGACATCCATGGTGCATACTAGGAGCATGGCGATTCGGGGACTCGAGTGGGTTTCTTTTCTACCACTCCTGCTTATACCTTTGCGGCATTTAGCCACCGGCATCTGTTAGCCGGATTACTCGATATTTTGTGTCAGTACATAATTGTAATTAAACAGACTGCAGTTGTGTATAATTTTGTACTCCTGACTCTCTGAGATAGCTAAATTATAAAGCTAGTCTCTCATGATCATTTTGATGAAGCGCCGGGGACGCCTTACTGCTTTATCTTTAATGTTCATTTATTTGCTGATGTGATTTGATTGATTGAGACATAGAACTCTGTGGGACCATAGAAGACTTGATTATAGCATGTACCCCCTAGTCTCTCGACAGCCACGATCTTTGTATGACGTTACGTACCTCATATGGAGTAGCTGGCCTAGTCCGTCTTCGTATTTCGGTACTGGGGCGTGACAAGGTTTTAGTGGTGGTCCATGCAGGTCTGATTTTCAGATTTTTGGGGTATTACGAATTGTTAGGAGTCTCAATCAAAACTTGTTCCCCTTGAAATTCTGTTTCGAATTCTCTGTCCTTGCCTCGATCTCTAACCTGACTTGCATCCTCGAAATCTTCCTCGTCCGGACTTGATAATCTTATATTCTTCTCTATAGGGGTGCTTCATTCTCAGTAGTGGGAGAGGCCCATGAGGAAGAGCAGCAAGAGCATGGCTCGACTGGGTAGCAACAGGGGAGAGAACCTTCTCCAGTGCAGGCACGAACAGAAATGGAACCAGAGGCAGTACAGCCGCAGGTTATTGAAACTCCTGCAGCACCAGCAGCGACGGCAAGTACCAGATGTCGTAGCACTACTGGAGATCATCAGGGGGTTTCTTGTCACTAACCAACAGCAACAGACTCGGCAGCAGGAGCAGAACGTGTTGCTGAACCAAGGGATTCAGTTAGCTCTTGAGAGGAGTGCCGGGGTTGACTCGGGAGCATCAGGAAGGTTCCGTCGCTTGAACCCGAGGTATTTTGGTGGCACGGAGGATGCCATCACTGCGGATGCATGGATTCAAGACATCGAAGCCATTCTTGTGGCAGCCAAGGTTCCAGATGATGAGAAAGTTGATCAGGTCAAACTGGTACTTCAGGATCTTGTCCGCGACTGGTGGGCATCAGAAGAAGTTGGTATAAGACGCCCTGTTCGTTGGACCACCTTCAGTGACAGATTCAAGGACAAGTATTTTGGCGTAGTAGCTCGATATGAGCTCCAGCAGAAGTTCATCAGTCTCAAGCAAGCAGGCAAGACCGTAGATGGGTATGCAGCAGAGTTCTGCAGATTGTGCCGTTTCGCACCAGCAATGGTGGCAACGGAGCCAGAGAAAGCTATGAGGTTCCAGCAGGGACTTCATTGGAACTACTATAGCTTGTCGAGGGACACGACTACCAGACGTTTAACGCTGTCTTGACGGCAGCCCGGAGGCACGAGCTTACCCAGCAGAGGTTGGCATCGAGGGCAGGGGGTCAGAAGAGATCTCATTCCCAGGTTGGAGGAGGAGCAATACAGCGAACATCGGCACCAGCACCCGGTGTACGTATTCATGATGCAGGAGCGCCGCGGAGGACGGTCGTGTCAACTAATACAGCGCCAGTTCGATATCAGCAGCCGAGAAACCAGCAACAGCGTCAGGAAGCACCCCAGGGCTGTACATTCTATGGAAAGATAGGGTACACGAAGGAGGTGTGCCGGTCAGCGAATGGCTTATGCTTGAGGTATGGTAGTTCAGACCACCATATCTCCACTTGTCCTGTGATGCAGAGGCCAGGAGGGCCAGCTCAGCAGTTTCCAGCATTGCCAGCTCCGGTAGCAACCCCGAGGGGAGGGCCAGTATTAGCAGTAAGGCCCCTAGCCCAGCGTCTACCAACGCAGGCTCTGATGTTCCGCCAGGCACAGGAAGCCGAAGGCCCTCAGAGGCAGCAACAGCATGGTCGAGGAAGGCCACAACAAGGGGCTCCGCGGGGCCAAGCTCTCACATTGACCTTGGGAGAGGCTCTAGCGTCTAGTGACGTGGTGGCAGATAAAATTCTCGTCACCTCATTTCCTGCTGTAGCATTATTTGACTCAGGCGCTACTCACTCATTCATCTCTGCACAATATGCTATACGGATTGGATTAGCGTTTGAGGCATTGCTGGAGAGGATGGATATACTCACCGGCAATGGGCTCGTAGAAGTTAGGAGAGTGCGCTTTTCATGTCCGGTGGAGGTGTGTGGGCATTTACTGCCCGCATCATTGATTGAATTCCCTATGGGGAATTTTGATGTCGTTCTTGGCATGGACTGGTTGAGAGACAGTCATGCGACAATTGATTGTAGAGGAGGTAAGGTTATATTCAGTATTCCTGGGATGGAGCAGTTCATCTTTACCCGAACCTTGAAGAATCAGGCCGGAGGCGTCATCTCAGCAGCAGTGTCAGAGCCAGGACAGATTCCGAGAGTGGTCGAAGATTTTCTCGACGTCTTTCCTGATGAGCTCCCAGGGATACCCCCAGTCAGAGAGGTAGAATTTAGCATTGAGTTGAACCCTGGAACGAGGCCTATTGCAGACAGAGTTTACAGAATGTCGCCGTCAGAACAGGATAAGTTGTATCAACATGAGGAAGAGTTGAAGTCTAAGGGATTCATCCGAGACAGTAAATCGCCCTGGGCCGCGCCAGTGATTCTAGTTCCCAAGAAGGATGGGTCGACGAGGATGTGCATCGACTACCGCAAGCTGAATACAGTAACAGTGAAGAATAAGTACCCGCTACCAAGGATTGATGACCTGTTTGACCAGTTAAGCAAGGCCAGTGTCTTTTCCAAGATCGATCTTCGGTCGGGATACTATCAAGTAAGAGTCCGGGAGCAAGACATACCGAAGACAGCATTCAGATCTAGATACGGGCATTATAAGTTTTTAGTAATGCCCTTTGGACTAACCAACGCCCCCGCAGTATTCATGGATTTAATGAACCACATCTTTCTGCCGTATTTGGATAAATTTGTGGTGGTGTTCATAGATGACATTCTTGTCTATTCCAGCAGTGAAGAGGAGTATGAGAAACATCTTAGGACTGTCTTACAGACATTGAGGGAGCATCAACTTTATGCAAAGCTCGACAAGTGTGAATTCTGGTTAGATCACATTTCGTTCCTGGGGCATGTGATTTCTGGGGCAGAAGTGTCAGTGGATCCGAAGAAGATTGAGGCCGTAGAGCATTGGCCAGTCCCGAAAACGGTTACAGAAGTGCGAAGTTTCTTAGGGTTAGCTGGTTACTACCGAAGGTTCGTGGCAGACTTTGCCAAGATCTCTGCGCCCTTAACGCGTTTGACGCACAAGGACGTAGAGTTTGTTTGGTCAGCTAGCTGTCAGGCATCATTTGAAGAATTAAAGAAGAGGTTGATCTCAGCCCCGATCTTGACGCTTCCGGTAGGAGCGGGAGGCTTTACAGTATATTGTGATGCATCTGGGAAGGATCTTGGATGTGTATTGATGCAGCACGGAAAGGTGATAGCATATGCGTCTCGACAGCTTCGAGACCATGAGAAGAATTACCCGACTCACGATTTGGAGTTAGCAGCTGTGGTGTTTTCACTCAAGTTGTGGAGGCATTATTTGTACGGGGATCGGGTAGAGATCTATACTGATCATAAGAGTTTGAAATACGTGTTCACGCAGCGAGATTTGAACATGAGGCAAAGAAGATGGTTAGAACTACTGAAGGATTTTGACTTAGATCTTCAGTATCATCCAGGCAAGGCAAATATAGTTGCAGATGCACTGAGTAGGAGAGACAGTGCCTTTATCTTGACCTCGCAGAAGCATATTTTAGAAGACCTTCAGAGTATGGGAATCGAAGTAGTTTTGCCAAGGGATATAGAAAGAATGACCAGTATGCAGATTCAGTCAGCCTTAGTAGAGAGGATAACGGCAGCACAAGCAGGAGATCCACAGATTCAGAAGTTGCGGTCGGAGTGTGAATCAGGTCGTAGGAAGGAGTTAGTGATTCATGAAGATGGTACGCTCAGGTTTGGAAACAGACTCTGTGTACCGAGTGGAGACCTTCGACAAGAAGTTATGTCCGAAGCTCATAGTTCTATTTACTCCATTCATCCAGGAGGAACGAAGATATATCGAGATATCAGGCAGTACTTTTGGTAGAATGGCATGAAAAGAGAGATAGCAAGATTTGTATCCAAGTGTCTGGTATGTCAGCAGGTAAAAGCCGAGCAGCAGAGACCAGCAGGATTGCTCCAGCCGCTTCCTATCCCAGAATGGAAATGGGAGCACATCACGATGAATTTTGTGACCGGTTTACCTAGATCCCCGGCTGGCAAGAATACAGTCTGGGTAATAGTAGATCGGCTCACGAAGGTTGCTCATTTCCTTCCCTTCCGAGTTGGACAGACTACTGAACAGCTAGCAGAAATGTACATGAAGCAGATAGTAAGGCAGCACGGTGTTCCAGTTAGTATAGTATCAGATCGGGATACGCGGTTTACTTTCCATTTTTTGCGGAGCTTACACCAAAGTTTGGGAACCAAGTTAAGATTCAGTACTGCTTATCATCCACAAACTGACGGGCAATCAGAAAGAACCATTCAGACGTTAGAAGATATGCTACGGGCGTGTACCTTGGATTTTGGCGGATCTTGGGAGGATCACCTTCATCTAGTGGAGTTCTCCTATAACAACAGCTATCAGGCTAGCATTCAGATGGCCCCATTCGAAGCATTGTACGGAAGGAAGTGCAGGTCCCCTTTGGCATGGGACGACGTCGAAGAACGGAAGTTGTTGGGGCCAGAGATGATCACGCAGACTGTGGAGATAGTTAAGTTGGTCAGAGAGCGCCTTCGAGTTGCACAGGACCGACATCGTCATTGGGCAGATCAGCATCGTAGGCCTCTAGAGTTCAGAGTTGGCGACCAAGTGTTTCTGCGGATTTCGCCTACTCGGGGTATTATCAGATTTGGAACCCGAGGAAAGCTTAGTCCAAGATACGTTGGTCCTTTTAAGATTCTCGCTCGGGTAGGCGATGTGGCTTATCGACTTGCCCTTCCGCCTTCGTTAACTGGCATACATGATGTGTTTCATGTGTCCCAATTACGTGGGTATGTCCCAGATCCGAGTCATGTCCTCGATCATTCTGAGTTAGTCGTTGGTACCGACCTAACTTACGAGGAACAACCCGTATCTATTTTAGACCGGCGAGAGAAGGTACTCAAGAATCGGATGATAAGCCTTGTCCGTGTTTCTTGGAACCATCACTCTCCGGGAGAGTCAACCTGGGAGCGCGAGGACGAGATCAGATCTCGGTATCCGTATTTGTTTGACTAATAAGGTATATTTTTGCACCTTATTGACACGATTCCATGCTTATCTGCACCTGCTTATTTTGCACTTTGTGATGTATGATAATAACTGCTATGATAGTTAACTTGTATATGATTAAGCCTTGCTTGCCCTGATTTTACTATCCTGTCTTGGCTGGAATTCCGAGGACGAATTTTTTCTAAGAAGGGTAGAGATGTCACTCCCCAATCCTGGAATACGTATTTTAATACGTAAACCGATAAATTGTATTTAACTTATATTTATACTATATTTATTATGTTGTATTTCTCCATGCATCTTCCAAAATAATATTTCGTAATTTATTTACTGTTTTCGGGCCTACAGTTTTGGCTCATTTGGGTAACCTATTCTTGGTTCACCAATGGTTCATCTTGAACCCTTTGGTTCATCATGAACCCATGGGTCCAAGATCTTTATATACAACTCATCTCATTCTCTCTCCTCTCATTTATTTTCCTCCACCAACCAAATACTTCCTCCATCAACCAAGGCAAGTACCAACTTGCTCAAGAGATGGATCCATAATTTTGTCAATGATTTCTTATAAAACTATTTGCCAAAACATGTTCTTCTCCTCAACCTATACTAGTTTAGAACTTGGAAGTTTCCATTTTGAAGCTTTGATTTTTATAGATCTAGGTTTACTTTATTTTCGGATTTCTTGGGTTTTGATCTACTTAATCTTATTATTTCCTAGTTTTGATGGTTCCATGTTGTAGAGGATCTCGTTCTACCCCATTTTGACCTAAGGAAGTTCCGATTTGGGCTCCGGATGAAGGTTTTGTGTAGTTTGGAAGCCATGGTTGCTTGGCTCCTTTTCTCGGACAAGTGGAGAAGAAGAGCAGTACTTGACCGCATGAATCCTCATGCAGCAAGTCTCTGGCCGCATGGCCTTTCCAGCCGCATGAGACTCGTTCGAGCTCAGCCGCATGGAAAGTTCTTCCTAGCCGCATAAGACTTGCTTGAGTACTTGACCGCATGAATCTTCATGCGGCAAGTAATTGAGCCGCATAAGCCCCTGTTATCTTGAGTCGCATGAATCTTCATGCGGCTAGCTTTTCTGCCGCATGAGTCTTTTGCACCCAGCCGCATATGCGCTACTATTTTTTTGGCCGCATAAAGCTCATCCATCATCCAGCCGCATATGTATCGCCCATGCTCAGCCGCATAGGACTTCGTCTGATCATAGCCGCATATGCTGTTGAACCCCGGCCGCCTGGCGATTGCTCCCTTCGCAGCCGCATAAGCCGACACCCCTTCGTCCGCATGAACCCGCCTTTCCAGCCGCATGCGCCTTGGGCTCCTTGAGCCGCATGAGCGTGCAGTCCTAGCCGCATGAACCTGTAATGACCCAGCCGCATGGACTCACTCCCTTTGAGCCGCATGGACTTTTGTGCCCTATCTTGTTACCTTATTATTATTATTATTATTATATATAAATATATATATATATATATTATACGCCCATTTTATATTCTTACGCCTTTTGTCCCGAGCATGATATGAGCACTAATGTGACCCCGGAGAACACAGTGTTCCTACCTGATACATGTACCTGAATGTCCCAGTTCCTGTTCATGCTCGACAAATGACTCATAACTCCACGTGGCGTATTTGCAATGATGCATTACACTAAGGAGGGTAGAACATGTTGACATACTGATTGACATGGATCCTCTTTGGGGTACTCGTACTAAAGTATGACTTTAGGAGGATAATCATGCAGGCCACAGTATGAAAGTCCAAGATTTCACCTAGGGTTAAATTAGGCAACTAAATATACTAGATGCATGGGGAGGGCAAAATCCCGAGATCGTGTTACACCAGCCGCCTTGAGATACTGTCTTGACGCGCCGGCTGGTCTCCACGGATACTGTGTCATCTGCAACGAGTGGATGACTGTATCCGATTAATTCCTGCTATATATTATATGTTTTAGCAAGGTGGCCTTACGAGGGACCTGTGCTCAATCATACCTGTCTACGCGAACCCCTGGGTTGGCTAGCCTTGCTGGAAAGATACGATCTGAGGATTTCTAATAATATGACGCGAGGATAACCTCGTCCCACTAGAAACTCGTAGACTTGATTGGCCGTGAAAATGACTTGCTTGTATCCTATTACCTTCTGTGAATAACTGAGGGAAGCGGACTGTCATGGTACGTGATCCAACCCATATTCTTGTTTGATTGTTGGGTTGGTTATCGTCCTATGACAGGCTGTGGACCGAAGTTATGAACGGAAGACTTATTCTGGTTGTGAAGTGCTACTTCGGTGAATGACTGAGGAACATGGTCTATCATGGTGCATGATCCAACCCATGTTCTTGTTTGATTGTTGGGTTGGTTATTGTGCCACGATAGGCTGTCGACCGAAGTCACGATCAGGAGATTTTATTGTTTATACCCTTTAACTTATGCGAAAGTTATAGAGTACGATGCGTCCCGACTCCATGCGGCACCTTTTGTCCTTGTTTGGTTGTAAGGGTGCCATATGGGTTCGAGGATGTGGCGTTACCCTATAATGGTAGCATAAGTATTACTATTATCAATTATTCTATTTAACTGGATTTTTATTCTTAACTCTTGTGTCCCTTTGGCGGTACTTGCTATTCGGGGCTGACCCCGCTGGTTTTGTTTGGCCAGATCCCGTAGCAGAGCCTGAGGACACGATCTTCCTCCCTGACATCCATGGTGCATACTAGGAGCATGGCGATTCGGGGACTCGAGTGGGTTTCTTCTCCACCACTCCTGCTTATACCTTTGCGGCGTTTAGCCACCGGCATCTGTTAGCCGGATTACTCGATATTTTATGTCAGTACATAATTATAATTAAACAGACTGCAGCTGTGTATAATTTTGTACTCCTGACTCTCTGAGATAGCTAAATTATAAAGCTAGTCTCTCATGATCATTTTGATGAAGCGTCGGGGACGCCTTACTGCTTTATCTTTAATGTTCATTTATTTGCTGATGTGATTTGATTGATTGAGACATAGAACTCTGTGGGACCATAGGAGACTTGATTGTAGCATGTACCCCCTAGTCTCTCGACAGCCACGATCGCCGTATGACGTTACGTACCTCATATGGAGTAGCTGGCCTAGTCCGTCTCCGTATTTCGGTACTGGGGCGTGACATTAAATTTCTATCGTTTGGATAACGTATTTTGATATATAAATATAGTTGGAATTCAGAATTTTGTGAGTAAATTTTGGAGGTTAATTATCAATTGAAAAGAACGAAAGGAAAATAGGTTTCGAAAAGAAGAAAAAAAATATATTTATTGACTATAAATCTTGAGAAGAATAATAAAATAGATGAAAGGTTGAATGTAGAAAGGCATTGATGATTATGCCAAGGGTTATGACGATATCATACACAAGTTGGATTTTGAATATTGAATTAGTGATCGTAACTTTGTGACGGAGGAAAATTCTTGCCTATCCGTGAGTGAAACCCTTTGTTGATTGGTAATGGGGATTGAATTCGTTACTGATGAGTCGTCATGAGTTACCTAAACTATACCTTGAAATTATTTTTTCTACTTATCCAAAATTACAATTATTCCAAATTGAATGTTGTTTTTCGTGTATGATTTTTTTTTCTCGCCGAATAATTTGATCAAGTTCTTATCGATCAACCCTTCCTACCTCCTCAACCCTATCTACCATAATTATCCCTAAATTTCGAGAACGAAATTCTTGTAAGTTGGGTAGGATGTATATCCCCTAAATTTTACTACGATTTTAAAAAAAATTGTGTTGATTTTGTTTTTCGTATTTGTACGTCGTGTGCGAGTACGTATATGCGATAGTATATTTTTATACACAAAGGTTTTATTAAAAGATTTCTTTATATAGAAAATAAACATATTTTTATTTGATTTATTGCTGAAGTAATGTGTACACAACTCTAGAGGGGGGTGAATAGAGTTTGTGACTATAACAACCAATAAAAAATTCAACTGTATGCTAAGTCGAGAAAGCAACTACCAAGAGAAAGTATAATCAGAGTAATAATGCAAAAATTAAAAGAGTTCAGAAGAGCACACACAAACACAACGATTTAACCTGGTTTTCCTCGTGGAGGACTAGGCTAGGCCTGAGAACTCTCGTTCAGAATTGAAATCCACTATTTGTGAAATAGGGTACACACATGCCTTTACTCATAAGAGCACGCTAACTTCTTACAACTTTACAGAGGCGAAACTTGGAATAGTCCAAGTGACTTTTTTTCAACTCTTGCACAGAAACTTCTAGCTGAATCGCACTGAGCACCTTAGGACTTAGGAAATTTTGTGGCTAGTAGATTGGAAGAGTAAAGCTTAGAATGAATAAGGCTTAGAATATTAAGAGTGAGAGATGATTTGAAATGAGAGAATTCAAGCCCTATTTATACTAGTCTGGGAAGACAAAATTCGGCCAGAATTATGTCCCAAATATTCAAAAATTTGAACGTTGGACGGCTTGGATCATGGTGTTCCTAAAAACCAGCTTCCTGAAAATTATGGGACAGAGTTCGACCCGAGTTCTGCCTAAGGCAGAGTTCGGCCCGAGTTCTGCCTAAGGCAGAGTTCGGCCCGAGTTCTGCCTGTCTACCTTGGGCCAAAAAGTCTATATGGGCTAGATTGGTTTGGTTTGGTTTGGTTTGGTTCAGGGATTATTTTGTTTTGTATGGTGGAGCTTGGAGAAGTAAGTCTAGGGGTTGAGATGACTCAGTGCGACTCAACGCACATGTTCCTAAACTCAATAAATAGAAGATTACAGACTGAGTACATGATAGAAAAACCAAGAGCCTTTGATGATGCATTTTTTATGATATTTGAGCAGACCTGAAGACGTCTTTTTTCTTGACAACAGTCGTCCAAAGCTAAATAGATATGAAAATCTGAATACCTTTCGGGGGCTTGGCTCCTGAACCCCCACGGAGGGTGCTGCCCCCTCGACCCCTGTCCGCTGACCGGGCAGCGAAACCCCCGATACGAGGCCCCGGATAGGTCACTATGCGGTTCAAAGAAATCTTCTTATATGACGCCGTCTTTGTCCCATCATTAATTTTTCATTGCATATGTCCTGGTTTGATCATGTTTGATCATGCTTACTGTATGTCTACAAATACATGTTAGACGAGCAAAATAATGTGTTGCAGTACGATACAATCATAGCAATATGATATAGAACAATTAGGACAATGCTAAGTTTAAGTAGCAACATGATAGTTAGTATATGAATATTTGTGACATTATTATGTTAAACTTAATTGATTAGCCATATTCAAAAATACGATGTAATCATTGGACTAACAATCTCCCCCTTTCTGATTATGGCAAATCGGTTAATTTTAAGACAGATACGATAGATGCATGTATCACTAATAAACACATATTATTAGAAGATTGTGTGCTAACTTAAACTTATTTCTCCCTCTTTGACATGATCAAAAAAATAAGCTCCCCCACAAATAGATATTTTCGTTTCCGTCCTGATACAAAGTTCTTATCCAAGCACAACACAATTCATATATAATATCACATCATATACAATGTCACATCAAATATCTATTATTCTCTCCCCTTTGTCACTTAGCAAAATAAAGCACAGCTCTCCCATAAAGAGAGAAACGATAGACAAAGTGAAGAGAACAAGCACACAACTTTAACCATAACCAAACGTTAATAGAAAACTAGTAGTTTTGATAATCCAGCAGGTGAAACTTCACTACAAGAAAAATAGCGTTTCTTGACGGTTTTTTTGTTGACGTTCGTGTTAAACCATCAAGAAGAGCTATTTTCTTGACGGTTTTGACTATACGTCATGTAAACACTCTTTTTGTTAGTATTATTGACGGTTTTAACAACAACCGTCAAGAAAAACTACTTTATTATTGATGGTTTTTCCGTTATTTTTATTGACGACTTTCATTAGTGTCATTTATTGTAACGCGGTAAAATTCCCGCGTACATTTCAGTATGCCATTTTGGTAATTTTGACATAATTTTTTTACCTTATTTCTTCCAAACCCTAGCTCTTTCTACATTCTCCTCTCTATTTACTTCACACTCTCGAATTCATTCCCCAACTCCCCCCTAAAAATGCAAAATCTTTTCCTTCTTTCTTCAAACCCTAAACCTAACTCCCAAACCCTAATCCTAAAATATTGAAGGAAAGAGAAGCTCAATCCCCTGATCTGTGAGTCATCATATTTGATTTAGGGTTAGGATTTTGGTCATGTAGTGTTTGAATTTATTTATTTTAGGAATTTTTTTGTTTGCAGGAAGGGAATAGAGAGCTCGATGAAGAAAGAAACTACTAGAAGCACTTTTCAAACTCCTTCGGTGCCGACCAGACCACCGTGCCTCCTATTCGACTTTGGACCTCGTCGCAGAAGAAGCCCCAAAATTTGAGGGGGGAAAGAAAACAGTTCTTCTTTTCTGTAGCCGATCGATCTGCAGAATTGGGGGGAGAGAATTTAGGGTTTGCTGATGTCGACGAAGGTGGTTACGAGGGGTGGATGGTCCGGTACGGGAGGAGGAAGATCGGAAGGTCGTTCATATACATGCGCTACTTCGTGCTGGAGACGTGGTATGTAGAGAGGGTCTCCCGCAACCGCAGCTAATTATTTGGTGTCATGTTGAGCGGACACGACGACACAGACACAACGTTACGTCTGATTTTGTGCCGGATGCGAACACGTCACTGGTTTTCGGAGTGTTAAAAATGCTAAATTTTACTCGTGATTTTTTTTTTTTAATTTCTTTTTTTTTTTTGCATTTTTTAGGTTCCGATCAAGTTTCTGCTTATAGATGGGAAGTGGAGGATAGGGGGTTGAAGGTACACCATGGGCATGTAAGTTTTACTTTTATGTCATTCGTCCATTTATCACATTCACCAACAGAGTTGGGCAATCTGTCTTTATTAAGTTCAATGATGAAGATGAGCCAAAGACTCTGCATGTATCTGATTCAAGAGTTTCTTTCATCTATCGAGAAGCAGCATGTCCAGATAAACTGTAGGTGTCTTCTTCAACCATCTCTATCCCCCTCCTAGTGCTTTTTATGAATAGTAATTCAAAGTTGATAGATTTATTTGGTGCAAGCTTTTACATGTATGCTTTCTTTTTTGCTCGAAAAAAAGTTCTGTAAAGTGTTTTGTTTGTTCAGCAATATTGTCCACTTCGAATCTAATTACCTACTACATGGAAAGGCATCGAGAGTAGTGATGTACTAAGGAATAATCTGAATAGTGAATATCTGTCTATTGAACCTAAATCAGCCCCTAATGATTATGTTCTAGTTGAGGTATAAGACATTCTCAAGAGTAGGAAAAGTTGAGCAAGAAGAGGCATTGGGAAACACCACCAGGTTAACAGAGCTTCAAACAAATATCCTCCTTGTTTTGTAGGTCTATTGACCTCATATTGTTCCAAATATTGCTTGATGACCACTAATTAATCATATAGATAGAGATTCGAGCAATAACAGAAAAAGGGTCTATTAGGGTGACCATTTCTTTCTGAATGGTTTGTGATAACCAACCTAGCATTTTGCCAAAAATGTGACTGAACAGAATCATTTTGTCTTTGTATGGATGATGCATGCATCTAATAGAAGCATATAGATCTAGAAGTACAAGAATGTTGTTTAGCAGCAAGATACTGAGATGACAATACGCTAAATCATGTTTCATTGAGAAGCATATGTATAAGTCTCTTCTTTTGTACAAAAATATGAAGTGTGCATCTTCTTTAGGAATCTGTTATTCTAAAGCATTTTCCATTTCTACCTTGTTACTAGTACTTCCTACAAAATCAAGTGGATATATCCAAGTATTTCTTGATGGAGGGTTGAATCAACAGAGGATGGGGTATGTTATTTGCTTTACTTTCCAAATATACATTTCTTGTTCCATACTTACTGTTGTTTCTCTTGAGGGCTTGATTGACTGCTTCCTTTATGGGATGTAGATGAAATGACTCGTCCATATAAACTTTTCATGTGTAGATATGAGATGCAGTTGTTGTTGCTAAAATTTTGAATGCAACCCTTTGTGATCCCACACCTTGAAGTAAATCCTGTTTGGCAAGACACAAGGTTTCTATAGGACAATATCATACTGTGTATATTCTCTTATGATAATCCTACACGTGATTGACAAAGCTGTGTTTGCTTTTTGCAGCACATTTGATAAATTTTTTGACGTAGATCACTTTATTCGAGTTTTGAAAGATGACGTTTCAATAGTTAGGGATTTGCCCAATGAATACTCATGTAGCACAAAAGAGTATTATGCTACTGCTATTCGAGCTACCAGAATAAAAACTGCACATGTTCATGCTTCTGCCAACTGGTATTTGGAGAATGTTATTCCTATTCTACGGAGGTTAGTACTTAATTTATGAATTGTTGTGAGTTTTATGTTAACTGAATTGCCAATTTGTTATGCAAAATTTAGTTTATAGTATATCGACAAATTAGCCAGGTGGTTATGCAAGCAATTTAAACTTAAATTCTATCGAAGTACGATATGTCGACTAGTTTGCTTACATGAACATACGTCAGGAGTAATATGTAACAATGACCATTTTTCTTACGCACACTATTCGTTAGAAAGAAGATTCAGCTGTACATTAGATGGTTTATGTCTGGAGATTATCTATATGTGGGTTTAATTAAAAATAAATTATGCAATTTTCCTGTAGCCTACTGATGTCTTTCGACTTAAAATGATTGTTATGGTGTTAATTTACCTATTTATTTGCTTTTACTTTTTGGAATCTAAAAGGAGAGTTTGGGTTGTATGAAATGTTATGGTGTTAATTTATCTTTTATTACCTTAAGTCTAGATGTTCCATCAATTACAAACATATCATTTCTCAATCCAGTTTCAAATTTGTTCTGCATTAATCTGATCTGTCGTCTATCACTACAACATTTTTTCCACATCTCGTGCTCTTTTTGATGAAACTTGTTCCGATGAACAAGAAATCTCTATCCTTGCTTCTAATGATCTAATCCTCCTATATCCACATCCAAAATCTTGCCCATTGACTAAGCATCTTTTTACTATTTTATATCCATTAGGCAGAAAGCAAGATATATTCGGACTTTGTTCTAGAATTTCTCATCTTCTATTCAATACAGAAAAGGTAAACAATTCTTTATTCCATGTTTAAGAATTATCAAATAATATGTTTTGAACATGCTGCATCCACATCCTTAATTAGAAAAGAAACCACGTGTTCTACTAAGCATTTTGTTTCTGTCTAATGAACTTGTATCTTCTAGTTAGTCATGTATTTCAAAGTATAAAGCTATTGTTAGTTGATTTACGGATTGAGCGAAACTTGAAAGGTGCAGCTCCTTTGAGTAGCAAGTAAAAAAAAAATTCATTTGGGTATGGCTTAATTGGTATTGTACAAGGAGTCCCTAGCTCTGGTATCAATCGTCATCCAACTGACAAAGAAAAATGATATATAACACATAATAAAAAGGGTATGGAAGTTTTTTTTTTCTTTTTTAAATTTATCTTCCTAGAATTTCCCACATGTTTCGTTTTTCCTCTCTACATACGTCCTCCTTTAGCCATTTTTGGGCCCAAGTCAGCTCATCATTTTCCTACACTAGATAGTATCACATTCTTTTCCATTTCTCAGCTTGAAAGTCCAGTCTTCCATTTTATGAAAGAAACTCTCTTTGTATTTTCTCGTCCTGTTTATTTCTGTTATGAACTTGACTACAGTGAAGAAACTTACTGACCATAATTCGTGGGCCCATGGCATTTTTGTTGATCAGCTTATTATATTATATCATCATCAATGTCTAGTAATATATAATACATGGCTTTTTTTGTTACTTCTATTGTATTAATATCATCAAGGTTACTTCCATGTTGTGCCATATTGAGATCTTATTGTTAAGTGGGTCTTTTTGTGAAGGATGTGCAATTGATTTACTGTGTGGACAAAAAATCAGGCTATATTCACAACTTGCTACTGGGTGCTTTCCATGACGAGGAAGAAATGATGCCAGTTGGTATATTCGGCAAATCTATTTACAAAGTTGAAGGGTTATCCTCTTTTTTTTTTTGCTGTGCTTGCTATGTTTTGCTTCCCTAATCTGTTAATACCAGGGGGGTGGTAACTTTTTTGGTAATTCAAATACCTCCATCATTGTTGGATTTTACTGCATTTTTAAAAATTAATGTCATATATACCAAGTAACTGTAATTTGTTGTGGGTGATAAATACGTACTAGCTAGCTGTTTCAGCCAGGAAGTAACAAGGTGAAATCGCTCATGATGTGTAGCTCTGAAGCTTATGATATGTAGAGCACAAAGCAAGCTTATGATTGATTGAAGCACGGTGTATTTTGTATGTGATAACAATTTCAGGTTTTTTTAAATATGTATATGCAACTGAAATTGGTATCCTTGTTCCTTCTCATATATATATATATATATATATATATATATAGTTCCACATTTCTTAGAATAATAGGAGAGGAGGCTAGCCTCTCCTATATATATGTAATCTCTCCCTCAATAATAATCATCCTATTATTTCCTCCTACATGGTATCAGAGCCAAAATCCTAGCATCTCGACAAAAAAAAAAAAAAAACCTATCCGCCTTTCCCCGCAACCCCCCGCTCTTGTCCGCTCCCCTCCTTCCCGGCTCCTGTCAGCCCCCCACCTCCGCTCCAGTCAGCCCCTCCGCTCCTGTCAGCCCCCCCCCCCCCCCCCCCCCCCCCTCCTCACCGGTCAACCCCCCTCCCCTTCCGCTCCGGTCAGCCCCCCTCCGCTCCAGTCAGCCCCTCCCCCCGGCCTCCTGTCAGCACCCCCCATCCGATGACTCCAAACCCTAACCCTAACCATCTCCTTCCATCAGCCACCCTCTCCCTCCCAACCCTAGTTTAGTTTTTTAAAAAATCATTGTTGGGATACTCAGAGGGGAAACATTTGCATGAACCTCTGTCCATCAATGCTGAAAATTTAATAAAGAGCACACATATAGTTTGTTGTGCATGAATCTTTGTTTCTTTCCTTGATCTTCACGTCAGGATCTATCAAGGGTTACCATGGGTTATCTCTCTGATCTGGCTTGGGATCCACACTCTCTACTTTCTATGCGTATATCACGGTTCTGGCTCCGGTTTTAGCGCATTGGCAGAGTTGTGTTTATCAAGTGGAAAGAACACATCGACAGTCGAATCTCTGACAAATGGGAGACTCTATGGAGAATAGCAGTGCCACAGATACTAGTGTCGGCAACAACTAGCGGGCACTAGCACAACGATTTCCTCCATTCAACTTGTCGATCGACGGCTGGAAGGGCCAGAGGGCTACTCGACATGGAGAAAGAAGGTCGAGAAGACACTTCGGGGAATGCGGTTGTCCAAACATCTGATTGACAATCCTCTAGCAGACGATGATCCTATCTTTGAGCAATGGAAGACAGATGACAGTCGACTGTTTACACAGTCGATGAACTCTATGGAACCATCGGTGGAAGACATGGTTCAAAATATGAACTCCGTGAATGAGTTATGGAAAATGTTGGCGGCGGCGTTTGATGGTAAACGTGATTTGTCTTGTATATATGACTCGGTCGTTGGTGTGTACCGAGCAAATCAAGGAGACAAATCTCATAAAGAGCATTTCCGGGCCTTCAAGGCTACGACGGATGAGATCGACCGCGTACTACCTCTTATGTCGGATATTAATGAAGCATGGGCTCAACGTGAGCAGCTTCATGTCATGGCTTATCTCGTCTCTCTCTGTCCTGATGCGGACTCTGTTCGTTCTCAGATTATTGCTGGATCTGATGTACCGTCCCTGTTGGAAGCATACTATCGTGTCCTTCGGGCTGCCAAAGTCGTTGAGATAACTCCGGGTGATACTCCTGCTGATCGTTCTGCTCTCGGGGCCGCCGTACAGGATTTTGTGGTGGTCGTGGCGGCCGACGGGGTGGCCGTAATGCTGGTCGTGATGGAGGATGAGGCAATAACGGTCGTGATGGAGAAAAACCGTGCACATGCTTTAACTGTGGTCAGCTTGGCCATTTCTATTGGCAATGCACTAAATCATCTGCTGCTAATATCACCACTGACGCCCCTGATGATGGTGTCCGATCTATTCATATGACTTCAGACTCCTATACCGAGTTCCTTGATTTCCAAGCTCAATGTCGTGGTGAAGCATCCACGTCTGGTTCCACAGCCGGATACTCAGCCGCGTGCATAGTGAAATCCAAGCAATGGATAATTGACTCTGGTGCATCCTCTCACATGACTGGTGACGTAGGTATGATACATAATTATGTACCTGTATATCGTACTTTTGGCATTACTGTTGCTAATGGAGGTTTTCTGACAGTCCGAGGTCGTGGAAGTGCCAATCTTGCTTCCGGACTCTCACACAATTCTGTACTGATTACTCCTGGGAACCCGTTCAGTTTAATTTCTATTAGTCAAATTACTCGTGAACTACATTGCTCGGTAACATTTTTCCTGATGGTTGTGTTTTTCAGGACCTGAAAACTATGAAGACTATCGGTAAGGGGCATGTGGCTGGAGGCTTGTACCTGTTTGACGCAACTCTTTCCGTTGTCTGTGCCAGCAAGAAACTCGATCTTGTTGAGTTACATTGTCGGTTAGGCCATCCATCGTCCCAAGCTCTCCAAAAAATGTACCCATCTTTAGATATTACCTCTTCCTTTTATTGTGAGCCTTATAGTTTAGCTATACATCATCGGGTTCCTTATCCGGTAAGTCCAAATAAAATTGTTTCTGCTCCTTTTGAGTTGGTATAATCTGATATATGGGGACCCTGTCCGATTGAATCTGTCATGGGCTTTAAGTACTTTGTTACTTTTGTCGATGATTACTCACGTGTCACCTTTATTTATTTGATAAAAAATCGCTTTGAATTATTTAACATCTGGTGCAACTTTTATGCCGAAATAAAAACACAATTTGGTCTTCCTATCAAAAAATTTCGGAGTGACAATGGCCGTGAGTATTTATCACGTGATCTCGATAAACATCTGGCCCTCCATGGCATCATCCACCAAACTTCTTGTGCGTACATACCACAACAAAATGGTGTAGCCGAACGCAAGAATCGCCATTTATTGGAAACTACACGTGCTCTTATGTTTCATGCACGTACTCCCAAGCGATTTTGGTCGGATGCGGTTCTTACTGCTTGTTATCTTATTAACCGCATGTCATCGTCAATTTTCAATAGTAACACTCCTTTTTCTAGACTTTTTCCTGGATGAGAGCCATTTCCTCTGCCTCTCTGAATCTTTGGCTGTTTATGTTATGTTCGGGATATCCGACCAACCATTTCTAAATTAGATCCTAAGGCAATACAATATATTTTTTTTGGGTATCCTAAAGATCAGAAAGGGTATCGGTGTTTCTCTCCTGTCTTAAAGCGCTATTTTTCACTCGGGATGTTACCTTTGTAGAAACTAAATTTCCACCACTCCCACAATCAAAGGGTCCGGCTCCTCTGGTCTATCCCGAAGATGATTTTTTTTGTTATTTCCTCCTCAAACACAACAGCCCCCTGTACGGGTGCCCTCCCTTACCGAGCCAATCTTCCAGTCAGATGGTCTACATACACCGATTCAGCCATTGCCAACATCGCCCACAAATTCATCCTCCTCGGGTTCGATCAGCAGTTCCGGCTCAAATGAGTTGCCTCCTTCTGTTCCACCAGCAGCTCCACCAGTTCTGCCAACAGCTCCGGTGGTCCTGCCTCCAGAACATCCTCGTCGTGCATGTCATGATCATCCCTTGTATGTTGACAGCTACAAAGGTCTTACCAGTCACACTCAGTCTCTGGTGGCTACTATTGATGGGATTCAAATTCCCAAGACCGCTGAGGAGGGTCTCCGAAATCCTGGTTGGCGTGCTGTTATGAACGAGGAGATGAAAGCTCTCCAGGAGAATCATACCTGGACTTAATCGACTTACCTACTGGTAAACAGGCAGTCGGCTGCAAATGGGTGTTCACGATTAAGGTCAAACCGGATGGCACCCTTGATCGACTGAAGGCTCGGTTGGTGGCCAAAGGATACTCTCAAATCTATGGTGAGGATTACTTCGAGACAATCTCTCTTGTGGACAAAATGACATCCGTTCGTGTCCTCATGACCTTGGCCATCCGATATGATTGGCCGTTACTCCAGCTTGATATAAAGAATGCTTTCCTCCACGGGGATCTTGATGAAGAAGTATATGTGATGCAACCTCCTGGGTTCGTTGTAAGGGAGGGTAAAATGTATCATCTGAGGAAGGCTCTCTATGGTCTGAAATAATCGCCTCGTGCATGGTTTGGTCGATTTACGCATGTTGTTACTCAATTTGGCATGTGTCAATCGAAGAAGGACCATTCAATCTTCTATCGACACACATCTGCTGGAAGAATACTCCTTGGAGTTTATGTTGATGATATTGTAATCACGGGAGATGACAGCCAGGGTATTGCAAGCCTCAAAAAGTTTCTTGAAGAACAATTTCAAACCAAGGATATGGGATCCTTGAGCTTTTTCTTGGGCATTGAGGTCACATGGGGTAAGCGGGACATTGTAATGTCTCAAAGAAAGTATGTGTTGGACATACTAAATGATGCAGGCATGATACAAGCAAAGGGAGCAACCTCACCTATGGATCCAGGGGGCGAAGTTACTTCCAGACGAAGGGGTCCTGATGACCAATCCAGATCAATATCGTCGAGTAGTTGGAAAAATCAATTACTTGGCGGTTATGATGCGTCCGAACATTTCTTTTGCAGTGAGTATTGCAAGTAGATTTATGGCTTCTCCAAGAATTTCACACTGGCAGACAGTTCTCAGAATTCTGTGTTATCTAGTAAAGAATCCAAGAAAAAGAATTCGAATGGAGAATAATGGACACACTCGCATTGAGTGTTTTACTGATGCTGACTGGGGAGCAAGCCTGACAGATAGACGGTCTACATCTGGTTACTCAGTATTTATTGGTGGAAATCTAGTGTCATGGAAGAGCAAGAAACAAAGTGTGATAGCACGCTCGAGCTCAGAAGCAGAATATCGAGCTATTGCTCATAGCACGTCAGAGATATTATATATGAAGCATCTCCTACAAGAACTGAGAGAAGATGCAGGGTCTCAAGTGGCAGATCTATGGTGTGATAACCAGTCTGCTATTTACATTGCCAACAACCCAGTATTTCATGAACCGACAAAGCATATTGAAATTGATATTCATTTTGTTCGTGAGGAATATAAGAAATGAGTGATAAAGTTTCAACATGTGAGGACCGGCGACCAGATAGTTGATATTTTTACAAAGTCTCTTATGGGTCCTCGGGTTCAATTTTTATGTAACAAGTTGGGCATGATTGACATCTATGCTCCAGCTTGAGGGAGGGTGTTAAGTTTTATATTAAAGTTATGAGTTAATGGGCTTTAGTCCCACATTGTTTAGAATAATATGAGAGGAGGCTAGCCTCTCATATATATATGTAATCTCTCCCTCAATAATAATCATCCTATTATTTCCTCCTACAATATATATATATATATATATATATATATATATATATATATATATATATATATATATATATCAGTAGCGATAGCCAACAGCAGCTTGGCGTCGAATCCTTATCGGCCGTGACCTCGCCGAGCCTGCGATGAGACTCCAATTGGGAGCCGAAGATTCGGATCCGTTCCTGTAGCGATGGATCGAGGACAGCCTCATCCCGAACCTCACGGAGACCCCGAGAGACAGAGACCCCGAGAGACAGTAGGATCAGAGACTTGTGGAACCCCATTACTAACGACTGGAACTGGGACAAAATTCGCGAATGGTCTAGCAATGAAGCAGTGGACAGTATCGGGCAAATCGGATTAAGGCTCGGACACGAAGCCGATGGGCTCAAGTGGACACTTGAGGCCTCCGGGGCATTTTCGGTGAAGTCGGCGAGGATTGCTATCCAAGGAATCGGGCAGGCGCAACGCACACTTGCGTACTTCTGGCAATCCTGCATCCAAGGAAGTGGTCCTTCCTCATATGGAGAGTCATTAGAAAGAAGCTGCCAACCGACGACATCCTCAACACCATGGGAATTAGCTTAGCGTCTGCCTGCACTTGCTGCTCCGATCGTCAAATGGAGACCATTGACCACACATTCTGTTAGGGGAGCTTGCCAGACAGTATTTGGAGGACCCTTAACCAGCACTACAATATTGAGCCGGGTAGTGGACGCTTCCACGATCTGGCGACCTCATGGGGCTCCGCCTCCCATGGCCACCAGATCGTCGCAACGGCCGCCACGTGGGTGATCTGGAAGAATCGCAACAAGGCGAGATACGAAGGTCACCAATACTCTTCCGACCAGCTCATCCGGGAAGTCTTCCGCCAATGCCGCAAACGGAGCACCCAGTGTTCCCACAAGTCCGAGAGCATTCTGGTCTCCGACACACTCCTAGCTTTGGTAGCCGAGTCGGCGTTCCCCTCTTCATTCCTTTTTGGGTATACTTGTATAGGCTTTGTCTTTTTGCGCCTTGTATACGCGGTCTGGCTTCGGCATTTTGAGCCTTGATTAATAAAACGAAAGATTTTTGTTAATATATATATATATATATATATATATATATATATATATATATATATATATGGTGAAATTTATATGCATAAACACCGAGTATGGACTTGTCAGACTTTTCTTTCTTACTGTTTCCTCCCCTTTAGGTGAATTTGTTAGCTTGGCTCTTGATGCCAATTTAGGTAACACTATGAATTCCTTAATGAATTGAATATGATCACTCTTTTATATATATATATATATATATATATATATATATATATATATATATATATATATATATATATATATATATATATATATATATATGGTTAAATTTATTTGCATAAACACAGAGTATGGACTTGTCAGGCTTTTCTTTCTCATTGTTTCCTCCTCTTTAGGTGAATTTGTTGGCTTGGCTCTTGATGCCAATTTAGGTAACACTATGAATTCCTTAATGAATTGAATATGATCACTCTTTTATTTTGCAGTTTATTTAATATCTACTCGAGGATATTGTCGCTTCCCAACCATCTTCCGTCATAATTTGTGCTTTATAACTGAAGAGTGCAGCTGAATCTTACAAGTGATCATACTAAATACTTTTTGTAGTTCATTTTGCGACTCGTGTCTCTTAATCAAGTGTATAGAGGTTCAATTGTTCTTCTGTATGCTTTAGGTTTTAAATTTGTGATTTTTTCCTACACATTCATAATTTTTATTCTTACTTTTTTGCTGGATATATTTGTAATCTCTTTTTTTGACATATGCTCTTTAAATCAATTGTGTTATTCATATATATGCTCCCCGATATTTTCAGGAACTCGACGTGTTAGCACACAGCCACATATCATACAAGAAGCATTTTACTTTATTAAAAGAGAATGTGCAACTTTCCTTTTTTGTTACATTATATAAGGGATGAGTAATGAGTTCCTTGCTTATTTTGAATGGTAGGCAGCAATTGAAATGACATCTCGTCTGTTCTACCTTTTGTTTTTCTGGAATGATCTATTGTTTCTTTTAACTACCATATTAATTTTGTTCTCAGTTATCAATTTATATGAACATGTGCACATAAATGATTAAATATATTTATCTTCGTCTTTCAGGAACTAAATGGAAAATGAAGGTGCTATGAATATGAGAGAGATATGCACCGGCCAGGTTTGCTACCTATTTTGATTTTATTTGTATAATTATCAGTTTTGGATATTTAAGTTGTATGCAAACTACATACTTTGGTTGGATATGTTTGTGGTTGGACAAGTGTTTCGGCTGTTTGTGGTTGGGCGTGTGTTGGATGTGTTGGAAATTTGTGGTGTATGAACAATATACAGTTTATTAATATAAAAATTAAAATTTATAGTTATTTGATGTATGTATATCTTTTGGATTATTGATATTACGTGTGTGTTCGATTCATGTCTAATTATAAATAAAATTTTGGCTATACAAAATTTAGCTCTCTTGACGGTTATAAAATGTCAACAATTAACTCGATCATGCTGCAGAAGGGCCTTTCATTGACGGTTTTTAACCGTCATCTAAGTCGGAGTCAAGAAAAGTTTTCAACTACGTTAACGATTTTTCAAAACTAATTTCTTGACGGCTAAAAACGGTCAAGAAAAATATTTTACACGAGGGCTAAAAATCGTCAAGAAAAGCCTTGTCAGAGACCGTCAAGAAAAGTAAGGACTTTTCTTGACTCTGGCCTACTTGATGGATCCACAACCGTCAAGATAACTATTTCTTGACGGGGATTAACCGTCAAGAAAAGCCTTTTTTTCTTGTAGTGCTTGTAGTCTTGTTGAAACATACAAGAACTACATAGAGCATGAGGAAGACATAGACAATCATGATCAAGATATACTAAATGAAGAACAATGGGAGAAATGTGTAAAGACAAGTATATATAAACTACATACCAAATGTAGAGTACCAAATAGAAAAGAGCTTGTCAAAACACAAAATAGTTGGTAAAACTAATTTTTTTTGATAATAATCAATAGATAGTTTACCAACATGAAATCAAAGAAAGAAATCCAAAACATAATATGATATGAAATATTACTCTAGTTTTGGAAGAGAATTATGAAATAAAGGATTTCAGTCAAAGGCCATGGGGATTAGATAATTGTAGATAATAGATATCAAAGAAGAAAGATATCAATTAAGATATTAAAATATATAAAATGATCTCATTATTTGCAAATCTATTTGCTTATTCAAAATTCATGCATTTGAACTCAATTAACTTATCATGCTATATGAATGTCCTTTAGATAAACATGAAGGTAAAGGAGAAAAAATACTTGAGAAGAAAAAATTCAGTCGACTTGAATGCTCCCCCTTAAAGTAGTACCAATGTTGATACAAATCATGAGTTTTGAGTGAGTTCTCAACATGAAAAGCCAAAGCAATTAAGCATACTAGGAAAGCCTAATCAATGAAAGCACAATAGTCATCAAGTTAAGATACGAAAGTTAATATTAACAAAATGAAATATTTAACCGTATAAGAGAGAGATAAAATAATAAAGATAATTGCATACACTCTCATAAACCCTTCAAAATAAAAAAAAACTATCATGACCTCAGTGAGATATAAAATTTAAGAGAATATGGGCCCATGATGAACTAGGTATACAACATATTAATCGGTATAAATAAATTGAACCAATTTATTTTCTCCCCCTTAAAACATGCGTATCTAGTTCCAAAGTACTTATAGCATAAAATAGATAACTACAAGAAATAGGGGTAAATCGACTATAAATTTCTTCTCCTTGCTCAATTCATATAAGGCTATAAAAATTGTCATAAAACGATTAATGTCATCTTTAGTCAAGAAGAGATATCCACTTAATAGCTACTAAAGATGAGAAATCAAAAGAATATTCCATTTTAGCACATGTAATCAAAGGATGACATACACTAACCTATATAGAAGAATCTCATATTTAAATATGATAGATCAATGTATGTTACCTTTTGAGAAAAACGTCATCATGAAAAGGAAGAAAGTCAATTAAATCAATCATGATGAAAGTCAAAATATAGCTCAAAAATACAAAAAATAAAACTCAAATATCATGTTCATGATTATCTAATTAAGAAATAATCAACCAATTTATTGCTTTGTATTGACTATGTATGTTTTACCACATATGTACCCATCAACGGTAATAATCCAACCTTGTTAATACTAAATGAGAAACCAATGAAGTTCAAATAGCAAAGAGCATATGTGATAATCCATGAGTAGTCAAAGTAGAGTAATAAATTAACTTGATAACCACGTAATTAGATAATATAGGACTACTCAACCATTAGTATCATTTATCAATAACAGTAAACATGATCCAACGAATCTCATCAAGAGAAAATCTCAAATCCATATTTATACTAAAATCTTACAAATCGATAGAAAATATAGAGAAAGAGTCAATCTCATTTAAATTATTACAGATTTTCTAAAGAGATGTAATATGATAATACGATAAAATTATATCTCAAAGATGAGAGAAATTTAAGGGATGCTTACCAATGACTAGTATGGAAGGAAGTTAAAGCGATGAATCACAAACCTCACTGGAAACAAGATTAAAAAAAGTTTCAAACTAATTTTAGAGACCAAACATATGTATCTAAAATAGAATACAAATCTAATCAAGAAAATTCATAAATCTTATTTTTGTAAACTAGCATATCACATATAGATTGAAATTCAAGAAGATAGCTAGATGGGTGAAAGTGAACAAAAATTATGTAGCTTAACAATACATCGCAAATAAGCAAGCTACATAACTAATTAAGATTAATGAGGTAGGTCATTAACAAGATAAATGTGCACATTAAATCTTAAGTCACTAACACTAAAGACACATGCTTAAGCATAGAGTTCACAGTAAGGATAATACATTTTGAATGATCAAAATGATTTATATACTCTTTATTAAGCAAGAAAAAGAGTATAAGATAGCAAGTAAATGAATTAGACTCTCATCAAGTAAAGGACAAAAGAGATGTTCATAAAAACACAATAAAACAAATCTCTTTGCCAAGTATTGAGATTAACCGAAGATAAATAGATTGATCTAGAGAATGTAAAATTATAACCATTATGAAAGTGTATGCTCTATAAATGGAAATTCTCAACGCAAAAGTTCAACCCATAGTAGCTAAAGACATAAGAAATATGATATATCAATTACATGTATTCTTATGTGCTGCAAAAACATCATTGGACAACAATAGTTCAGAAGGAACATATGTCCAAGGAATGAGCAAAGAAATATCATTAAGATCAATAAAGCTAATTAAGAGCTAAAGATAGTAAGAGACACAAAAGCTTTTGTAGTGCACCATAGTAAAATATAAAGAAATAGACTAGAAAGTGTGCACTAAGGAGGTAAAATTAACAATCAAGGTAAAATACAAAATCAAGTGATCCTTAAAAGAATTTTCATAATAGTCATGAGCAAGATACTAATAAACATTTTCTCTCAACATCCTAACTTGAAAAAGTAAAACAAATAAATATCAGAAGTTAGGAATCTATATATATATATATATATATATATATATATATATATATATATATATATATATATATATATATATATATATATATATATAGGCATACATAAAAAGATCAAAAATTAATTAAAAGGCATGTATCCATAAAGTCAACCACAAAAAAACAAGAAGATATCATCAAAAGAAGGATTTAAGGAAGAAGCTAATTGATTCAAGAAGAGATGCACAAATTTGGTCAAAGGAATCAATAGCTAAAGTATGGGATAAGCACAAGTGAAGGAAGCAAGTATAATAAAATATTCTTCAAAACAATATAAAACTGGAGCTTAACTCATATGCCCACATAAAGTTATTTATACAAAAAAAATTAATATAAGAAATACATGATCTACATGTAAATGGAGATTTAATGAATGTAGTCATGTATCCTTAATGAATGTTTGAAAAACTATCACAAATTCAAAAACACGTATAAATAGGCTTTATTAGACAAATACATAATTGATTCATAAGAGGTTTAATCAAAATAAAACATGAAAATCAATAATGAATATATTATATAAGCACAAGGTTAAAATGGAAGTATAAGTTTTAAAGACGATTAAGATGCCGATTAAGATAAATATGACATATTAAATACAAATCGGCAAGAAGTAACTATCTCAAAACTTTTAAAGACGGAGAGTTAAAATCATATTAACTTAAATCAAAACCAATGTCCTATGGACTATAGTGATATGCATGCTTTATAAATAAAGATTAAGAATAATGAGCTTGCATATATAAATGTGTCACACTAATAGAAAATGAGTGATAAACTACATAGTGTGAAGTAATCATTTAAGCTAAGTAACTAGTCATGCTAGATAAAAGAAATAATAAAAAAATTAACTAAGCATGCTAGTATTATATCTCACATTGATTTTATATAATAAGCAACTAAAGGATGTCAATGTGAGCTAGTAGCAAGATATCAAGAGCAACATGCTAGATTCAAAAAATATAAACCATTTAAAGATAATCGTTTAGCATGTTACCAAAGTGGCTCTAGTGGCCACACTTGTGTTGGTGCAATTGTTTGGAAGATGACCTTTGAGCTTTGCAACCACCAACACGCTCCTCGATGCTATGTCTTGATAGAAGAAGCTTCGCCTATAACATTACGCGAAGACTTTGGTATCCAAATAAACTTGGATCCACATTTGTTAGCTTTAGGGACCCACATTTGTTAGCTTTAGGGACCCATATATTATTTATCTAGCATTGGTAGAAAACTCCTACGAATAGGACAAGTTATACTTATGTGTCCAATACAAGAGCAATAGAAGCAACTAATACTAGTTTGTGCACATGTATCGGAATAAGCATGATTATGAACATGTGACATACTAGAATGATGAATATCTCTAGAGTGAGCATGCATGGATTTGGTCTTAAGAATATCATGTTTTAATAGCAAATCATTATGCAAACAAAAGAGAATCAAATTTAGCATTTAAAGTATAATTCTCTTTTTCAAATAAAACAATTCTAGAAATAATTTTTTTTTCTTTAAAGAGTCAATAGAAGAATCATGCAAATGATTTAGCTCATGTGTTTACCTCTTAAGATCTTCTATTGATGAGGAAAGATATTTGATTTTCAAAATTAAAGCCCCATTCAAACTCTTTAAAGAAACACAAGATGAGTTTTGAGAATCAAGTCTAAATAATAAATTATTGTTTTTATTTCTTAAAACCTTATTAGATTCTTTTAAATGAATAACCTTTTCTGAAAGTTCTTCATTTGTAGAATGAAAGTCATCAAGAAGATAACACCTGCCCAACAGTCCGAAGGCGCATACCCAGGCGCTCAAGAGCATCAGAATGCCACGACGACTCCCACGCCCGGGCAACCACCGACAGAAAATCCGGGTGAGACGCCCAGAAATCCAGAAATCTGAACCCCCGGCGCTGAAACGACGAAACCGGCAAGCAGGAGATGAGAAGAGGGGCATGGTCAGACTCCGCCCGGTTGAGATGATCACATGAAAGAGAAGCACCATCAAGCCAGCTCCCAGTAGCAAGAACCCTATCCAACCGAGATCCTTGCCGATTGACACCCGACTGTCCATTCACCCAAGTAAAAGAATTCCCTCTGAAACCAACATCCGAAAGACCAGCCGCCAGCTGAAAATCCAAGAACTCCGCCATCGCAACTGAGTCAGGAGGCAAACCCCCAAACTTTTCTTCCGGGGAGGCAATGATATTGAAATCCCCGCCCACTGCCCAAGGTAGAGTAGGCCCCCTTGCTTGAACATCAAGAAGGTACCGCCATAAACGCCTCCTACGTAACCGGGTCCCTGCACCATGGACAACAGACAACCGCACTGGATCCGAAAAGCAACTAATAGAAAGCTGAACAGAAAGGGCCTGATCACAGGACTCAATAAGATTAAGCCCAATGCCAGGTTTAGAGAATAACCAAATATTACCCTTATCATTTGAGAAACTAGCATCAAAACCCAGCCGCAATTGATATGAGAGAAGCTTAGAGGAGATCACCTTTGGCTCTATAAGGGCAAGCACCTGAATGGAATGGGTCCGACACAAAGACCTGAGACGGAAAAGAGTCGCTCTGTTCGCCGTCCCTCGAACGTTCCATATGAGGAATTTAACCATCGACCCTCAAGAGGGCCCGCCTATCCCGGGAAGCATGTGACCGAAGGAGCCGGTCCGACTGGGTCGTCGTCGCCCTCCTTCTCCGCCCAGGCGCCTTCTTGAAAGGCACCATCTGCCACTCATCTATACGAGCCGCCAATGAAACTATGGAGGAACTACCATCAGGTAAGGAAACCGCATCATCACTCTGCGGAGGATCATCTGCCCAAGCCAAAGGAGTGGGCTCCTCCCAAACCACCAAGCTACGCTCCTCGGCATCCGAGCAAGATGCCAGGACACCCTGTCCCAACTGGCTGTAGATAATAACCGAAAAATCCGGGAGAGCGACCGGTGGAACGCCACGAGCAGGACCCAACTGACCATCTAAACAAGACCCCGGGGCGCTACGTCCCACCTGCATGGGGCGTACAACATCTCGCCATAATTCCAGCCCACGCATTGAAGATTCCCCCACGTGCCAATTAGGAGGAGCAGAACACGCTCGATTATCTTCAATACGCCTCAAAATAGGATGCGAGGATTCAGAGCTAGAATCACGCCCCTGAACGCGCCTCCACTCCTGCCGTAACCCCTTGCCCTTCTCGCGCCTAGATCTGCGCCGCCGTCGTCCCCTGCTGGCCCTGCTAGCAACCGACGGCACCTCAGACACAGCAGCAGGAGAGGCGATCGCACCAGCCGCACTCACAACCACCGGCCTCGACCCCATCGCAGACAAAGGCGCCACCGCCTGCTTACGACCACACGCATCCACAGAATGACCATGTAGGCCACAAGCAACACAGTAGGAAGGAGTACTCTCATAAACGACCGACTGCGAGCGTACGCCATCTGGGAGTTGGAAAAAACCTCCTGGTGCAGCGGCTTGCTGGCGTCCACATCAACAAGGACCCTGGCAACTCCCGGCCTGGAGAATGAGGCCGTAGCACGGTCTGTAAATAACGGTGTGCCAATACCCGATGCGATAGAAAGAACCGCATTAGTATCAAACATGCAATGAGGAAGCCCGGGAAAAGCAACCCATATAGGAACACGAGGGTCCTCTCTCTCCGGCGAGAAGTCCACCGAGGATCTAAACAGCATCATCGGAACACGTCCAATGAACCAGCATCCCTTAGAACGAAGTCGAAGGAAGTCGCTCTCAACATGAGGCTGGATAAGAACATGGCGATCATCAATGGCTTTAACCTCAATGAGACCCCGGAACCCCCGCGAAAAAAGTTCCTTTTTAATAGTCTCGATCGAGAGTCTCCGACGAGCAAATTTACCAATAAGATCCAACTTGCACGGCGTGGTGAGCACAGCCATGTCCGATGGAGAAAACACAGCTACTTTCCGTCCGTCAATCTCAATGGCCGGACGAAAGTCAATCCTCGAAGGCCCACCAGCAGGGGCCGACGCCGAGCTGCCCACCGCTGCCGCATAAGTCCGACCGGCCAAGCCAAACCTGTGTCCGCCAACCTCCAGCCCATCCGCCGAGAGTAGACCCGCGCCGAAACCGTCACCAGCCGAACCACCCGCCGCCAGGCAGGGGCGGCCATCCGCGGCCAAAGCAGCCGCGTGCGCCGAGGAACCGGCTCCAGCCCCGCTCGCCGGAGAGCCCGCGGCTCCACCCGATTCCAAAGCAGCGGCCGTCGCCAATACCGCCTGGAGACCCGTGGCCGACGATGGACGGCCACCCAAGGCCGAAGTCGGATGGGGTAGGGGGCCAGAGGCCCCCGCCGAAGGTTCCATACCGGGAAACCTCAGAATCGCCAAAGGAGGAGCTCCATAAATCACGGGATCGCCCAAACCTCCTATTATATATATATATATATATATATATATATATATATATATATATATATATATATATATATATACAAATACTGTATACATATATACAACAATATATATATAATAATATATTTTATATATATATATATATATATATATATATATATATATTTATATATATATATATATATATATATATATATATATATATATATATAAATATATATATATATATATATATATATATATATATATATATATAAAATATATATATATATATATATATTTATATATATATATATATATATATATATATATATATATATATATATATATATATATTTTATGATTAGTATTTTTATATGTATATATGTATATCTAATATATACATCCTTTATATATATATATATATATATATATATATATATATATATATATATTTATTTATATGTATATATATTGTTGTTATATTTTTATATATGCATTTCAAATTCTAATTTGTACAAAATATTATTGTGCATAAATTCAAAAGTCATTTTTATTATTTAAATTATGACTTGCATATTTTAGCACTTTAAAAATATAATTATTTATATAAATTACTGCTTTTATTGTTTATGACCAATTTATGTCCAAGTCTAGCATGAATTTTTGGGTCCAATTGTGTCTAATGCATTCAGAGTCTGTACAAGTCATATTGGACTTGATTCACGGCTCTGGGTCCTATATCTGGACTTCGGTTAAATTTCGAATACATGGACAAAAATAGTAATTAATTAATTAATTAATTTCCAAAAACTGTTGCTTGTTGTTTTTGAATTTTTATATATATTTTAATTGCTATAAAAATCTAAAAAAAATTATATTTAAATACTATGTTAATTTAGATAATTTACTATATTTTTTCCAGAATTTATTAAGTGCTTTTGTTATTTTATATAAATAGTAAAACAGAACTCATTGTCAGTATATTTATGTTTGCTGATTTTTAATAAATATTTATCAAGGTTTATAAATTCCAGAAAAATTAGTATAAATTTTTATAATTAACAAGGATCATTTTGGTGCTTTAACTTATGTAAGATTGAGCTTTTTGTCTATCTCAAAAATTATTGGAACATAGTGTACAGTTTGATTTAATTATTGCGTAATTACGACTTTTAATATTTTGTGTTGTTTTGAGTTATAGTCGTATTGGACCTCACCCCGCACTAGTGTAAAGGTCCTAGAAAGTTAGTTACAGTATTGTGTCATCTCACATTGGTCTTCTATGCTAAAGTCACCATTTGGCTAGGTGTCCAGTCAGAAAGTCATGTTGCACCACCAGTGTTTTAGTGTTTAACTTAGTGTAAAAACTAAGTTTATGTATTTATTTCTATAGTGACGAGTTACCAGGCATCTATAGCATTTTATCGCTGCTTTGCTTTGCTAAAGGCAAGTACTTCTACAAACTTTACATACTATTACATCAATGGACTGCGAATCCAACCATGTTAAATGCTGATCCTTGGGGTAGCAAGTTAAATCTTCACATGTTGTGTTTACCTTCAATCACTACCATGTTTAGAACAGTTTTATATCTCTCACATGATTAGAATATGGGTTATGGAGAAACTGATAGTTGAGTACGTGATCATGCCCCCTTTATCGTACCGAGCAAAGTTTTATTTTACATGTTACTGCACCGTAGGCCATTATCTCGTATTTCTGTACGGATGTACACCTATGCTTGTGCACTTGTACGTATGTACATTTTATTTACATGTGCCTCAGTACATTGTACACCTATTGACCGATCACGTACCTGCTACAGTTTTAAACATTACATATACATCTGTCTCTATGACATATGTGTCCTTGTCATGATAGATTATGATGTGCCATGATTCCAGTTTATTCCTCTTATGTTCATTTCATGTTTCGTATATTTAGTTTGCTAGAATCAGTACTTGCTTCCGTCCTGACAGGATAACGTTGTAGGTATTCTTACTGAGGAGGAGTTGCTCTGTGACTCATATTATGGAGTTACTGCTGAGGACCAGGCTTTATCTTACGAAGATGTACCTGCAGGGAAACTCGTCTAGTTGCCTATTTACTTTGGACTTTTGAGAGTAGTCGTGTATTAGACTATGTATTTTGTGACTGGACCTGTATCCAGCTTTTCATTTCGGACTTGTACTTGGACTTACTATTATATGAGATGACTTTTGTGTTTGGAGCATTTACGACTCTTTATTACTTATATAACTATTAACACATTTAGTCTTATCTTGTTATCTCTAGAACAACTTACTGCGCTTTATCTCAAGCGTAGGCTGGACATGACTCGGCCCGGCCCAACAATTTGGGTAGCGGATTGTGACATATTTTTAGTGGTGGCCCATGCAGGTCCTGACTAAATTGTTTGGTTACGTCATTGTACCAAGCTTGCCTGTAATTAGAAACTTAAGGTAATTAGACAATATTAGGAATGACGCTTAGAACACCTAGAGGAATACTAGGAATGCAACATGGGAAATACATCACATACTTGCTATTATAATTAGATTTTCTTGTTTATGATTGTTTACTTTAAAGAGTCCTTATAAGTCTTTTTTATTTTAATTAGATGGTGCTCACCCGCTCATCCCAGTATGTCACACCTGAGAATGGCACACTCCCTATCCAGTCAGCTGACCAGTTGACCGATACATCTCCACCTCCATCTACCATTTTCCTCCACTCCACAAATCCACAAACCCAGATGCCTCCACCACCTTCCACATCACAGTCCCGGCAGGACCCGATACTCCCACCACCATCTATCACTATACCTACCCAGGCTTCCGTCACACTCGACGGGAACCAACTGCTCACTCTGATCCAGGGGTTCCTAACAACCCATCAGGAGCAGACCACCCTACTCCGCCAGAGCATGGAACGTTCTGAGGAACGTACCGTGGTCCCACCACCTGTAGAGCCACGGCAGAGAGCAGGGACGATCAAGGACTTCATGGGTCTGAACCCCAAGAAGTTCTTAGGGACTGAGGGCATAGTAGTAACAGATGACTGGCTAGACTCAGTTGAGAGGAAGCTCCTTGGAGTTATGTTGCCTAATGACCTCCAGGTCGAGGCAGCGGGATTTCTGCTAATAGACTTGGCAGGAGTTTGGTTCTGGAATGAACCGCTATTCGCGAGAGGGAGGGCCACTTGGGATCAGTTCAAGACCCAGTTCAAGAAAAAATTCTTCTCGACCACCGCTAGGGTAGCCATAGGGCTACGATTCCAGACACTACCAAAATTTCTCGATCTAGCGACGGCCGGCTCCGTCGCCAGTCCGACTGGAATTCCTATTAGCGACCGATAACTGATGGATTTTGGCCAAAACGATCCGTCGGCAATCAGCTCGTCGCTAATAAGGGTCCGTCGCTATGTAGTCGTTAAGCGACGGAATAGCGACGGCTAGTCGACTTCAAAATACAAGATATTAGCGACTAATTTTTGACGGACTATCGTCCATTTCAAGTATTAAATACTGAACTGTGTAAACAATAGCGACGTAAAGTCCGTCGGTAAACCGTCGTAACAGCGTATCAGAGCGTATCCTTCCGTCACTAATCCGTCGGTAGTCGTCGATAACAAAGGACGGATTAGCGACGGATGACTGATGGAATATCCGTCGATAAGGTTCTGGAAATGTTTGGCACTTCCAGCACCATGGCGACGGAAGAGTGGTCACTAATCCGTCGCTACGCCGTCGACAAAGCGACTGATTAGTGGCTGATTATCCGTCGCTACGGTTCTGAAAATGTCAAGAACCTTGTCGACCGATTGTCCGTCGCTAAGCAGTCGCGAGAGCGACTGATTAGTGGCTGATTATCAGTTGTCGTGGCAACGGATAGGCCGTCGCTATTCCGTCGAAGTATGTACCACCAGAACCTTGCCGACGGATATTTCGTCGCTATTCAGTCGCTATCTGAAAACAGTTTAAAATCTCCAGATAGCGACGGCGTTTCCGTCGACAGTCCGTCGGCAACTGGGAATATCCGTCGCGAAACAGTCACTAGTCCGTCGCTAACTGAGTTTTTTGGGGAAAAAATTGCAGCACTTTCCCTGTTCATAAATATATGCATAAACCAAACCAATATATAATGCACACCAATTATCCAACAATCACATAGACCAAATATATAATGCACACCAATTATCCAAGAATCACATAGACCAAATATGCACATACGAATTTAATGCACACCAATTATCCAAGAATCACATACCAAACCAAATTAATAGAAAATAAACATCAATTATCCTGAAAAGTAACATAATATCCGGTGCTATAATCCGATTATAGCACAATTAATCCAAAGCTCTCACAAATATTCGAAATTTTCTTAATACAATATTTTAAGAAGAAGGAGGAGGTCGATTGTCCAGTGGTGGTAATCCCAGATGTGACCGACGAATATACTCCTCTACAAGGTACGAAGACAAGCCGTTGTAGACACTGCTCGGAAGTCGGCGTAGCTGCTCTGGGGACATGAGATCCAGGAGTGACGTCACAGTCGTAGGCGGTACCAAAGGGGCATCAGGGTTGAAAGAAAGATGACCCACGAAAGACGGACCGACACCAGCAGTCGACAGACCAGTAGAAGACGGACCAACACCATCAGCAGACGGACCGGCAGCAGCAGACGGAGGCGGAAAGTATGTGGCAAATTGCTCCTGCAAGGACGACACCGCCTCGTGCAGCTGCATAAGCTACGACCTAACATCATCGTCTGCCGGGGCCACGGGAGGAGGCAGTGTCGGTGAAAATCTCTGCGTCGCCATGTGCAACGGCCCTAGGGAGCCGACTCCGTACAGGAACCCTTTCTTAAAGCCGCCGACGGTATCTACGAACAAGTCGTTTCGAGCGGCCAAAGAAGAGGGCGTCCGGACGGGCGTCGTTTCACCGACATCATCGGTGTCAGTTAACTGAGCCCGACTAAGGGTCTCACGATACGCAGCCTATCAAATGAATGTGTTTATATTATAAGATTTACCTAAGTTGTAATCTAAATCCTATATTTCACTAAGTCAAGTGTGAATCCTAAGTTTACCTAAGTTATAGTCCGAATACTTTTAATTCTAACGTAAATCTCATTAACATAAGTACTTACATCAGTCTCCTTGGCCCTCTCGTCGACGAAGCTCTCGTCCTTCCGTATTTTGTACGTATGCTGGAACACGTCGTGCATGGTGACCGATTCTGGCGCCCTTCCCTCCTTCACTGTAGTGCCTCGTCCCTACATTGTGCCCCGTTGTCCGTCTACGGGGTACGCGAGAAAGGAACACTGTCGCTATCGACTCGGTCGGGACCGATAGGTAGAGATCGATCGAATCGATCGAACGGGAACGGTTGAATTAAGATCCATTCCACGTTATGGAATGGCTTCTTCGGAACCAAGTCCCATATTCAGCGGGTAGCGCCTCAAGGATTGACTCTGCGGCTGAGTCGGGAGAGACCTCCCGTTGCTCTGCTTTTCACGCCGCTTGTGTTAGTTTTGGGCTTTGGTTTTCTGAATGTGTTTTCGTGAATGTTTTCGATGGTTTTCATAGTTTACATTTCGAACTCGCATTTCCTATCGAACTCTTGCATAACACAGTGTTCTAATCGGTTGCTTGTGCGATTTCAGGTGATCGCGTAGGCGACGTCTAGCGCAGCCAACAAGTCCCTCACCTCAAGCAAAAACTCAAGGTGAGTGGCTGACCTCCTTCATCTCGACCCTCTATTTCATAAATGAGAACTTGGGTAATGGTAATGAAATGGAATGATTCGCTTGGAAAACACAAGTCCTATGTTTGAGTAGAAAAAAGATGAATTGTGTAGAAAAGAGATAGAATTATTTTAGGCCTACAAAACAACTGATTGAATCGATTACATGACAAGCCCCAACGGTACCCCAAATATACCTTGTTAACCTACCAAGGTCATGGACAACTTGTCGACAAGGGTGATGGTTTCTTCGAGCGGCAACCCGGGGCAACGGGACCGACTCGGCCTAGGAAGAAACAGGTTATAGCCGAGCTGGGTAATAGGCAATCGGTAAGACGGGGACTTGCATCGGAGCTCGCTACTTGCGTTGCAAGGGTCCCGTATTACCAGGCTATGTCCAAGATGGCTAGTTAATGCCAGTGACCTCCATATCAAACACTTGATATAAATTGTTATCAACTAACAGGGAAAGTGATGGTAAGTTTTTTTGTCGCACGGCGCGCTCTGCCGGAGGAAATCTTGGTGTAACTTAATGCTTCTTATAAAAATATCTAGGATGGCTAGAAAGACCACTAAAAGCCAGTTGTATGATTTTATCTAAATTCTTGAACCAAATGAGAGCCTGGAAATTAATTAGCCACTCGCCAGTACATGTTGATTGTACTGATCCTCGCTCTCCCTACAGGTGCGATAGATCGGGAGGAGCGTGCTACGTGAAGGGAGGCGACGCTCGTGTGTTTTGAAGCTTCGTCCTTGCAGTCGAAGTTTGGATCCAACCACTTTTGAAGACTCCGCTGTCGAAGGCCAAGAAGACAGATGGAGCGACTTTCTGTCATCCCAGGTGGTTTTGTAATGCTGGTTGTAATCAAGGGATGAAATGTATGGAATGGCTATCTCGTCGACGTTCATTTTGTAATGGAGTCAGTTTGTAAAAAGCCCACGCGGCGCCTTTGTATCGAGTCTGTAAAATGATGTTCATTATCAATAAAGCATAAATTTTCTTCTCTATAATGTGTGTTCAATTTACTCTGCGCATTCTCTTGTTGTTGTGTTTCGGATAACCTTATGACTATGCCTTGTGCGAGCGCAACTTAGGCTCGCACGGCATCACGCCCGGGGGACGACTATCGATTCTACGGAATCGGGGCATGACATAATGGTATCAGAGCACGGCTTTACGTCCTTAGCCTCTAGTATCGAGTTTCTAGTCTCAAATCGTTGGTCTCGTGTCGATGAGATATGTCGTTCGATACGAGGGAGTCTGTAATAAGTTTTGTGACTAATGTATTTTTACCTTCAAAGTCCCAGAAGGTGCGGCGGTGAACGTGGCATTGAACGAAGAAAGTGCTTCGAGCGGCTCGAGTAGCTCGAGGCCCGGACCCTCTAACGATGCCATGGAACGGATGTTGCGCATGCTAGAAGCGTAACAACAACATGCTCAGGAGAATCAACGCCTGAATGAGCAACATCGACGGGAGACGGAGGCACATCGACGGGAGATAGAGGCACGCCAGACCCAGTTCGAGGCCCGATTCGATGCACAATTCAAGTTGCAGCAGAAGCAGCTTGATACTCTTCAGCAGATTGTACAGACGGTGGTGGCCAACAACAACAACTCTGCGACAACCCATGCCGTAACCGAGCCTGCGGTCAGACAAAGTGAAGTCGGTCCGGAGGCACCCGAGCCTACACATGCAGCACCGAGAAGTTCTAACTTCGACGTGTCAAAATTCACAAAGAGTTGCCGTACTTCCTTCAACAGCACGGAAGATCCCTCCTTGGCGATCGACTGGTTAGTAGAACTGGAAGACAAGTTCGAGTTGCTGGACGTCGAAGAGTCCAAGAAAGTTGCATGCGCTCAACTTCTACTCCGGTCGAACGCGCACGATTGGTGGGCCGTGCAAAAGCGAGCGATCAGACGCGACGACGAGACAACGGCAATTTCTTGGGCCACCTTCCGCGAGGCGTTCGAGATCGAGTACCTCCTCGAAGCCGTTCGACAAGAGAAGGAAAATGAATTCATGCAGCTAAGGCAAGGGAACATGACGGTGCGGCAGTACGCGGCAGAGTTCAACAAGTTAGCCAAGTTTGCTGGAGAATTTTTGCCCTCCCTAGCGAGTCGTGCTCGACGGTTTGAAGTGGGTCTACGACCATCCATCTACGCCCATGTGTCCGTTCTATAATACAAAATGATGGGGGAGTCTCTCAACCACACCCTCCACCTTGAAAGCCAATACCCTCCAGGTGCTGCCGGCGCTGTGCATACATACAATCACAAACGCCCTAGCCACGCAGGAGGAAACAACGTGACCAAGCATCCGAACAATAGGCCACAAGGCGGGTATAAAGGGCGTAATCCATGGCCTTACTGCAACCGATGTCACCGTCTCGGTCACACGATCGACAACTGCCAGATACCAGAGGATGGATGCTGGAATTGTGGCAAGAGGGGCCACTTTCGTGCTGATTGTCCAAACAGAAGGCCGAACCCAACGGCGCCCCAACAGCACCGTCCAATGGCGCCCAACAGCACCGTCCAGGGAATCAAGTCTCAGCGCCTCGAGCCCATCAACCTGCGTCGCAAAATGGCCAAGACCGTCGCCCCAATGCCCAGGGCCGCATTTACGCCATGACTCGCGATGAAGTGCTTGCATCAGATACGGTCGTGACAGGTATACTTAGTTTCAATAATGTGCCTGATCGTGTACTATTTGCTTCGGGTGCTTCGCATAGTTTTATATCGGCGGACTTTGCCGTCGAGCACAAATTTCCGATAATATTATTAGATCTCGACCTTTGCGTAAGCACACCTTCGGGCACACCAATACTCACTAATTTAGCTTGCGCCGACGGAATTATCTGTATCGGTGGTCAAAAGATCGGTCTTGACGTGATAGTCCTAGACATGAAGGACTTCGATATTATTCTGGGAATGGATTGGCTCGGGCCGTGCAACGCAACCATAGACTGTACCGAAAAGACGGTCACCTTCCACATACCCGGAGTTCCTAAATTCTACTTTTCGTGTGGTGAGACGTCGTCGATCTGCATATTGATCTCGGCAATTTCTGCTCGGAGGATGCTGCATTCTGGGTGCGAAGGCTATTTGGCATCCGTCCGAGACATGCGATAGGATAGTGCAAACGCGGGTCAGGCCGACGTTGTGGCAGAATTCTCCAATGTGTTCCCGGACAAGCTACCCGACATGCCCCCCGATCGAGAAATCGAGTTCAGCATCGATACATTTCCCGATACACGACCGATTTCTAAGGCCCCGTACAGAATGGCTCCCGCCGAGCTGAAGGAACTCAAGGTCCAGCTACAAGAGTTACTCGATAAAGGGTTTATTCGGCCTAGCGTGTCACCGTGGGGAGCGCCCGTATTGTTCGTGAAGAAGAAGGATGGGTCCATGCGTTTGTGCGTCGATTACCGAGAGCTGAACAAGGCCACCATCCGGAACAAGTACCCATTGCCCCGCATAGACGACTTATTCGATCAGCTGTAAGGCGCCTCGGTATTTTCGAAGATTGATCTCCGCTCAGGCTATCATCAACTCAAGATCAAGTCAGACGACGTGCAAAAGTCCGTCTTTCGCACTCGCTACGGCCGCTACGAGTTCCTGGTGATGCCATTCGGCCTGACGAACGCCCCTGTCGCCTTCATGGATCTAATGAATCGGGTATTTTGACCCTTTCTTGATAAATTTGTGGTAGTCTTTATTGATGATATTCTCGTCTACTCAAAGGTCAGAGCACAGCATGCAGAACATCTACGGGCCGTGCTCCAGATACTTCGAGAGAATGAGTTATATGCAAAGCAGAGTAAGTGCAAATTTTGTTTAAGAAGCGTATCCTTTCTCGGTCACATCATTTCGTTCGAAGGCATTGCAGTCGATCCGAAGAAAGTTGAAGCCGTTGCTGATTGGAAGCGGCCTGCGTCTGCTAGTGAGATTCGAAGTTTTCTTGGTTTGGCGGGATACTATCGACGCTTCGTGAAGGACTTCGTGAAGATTGCATCGCCTCTGACTCGCCTCACTCAAAAGGGAGTCGCGTATGAGTGGTCGGATGACTGTGAGGCTTCCTTCCAAGAGCTGAAACAATGGCTAATTTCGGCACCTATACTCGCGCTTCCGGATGGGCCAGAGGGTTTTCAGATATTCAGCGATGCTTCAGGCCAGGAATTGGGATGTGTGCTCATACAGCGAAACAAGGTGATATCCTTCGCCTCCAGACAGTTAAAGCCGCACGAGAAGAACTATCCTACGCACGACCTGGAGTTAGCGGCGATTGTGTTCGCGTTGAAATTGTGGCGTCACTATCTATATGGCGTGGCGTGCGCAATCTATACCGACCACAAGAGCCTCAAGTATCTCTTCACCCAGAAGGAATTGAACTTGCGACAGAGGCGCTGGCTCGAACTGATCAAAGACTATGACTTGACGATCGACTACACTCCGGGCAAGGAAAATATGGTGGCGGATGCTCTGAGTCGAAAATATCTTGCCTCGCTATCCATCAACCGCAGACTACTACAAGATCTAGAAGAAATGGGCATCGATCTCCGGGTTCGATTCAGGGATGTACGGTTGGCGCAGCTGCAGTTAGAGCAGAGTTTACTGGAAAAGATCATGGCCGCTCAGAAGGATGATCCGTACCTGAAAAAAATGCGCGAGCGAATTTCGACAGGTAGTGTGACCGACTTTGCGGAAGATAAGACCGGCGTGCTGAGAATGAATGGCCGACTATATGTTCCGGATGATTCAGAACTACGAAAGAAGATAATGTCGGAGGCGCATTGTGCGAAATATACCTTGCATCCAGGCAGTACCAAGATGTATAAGGACCTCCGTACGATCTTCTGGTGGCACGGGATGAAAAGAGATGTGGCGCTCTTCGTGTCGCATTGCATGGCCTGTCAGCAGGTGAAAGCTGAGCATTAGCGACCAGGCGGGGAGATGCAGAACCTCGCTATTCCCGAGTGGAAGTGGGATCACATCACTATGGATTTTATTGTTGTCCTATCGAAGACACCACGGGAGAACGATGCCATCTGGGTCTTCGTCGATCGATTAACCAAGTCAGTGCACTTTATCGCCATCAAAGTTACTTGGAGCGTTGATCGCCTGGCGCAGATTTATCTTGATGAGATAGTACGGCTGCACGAAGTTCCAGTATCCATCGTCTCTGATCGGGATTCACGGTTCATGTCGCGATTCTGGAGTAGCCTTCAGTCGGCGTTGGGTACCAAGTTACAGTTCAGCTCAGCTTACCATCCTCAGACCGACGGCCAAACGGAGCGCGTTAATCAGATTCTCGAAGACATGCTACGGCTCTGCGCAATTGACTTCAAATCAAGCTGGGACATCCACCTTCCGCTGACGGAATTTGCATACAACAATAGCTACCAATCCAGCATCCAAATGGCACCGTATGAAGCTTTGTACGGCCGGAAGTACAGATCGCCCATTTGCTGGGATGAAGTCGGAGAACGGTAGATACTCGGCTCGGAGCTGGTGGAATAGACTGTAGAAAAGGTCAAGCTAATTTGGGAAAGACTGAAGATTACACAGAGTCGGCAAAAGAGCTACGCCGACACCCATCGAAGACCGCTTGAGTTCCAGGTGGGCGATCAAGTGTTCTTGAAGGTGTCGTCTATGCGAGGAGTTACTCGGTTCGGCGCGAAGGGGAAGCTGAGTCCGAGATTTGTTGGGCCGTTCGAAATACTCGAACGGGTCGTCCCAGTCGCCTATAGAATTGCCCTACCGCCGGCGCTCGAAGGTGTGCACAATGTCTTCTACGTCTTCCAGCTACGGAAGTACGTGCACGACCCTAGCCACGTGGTAGATTTTGGCCAGCTGGAGCTAAAGTCCGACTTATCCTACGTTGAAGAGACAATTCAAATCTTAGAACGCAAGGATAAGCTGCTGCGAAATCAGGCGATCCCTCTCGTTCACATACTCTGGAGGAACCATGCGGCAGAAGAGTCGACATGGGAACTCGAGTCAGAGATAAAGGAAAAGTTCCCTTTATTGTTTTCATAGAGGTAGGTTCTGTTCTTAAGTTTCGAGGACGAAACTTTTTCTTAGTTGGTTATGGTATAGTGCCCCGTCCCTACATCGTACCCCGTTGTCCGTCCATGGGGTGCGCGAGAAAGGAACACTGTCGCTATCGACTCGGTCGGGACCGATAGGTCGGGATCGATCGAATCGATCGAACAGGAACGGTTGAATTAAGATCCATTCCACGTTATGGAATGGCTTCTTCGGAACCAAGTCCCATATTCAGCGGGTAGCGCCTCAAGGATTGACTCTGCGGCTGAGTCGGGAGAGACCTCCCGTTGCTCTGCTTTTTACGCCGCTTGCGTTGGTTTTGGGCTTTGGTTTTCTGAATGTGTTTTCGTGAATGTTTTCGATGGTTTTTATGGTTTACATTTCGAACTCGCATTTCCTATCGAACTCTTGCATAATACAGTGTTCGAATCGGTTGCTTGTACGATTTCAGGTGATCGCGTAGGCGACGTCTAGCGCAGCCAACAAGTCCCTCGCCTCAAGCAAAAACTCAAGGTGAGTGGCTGACCTCCTTCATCTCGACCCTCTATTTCATAAATGAGAACTTGGGTAATGGTAATGAAATGGAATGATTCGCTTGGAAAACACAAGTCCTATGTTTGAGTAGAGAAAAAATGAATTGTGTAGAAAAGAGATGGAATTATTTTAGGCCTACAAAACAACTGAATGAATCGATTACATGACAAGCCCCAACGGTACCCCAAATATACCTTGTTAACCTACCAAGGTCATGGACAACTTGTCGACAAAGGCGATGGTTTCTTCGAGCGGCAACCCGAGGCCACGGGACCGACTCGGCCTAGGAAGAAACAAGTTATAGCCGAGCTGGGTAATAGGCAATCGGTAAGACGGGGACTTGCATCGGAGCTCGCTACTTGCGTTACAAGGGTCCCGTATTACCAGGCTATGTCCAAGATGGCTAGTTAATGCCAGTGACCTCCATATCAAACACTTGATATAAATTGTTATCAACTAACAGGAAAAGTGATGGTAAGTTTTTTTGTCGCACGGCACGCTCTGCCGGAGGAAATCTTGGTGTAACTTAATGCTTCTTATGAAAATATCTAGGATGGCTAGAAAGACCACTAAAAGCCAGTTGTATGATTTTATCTAAATTCTTGAACCAAATGAGAGCCTGGAAATTAATTAGCCACTCGCCAGTACATGTTGATTGTACTGATCCTCGCTCTCCCTACAGGTGCGATAGATCGGGAGGAGCGTGCTACGTGAAGAGAGGCGACGCTCGTGTGTTTTGAAGCATCGTCCATGCGGTCGAAGTTTGGATCCAACCTCTTTTGAAGACTCCGCTGTCGAAGGCCAAAAAGACAGATGGAGCGACTTTTCGTCATCCCAGGTGGTTTTGTAATGCTGGTTGTAATCAAGGGATGAAACGTATGGAATGGCTATCTCGTCGACGTTCATTTTGTAATGGAGTCAGTTTGTAAAAAGCCCGCACGGCGCCTTTGTATCGAGTCTGTAAAATGATGTTCATTATCAATAAAGCTTAAATTTCCTTCTCTATAATGTGTGTTCAATTTACTCTGCGCATTCTCTTGTTGTTGTGTTTCGGATAACCTTATGACTATGCCTTGTGCGAGCGCAACTTAGGCTCGCACGGCATCACGTTCGGGGAACGACTATCGATTCTACGGAATCGGGGCGTGACATTCACCGCCCGTTGGGCCTGCATACGAAATTTTCGTAGAAACTAATTAACTCCTTTAATCAATAATACCTAATTCGATAGTGAAATAAATTTACGCTTGCTCACCAGATCTGCAAGTGTCGCTGCGTGGGACCTTGATCCTCCCGTATGAAGGCCCGCGGCCTGTCGGTTCGCCTTCGCCTTCTCCGATTTCTCCTTGTACGCAGGGGTATCCATCATACCTAAGAGGTCCTCATAATACTCCTGCCGGATCCAATTCGACCTCGTATGCCCCATTTTTAGGTCATGAATCATATCCCATATCTTCTTCGAGGCAGTGCTTCTGTAGGTCCTGCGGATCGCGTCCTCGCGATGGGGGGGCCACCAGTACGTCGTCTAACATAGAAATTTAATTATCACGTAATTTAAAAAATGGCTGATTAAAGAGTAACTAATAATTAACCAGAAGATATAGATATATACCCTCAACTCGTCGAGCCAGACGTACTGCACGTTTGGGGGCACCGACGAAAAGTTGAGGTAGGGACCGTGGAAGTTAGCCCTGATAATTTCTCTAAGAGCCCAGCCAACATTAAACGAAAAAACCTACAAAGAAGAAACGACTGGATTATTAACTTAAATAAATGAAAGAAATTTAATAAATTATCTTAAATTTACTTACGAGGTCCCCGCGGGCCATAGTTCTCGTCGGAACTCGCCTCTCGGCCTCTCTGGTGTCGTCGGAGGATCCACGGGTCCGCGTATGTACTCCCCAGTAACCAGATGGAACCGAGTATGGGGGTACTCCGGGGCCCACTGTGCAGTAACTGTGGCATACCCTGGTGGATCCGCTGCTGGTGGTTCCGATAGCGGAACGGATCCGCTAGCAGATCCGAACTCATGCCTCGATGAAGTGGTCGATCGAGGACGGGATGCATATGTGCCCGGGGTACTCTCCGGGTCGGGCTCGCTTGATGGGGTCACATCCCGGGAACTTTGAATGCGACCACGACCACCAGCACCACTACGACCACGACCACGACCCGCACCACTACCACCACCACCACCACCACCACGACCACGACCACGGCCAGCCATCATGACCTGTAAATAGAACACATAAACATAATTAACAATATAAAAGTGTAAATGGATATAAAAAACTAAACTAAAATATACATACCACCAGTAGGGAGACGAGTGCCGCCACGACGAAAAAGACTAGGAGTGCCATCTGCAATAAGTAAATAATCGAATAAAAAAAACATGAATTCATGTAATTGCTTTTATGAGGTCAAACTTAATTCACGAATTTGGAAGTGTTTTCAATATACAACAATATTTAACCTAATCATCGTCTTCGTTCTCATCCTCGACCTCGTCTTCATCATCATCCTCCTCATCCTCATCCTCATCCTTATCTTCATCGTCGATTTCATCTGTATCCTCATCCCCATCAAATTCTTCTTCTTCTTCTTCTTCGTCTTCTTCTTCTTCTTCTTCTTCTTCTTCTGCCTTATTATTTGGGACAAGACGCCTCTTTCTCCCCTGGTTGACAGCTAAGTCTTGTGTATCAACCTCTTCCTTCCCTCTATTTTCCTCAACAATATCTTCAACATCTATTGTATCTGAGTGTTGTCCCAAGTATTGGGACTTTTCGATCTGGTCCTCTTGGTATACTGGGTCTCTAACATTGTATGTATTTCTAGATTTAATCTTGCATACTGCCCACCAGTCAAATCGATCACTACGACGCCTTGGGTAGCTTGTATAGTAGACTTGAACAGCCTGATTTGCTATCGCAAATGTATCGAACCCTCTATACCTCCTGCGATGATTTATATCGACGAATCCAAATTATTTATCAATTCTCTAACCGATGTTTGGTGTCGTATCGAACCACTCACATTTGAACATCACAATATGCATATCATATGGGCCAGTATATTGTAAATCTACAATATCCCGAAGTACTCCATAATAGTCAAAGTCCGGCTCGTCGTCATAGATGGTGCCTCTTATGCAAACACCGGAATCCTTGGTACTGATGCCGACATTAATAAATTTGACATTTATAGCATTCTGAGTTGACTTAAACCTGAAGCCATTAACGACATAGCCTGGCCAAGTCTTTATTTGCTTCTTCGGTCCCAGTGCCAGATAACGAACACTCTCATAAGTGAGTGTTGTTTCAGGCAATAAAACCTGTAAACAAATATTTATAATTTAAATGTTTCAGATTATATATTAATAATCTCAATTATAATCATAGTTACTTACGTATTTGCGAAACCATGACGAAAATGTACAATCAACCTCTCTGTGAAGTCCCTCATCGGTAATATCGGGTCTCCACATTTTGACTTCATCTCTAAATACACTATTAGAGAAAATAAGAATATATAAGTGTAGTCACTTACTTCATCAAATTCGAGATTATAACGAGTGCAAGTGTACTGACTTACTTCTCCAAATCTCTCACTTCTTGTATGTCACAGTTTAACAAGACATATCGGTGAGCGGCATCATACTCGTCGTCTGTCAACCATCGTCTTTTACTAGCCCCAATAGGCTTGCCCCTTACATTGAATATTCCTCCATCCTCAACGTCTTCGTCATTCCTTTGAGGTCTATTTCGATTTGTCTTAACATGAGTTTTGAAATAAATGGAGCAGAAGTTTGACACCTCTTCGATAAGATATGCTTCGCATATCGAAGCCTCTATATGAGCTTTGTTGCCAACTTTCTTCTTTAGATGGTATAGGTATCTAGAGAGACAAATTATCCTGAGAATTAAGAAAGAATTTTAAAACCCACTGAAATTCAACTTAAATTATATCGATTTTTATGTACCTTTCAAATGGGTACATCCATCGATAATGAACAGATGCACTGACACGGGCTTCGTATGCTAGATGAATCGGTAGATGCTCCATGCTGTCGAAGAAGCCAGGAGAAAATATTTTCTCCAACTTGCAAATTGTTAAGATAATCTTCTCCTCAAGTTCAACCATGTGTTGCACAATCAACTTAGTTGAACAAATATTCCTAAAAAATACTGATAGTTCGGCCAACGGAACCCATATAGCAGAAGGCAACAACTCTTTCAAAGCAATGGACAGTAATCTTTTCATAGACACGTGGCAGTCATGACTCTTCATTCCCGTTAGCTTGTGTTCATTGAGGTCAACGCATCTAGACAAATTTGACACATAGCCGTCGGGAAATCTTAAAGTAGATATCCACTTGCAGATTATTAATCTATCTTCCTTGCTCAATGTGTATTGTGCTATCGGCTTACTTAATTGTCCAGCAGCTTCCCTTTGTATCAAGTTCAGATAAGGACGCTTGCATATCTCGGCAATCTCTTGTCTTGCTTTTGGATTGTCCTTCGTCTTTCCTTTAATGTCCATGACGGTATTGAAGACATTATCGAACACATTCTTTTCGATATGCATAACATCAAGATTATGCCTTATAAGATTATCTTTCCAATAAGGCAAGTCCCAGAAGATACTCCGTTTGGTCCAGTTATGGGTTTGTTCGAACCCATCCACACGATTGTTCGATTGATCTTCCATTACAGTGGGCAAGTCCTTTACATCTTCCCAAATATCGTATCCCGATAATCTGGCAGGCGAATGAGGAAATTCTTGTTTTCCAACTCTGAATGCGTCCTTGTTCTTTCTCCAAGGATAACTCGCGGGCAGAAATTGACGATGACAATCAAAGAAAGAAGTTTTTCCTCCATGTGTAAGGCGGAACGCCTTACTATTTTGCATGCATATAGGATAAGACAGGGTGCCGTGAGTACTCCATCCCGACAGCATACTGTATGCGGGAAAATCATTGATTGTCTACATCAGTGAAGCTCTTATCTGAAAGTTCTGTTTTCTGGAAATATCATAGGTCGTGACGCCGATCTTCCACGGTTGTTTCAGCTCATCCACCAACGGCTGTAAATATATATCGATATTCTTCGTCGGATTTTTGGGACCCGGTATGATAGCTGTCAAGAACATATAAGGAGTCTTCATACACATCCATGGTGGCAGATTGTAAGGGATCAGAATGACCGGCCAGCAGGAGTATTGAGATCCCGACTACCCGAAAGGGGCGAATCCATCAGAACATAGCCCCATGCGTACATTTCTGGGCTCTGCAGCAAAATCTAGATAGCGAAAATCGAAATATTTCCACACCTCTCCATCCGAAGGATGTGACAATTCTCCATCGTCCTTTGTACGTTCTTTATTGTGCCACGTCATGTGTTCTGCTGTATTCTGAGACATATACATCCTCTGCAAGCTCTTCGTGATCGACAAGTAATGCATATACTTATAAGAACGTCATTTTCTAGTTGACTTTCCTTTTCTCCTGACTTCCTTGTAACGATCCGTATTACAGAAGCTGCAACTTTCTACATCCTCGTTCTCCTTGTAGTACAACATGCATCCGTTGCGACAACAATCTATCTTGTCGTACCCCAGTCCCAGTTGTCGGACCATCATCTTCGACTTGTAGAAGTTTTTTGGAAGCTCTTTTGATTCCTTCGGTAACACCTCCTTCATTAGTTGTGTAATCCGATCATAGCAAGTTTGTGGCAAGTTAAAATCGGACTTTATGTTCAACAACCGCATCGTCATTGACAGTACGAAATGTGGATCACAACCAGGATATAAAAAAGTTTTAGCATCCTTAAACATATCATAGAACTCCTTCGCCTCGGGATTAGGATCCTCCGGATCAAAATTAGGCCCTGCCGCATCGTACAGCATATCTCGTGCAAGGTTTTGCACGTCTCCATAATCAACGGAGCATTCGTCGTCATCGACGACAAAATCCGCTGCAGCATTATCATCAAAAGCATAAGTAGCAGCATTCGTAACCTGTCTTTCGGCATATAATTCACCTTGCGATGACCACAGGTCGTAATCACGTACGAAACCCTTACGGGTCAAATGATCTCTTACACTCACCACTTCTTCGTAATGTCTGTTGCGACAATTACGACATGGACATTTGATTTTGTTACCTTCCATAAACTGAGCTTTGCTCATGGCATACTTAAGAAACACTTCCACGCCTACTTGAAAATCGTCACTCACACCTATTCTGCTCTCGTGTTGTCGTTTGTACATCCATGTACGATCAACGAAATAACGATCCATCACAGATTGGATGTAAAAATCTGTATAGTAAGACAAACTAAACAGAATTAGTATATAATCATGTAACTGGTGGATCCGCTAGTATTCTAGCTTAAAAAGAGAAAAATCTAAGTACAGTTGTTACTAATAGTTCGATACTGATAGTGCGATACCGATACCGATACCGATAGTGCGATACCGATACCGATAGTGCGATACCGATACCGATAGTTCGATACCGATAGTCGGATACCGATTATAGGTCAATTAATCAAACTGAGTCAATCTATCTATTTCTAAATTACAAGAGTCCACTTCTAGGATATGGGAGCTATATCCTAAATATCTAGTCTAAAATTAACTTGGTTAGGATACTAGAGTGTCCTTACTATCTAGCAAGCACTACCTTAGTCTAGTCACACTAGCATTAATTACCTATAATTCCTACCATGTCTACACTCTAGTATATTTAGGATATAGTCCGATACCGATTATAGGTCAATTAATCAAACTGAGTCAATCAATCTATTTCTAAATTGCAAGAGTCCACTTCTAGGATATGGGAGCTATATCCTAAATATCTAGTCTAAAATTAACTTGGTTAGGATACTAGAGTGTCCTTACTACCTAGCAAGCACTACCTTAGTCTAGTCACACTAGCATTAATTACCTATAATTCCTACCATATCTACACTCACACATTACACCCCAAGCCGTCCTGCATGCTAACAGGCATGGTAGGCCTGCCTTTTCATTCCTCACTCTCTAAAGCACACATACACATATATATGTATATCACAGTTAGATGTATAGATATATACATCTATATAGAAGCACACAACTGACTTATGCAGATGAAAAACTCGCACTGTCCTTGACACAGTGAACATATACACCATGAACCCAAACTCCATATTCATATTTACTAATCCAAACACCACCAAACTAATAGATAACACCCAATATGGATAACACATTATTTAGCCAATATATAAACTCAGATGAATTTGATAAGCAAAGCCCCCCGCCACCCCCGACCAAAGCCCGCCGCCCCAAGCCCGCCGCCCAGCCCCCGACGCCCCCACCCCAAGCCCGCCGCCCAGCCCCCGACGCACCCGCCCCATGCAAACCCGCTGCCCAGCCCCCGACGCCTTCGCCCCAAGCCCGCCGCCCAGCCCCCGACGCCCCCACCCCAAGCCCGCCGCCCAGCCCCTGATGCCCCCGTCCCAAGCCTGCCGCCCAGCCCCCGACGCCTCTGCCCCAAGCCAGCCGCCCAGTCCCCGACGCCTCCGCCCCAAGCCCGCCGCCCAGCCCCCGAATGTTCCCAAGCCCGTCGCCCTCGCTGTCCCTACGTCGACACCGCGACAGAGAGAGAGAGAGAGAGATCGAGAGAGAGAGAGAGAGAGAGAGGGGATTACCTTCGGGAGAGAGAGAGAGGAGAGGACGCCGACGCCGTTCACCGAAGCCGCGGGAGAGAGAGAGAGAGAGAGAGAGAGAGAGAGAGAGAGAGAAGAGAGAGTGAATTTTGGGGGGAATGCGAAAAGTTCTCCCCGCCGTTTTATTTTAAGTCTGGAACGTAAATTTAGCGACGGAAACGCGACTGCTAATTATCCATCGCCAAGTGGTCTCTATTATTGATACTTGCCGACTGAATATCCGTCGCTACATGGTCGAAGAAATGTCCCGCCAATTCTCTACACAATCTCCGCCAAATAATCGACTACATAGCGACGACTGGAGTTCCGTCGCTATATCTCCAACTACCTAGCGACGGAAATGCAACCTTTCCTACCCCTAAAATTGAAATAAAAATTGTAAATGAGTGTGGTCGGTAATCCGTCGGCGAGATGCCACGAAGCCGTCGCTAACGCCGACTGAAAATTTTTGTCGCTAATTGTCCGTCGCTAATTTACTATATTTTGGTAGTAAGAACATCCAGCAGGGGAACCGTTCAGTTGACGAGTATGCGGCAGAGTTTAGTCGCCTGAGCCGTTTCGCTACTAGTCTAGTTACAGACCCTGAGGAGATGACGCGTAGGTTTTGCCATGGTCTAGTTCCAGACATTGGCATTCTTATAGTGGAAAATGGTACGACTGACTACTACCAGAGCCTAGAGTTGGCCCGGAGCATAGAGGAGCATCTTCTGTCTTGCAAGAGGTCGGCTTCTGTACACCTCGAGGGACCGTCCAAGCGTCAGGCTTTCCAGCCGAGAGCGCCGATGCCGCACCAACAGACATACCGTCCTCCCATACCACATCACCCGAGCCAGTTAGAGCCCCGGGACCCCGTCAGCAGCAGAAGGAAGCTTTGTGTGGATTCTGCAAAAGATCGGGACATGATTACTCCGTCTGCAGGAAGAGGTTGGGGCAGTATTTAGTTTGTGGGTCTGCCACCCATCAGTTTCGGGACTGCCCAGCAGCAAGAGTACCAGGTGCCGGACCACAGTCTAGAGGACAGCCGCTTCCGACTCAACAGCAGAAGTTTGGGCAACATCTGCAGCAGCAGAAGGGACCTCAGGGGAAGACTTACTGGCCCTTGAGCCGGAGCCGGAGCAGGTTTCGAAGCCAGATTATTTGGCTGATGTCATCACAGGTCATATTTATTTGCATACTTTTTTAGCTCTATGCTTGTTTGATTCTGGTGCATCTCATAGCTTCCTGTCATTAGAGTTTATGTATAAATACCACTTAGTAGCTACACCTACCTAGGAGATGAGTAGAGTAATGATGGAAGGCGAACCAGTGCCTATTAGAGCTATCTATAGATGCTCTATTACTATAGCCGAAAGAGAGTTTATGGGACGATTCTTTGTGATGCTACTCCCCGGGTATGATATCATATTGGGGATGGACTAGCTTAGCTATAACCATGCAGCTATAGACTGTCATGAGGGTAGTATTTTGTTCAGTCCAACAGGCACGGCACCATTCAGTGTCAGGAGGACAGGGCCGGAGATCAGCCTAGAGTCGAACTGTTGTGCGACAGTTGGGGAGATAGCACCGCCACACCCTATTATTAGGAAGTTTATGGATGTATTCCCAGAGGATCTTCCAGGACTTTCGTCTGACAGAGATGTGGAGTTCACTGTAAATTCAGTACCGGGTTCATCGCCAATATCCCGAGCTTGCTATAGAGTGAACCCCAAGGAGGCCATAGAGATGAAGGAGCAGATTGATGACCTGTTAAAAAAGGGTTTCATTCGATCTAGTGCTTCTCCATAGGGAGCGCCAGTGCTCTTTGTGCCTAAGAAGGATGGTACAGTTCGGTTGTGTATTGACTACCCGACGTTGAACACCATCACCATTATGAACAAATATCCTCTGCCCAGGATAGATGATTTGTTCGACCAGTTGAGTGGGGCGAAAGTGTTTTCCAGGATAGACTTGAGATCCGGTTATCACCAGGTGAAAGTCAGGGCTGCAGACATCCAGAAGACGGCGTTCAACACGAAGTACGGGCAGTACGAGTTTCTGGTGATGCTATTTGGTCTCTCAAACACGCAAGCTGTCTTTATGAATTTGATGAATAAGAAATTTCACCAGTATCTGGATAAGTTCGTCGTAGTATTTATCGATGACATCCTGATATACTCGAAGACGTCGGAGGAGCGCGCAGAGCACTTGCGGGCAGTTTTAGGAATTCTGAGGCAGGAGAGATTGTATGCCAAATTTTCGAAGTGTGAGTTCTTTTTGGACCGAGTGGAGTTTTTCGGTCATATAGTTATTGGAGAGGGGATCTCGGTGGATCCCAGGAAAATTGTTGCCGTTGAGACATGGAAGGCTCCGACGTCAGTTTCAGAGATCAGGAGCTTTCTGGGTTTAGCCGGCTATTATAGGAAGTTCGTCCAGGACTTTGCTAAGATAGCTGAACCCATGACGAAACTGACGCAGAAGGACGCAGAGTATATCTGGTCAGAGGACTGCCAGACAGCGTTTGAGGAGCTGAAGAGGAGGCTGACGACCGCTCCAGTTCTGACATTACCTTAAGGATCTGGAGGTTTCACCATATACAGCGATGCTTCGGGAAAGGGGCTAGGATGTGTCCTACAGCAGCATGGAAAAGTGATTGCTTATGCATCTAGGCAATTACAGACTCATGAGCGGAACTATCATACCCATGACCGAGAGTTAGCTGCGGTGATCTTTGCACTCAAGTTATGGAAACATTACCTATACGGAGAGCGTGTGGAAATCTTTACTGACCACAAGAGCTTGAAGTATGTGTTCATGCAGAAAGAGCTGAACATGAGGCAAAGATGATGGTTGGAGTTGATGAAGGACTTCGACATCGATTTACAGTATCACCCCGGGAAGGCAAATGTGGTGGCGGATGCGCTGAGCAGGCATCCGATGGCATGGTATCTGATGATAGATCGACATTTGCGGGAAGATATGAAGAAGCTCGGTATCGAGATAGTTCGGCCAGGATCAGTGATACAGATGATGGCACTTGACATTCAGTCAGGTTTGATGGAGCAGATCAGGGAGGCACAGCCTACAGATGAGAGCCTTCGCAGACTTCGAGCCCAGGCTTTAGCTGGATTGCTGGATGACTTCACCGTAACAGAGGATAGATCCTTGAGGTGGCAGCCGATTGTGCATGCCGAAGGGAGAGCTGATAGAGGTAGTCTTGCAGGAGACGCACCGATCGAGATATTTTATTCACCCTGGTGCTAACAAGATGTACCGTGACTTACAGGAACATCTTTGGTGGCACGGGATGAAGAGAGATGTATCATGTTTTATTTCGAGATGCCTAGTTTGCCAGCAGGTCAAGGCGGAGCGCCAGAGGCCAGCTAGTCTATTGCAGCCGTTACCCATTCCCGAGTGGAAATGGGAATACATTACGATGGACTTCGTCTCAGGGCTTTCTCGTTCCCAAGGAGGGAAGGATGCCATTTGGGTCATCGTGGACAGGCTGACGAAGTGTGCGCACTTCATACCCTTTAAGGTGGGGCTTTCTACCGAAAAGTTGGCGGAGCTATACATGCAGCAGATAGTTCGCTTGCACGGAGTACCAGTGAGCATCGTTTCGAACAGAGACAGCAGATTCACGTTCCACTACTGGAGGAGCTTGCAGGAGGAGTTGGACAGTCGGCTCAAGTTCAGTACGGCGTACCATCCGCAGACAGATGGACAGTCCGAGAGGACGATACAGACGCTGGAGGACATGTTGAGGACTTGTGTGCTAGATTTTGGCGGATCATGGGAGAGCCATCTGTACGTGGTAGAGTTTTCATACAACAACAGCTACCAAGCCAGCATCGGTATGTCTCCTTTCGAGGCACTATATGGACGACGATGCCGTACACCGCTCTTTTGGGATGATGTTGGGGACAGAGTTATGCTTGGGCCAGAGATGATCACGGATACAGCAGAAAAGGTCAGGATGATCAGAAACAGGCTCAGAGTAGCTCAGGACAGGCAAAAAACATTGGGCCGGTGCTAGTCGCAGACCGATGGAGTTCGCTGACAGTGATATGGTGCTAGTGAAGATATTACCTACTAGAAGGACGATCCGGTTCAGACGAGGAGGCAAGTTAAGCCCCAGATACATCGGGCCGTTCGAGATACTTGGCAGGATCGGAGAGGTAGCTTACAGGGTTGCACTTCCACCCAACCTAGCAGGAGTTTACGATGTCTTTCACGTATCTCAGTTGAGGAGATATGTTCCGGACCCCAGTCATGTGCTAGATCATTCAGAGTTGGAGATCGGACCGAGCCTTACAGTTACTGAGCAGCCAGTGGAGATATTAGACAGGAGGGAGAAGACGCTGAGGAACAAGGTTATAACTTTAGTACGAGTAGCTTGGAGCCGTCACTCTCCGGGTGAATCTACTTGGGAGAGGGAGTCAGACATGAGGGAGAGATATCCTTACTTGTTCGACCCAACAGCTGCGAGAGAACCACCCGTTCCCGCTTGATACCTTAGAGGTTAGTTTCGATCGTAGCCTTAGTCTTTTGTTGCATTGCTTGCTATATTAGAAAATTGTAGGGTGATCAATCCTTGTGAATTTCGAGGACGAAATTTTTTAAGGTGGGAAGATTTGTCAGCCCCTGTTTTTCAAATTTGGTTTAATTAGTGTAAATTAGTTGCTAATGACCTATTTAGCGTTAGAATAATTTATTATGATTTTTAGAAATTTTTCTAGAATTTTTATATGATTTTTAAATAGTTTTTAAATCAAAATATATTATTTTGTAATTAATTGAATTGTTTTAATATCGTTTTGTAATATTTAAATTTGTTTTAATATTAGTTTGTGATTAATTGAATTGTTTTATTGCGGGTTATAAATTATTATTTGCAAACTGTTAGGATTTGGACCTAACTGCAATTTTCTAAACTCTAAGGACCTAACTGCTAGACCCCTGTCACCCACCTCCGACGACTGGCCAGCTGCCCCCTCCCCTCCCCCCCCGACGACCGACGACTGCTTTTTTCTGCCTTTTCTGGCCGACTTCGACCGCCTCGACCGACCTACCCTCCCCTATAAGTACTCCCCCAGTCTAAACCCTAACCCTAGGCTAAATTCTCGACCGTCCCAGCCCTATCTCGACCCCCTACTTTCTAACTCTAACCCTAACTCCTACAGCTACCCCAGCGCCACCTCCTCAACCATCCACACCACCCACAACCACCATCGATGAGTTCACCACGCCGAGGCGAGCGCATCGCCACCCGAGCGCCGCGTCGACGACGCCCCAGCCGCCGTCGAGTGCCCTCGACTTCCATCCAGACGCCGGACACGTAAGTAACAGCTTCGAAACCGTATCGTGCGTGTCTCGTACACACCTATGCGACTCGCCAGGGCACGCGCAACGTAATGGTGAGTCTGGACACGTAGAACTCGACCCGTGCGTGTCGTGCATAACGCGGACACGAGACTCGTGTGTCCTTAACTTTTATGACACAAAGACTAAGGGTTAGCGGGTTTAGATTCGTGCTATTGGGTTTAAACCCATTAACCTAAAACTAACCCAAACCATTTCCTAACAAATGGCTCGGGCTGATCCCCTAGCCAGCCCGACCGAGCCCAAGAACCCGACCCCCCTGGGCTGAGTTCGAGCCCCCCTTCTTCTTTGTTTTGTTTTCTTTTTTGTTTTATTTTATTTTATTTTATATATATATATATATATATATATATATATATATATATATATATATATTACACAAATACTGTATACATATATACAACAATATATATAATAATATATATTGTTAGAGTATTGTGTTACCTCACATTGGTCTCCTATGCTAAAGTCACCATTTGGCTAGGTGACCAGTCAGAAGGTCGTGTTGCACCACTAGTATTTTAGTGTTTAACTTAGTGTAAAAACTAAGTTTATGTATTTATTTCTATAGTGACGAGTTACCAGGCATCTATAGCATTTTATCGCTGCTTTGCTTTGTTAAAGGCAAGTACTTCTACAGACTTTACATACTGTTACATCAATGAACTGCGAATCCAACCATGTTAAATACTGATCCTTGGGGTAGCAAGTTAAATCTTCACATGTTGTGTTTACCTTCAGTTACTACCATGTTTAGAACAGTTTTATATCTCTCACATGATTAGAATCTGGGTTATGGAGAAACTGATAGTTGAGTACGTGATCATGCCCCCTTTATCGTACCGAGCAAAGTTTTATTTTACATGTTACTGCGCCGTAGGCCATTATCAGGCATTTCTATACGGATGTACACCTATGCTTGTGCACTTATATGTATGTACATTTTATTTACATGTGCCTCAGTACATTGTACACCTATTGACCGATCACGTACCTGCTACAGTTTTAAACATTACATATACATCTGTCTCTATGACATATGTGTCATTGCCATGATAGATTATGATATGCCATGATTCCAGTTTATTCCTCTTATGTTCATTTTATGTTTCGTATATTTAGTTTGCTAGAATCAGTACTTGCTTCCGTCCTGACAGGATAACGTTGTAGGTATTCTTACTAAGGAGGAGTTGCTTTGTGACTCATATTATGGAGTTACTGTCGAGGACCAGGCTTTATCTTACGATGATGTACGTACGGAGAAACTCGTCTAGTTGTCTATTTACTTTGGACTTTTGAGAGTAGTCATGTATTAGACTATGTATTTTGTGACTGGACCTGTATCCAGCTTTTTATTTCGGACTTTACTTGGACTTACTATTATATGAGATGACTTTTGTGTTTGGTGTAACACCCAGTTTTCCAGAAGAGGGTAATTTTGAAATTTTGTAATTATAATTATTATTTAATGATATTTATTCATATTATTATTTTTAGTAATTTTTAATTATTTTTAAACTATTTAAATTCATGACTTGTGATTTTTGGTGTTTTGCTAGTGAACAGTAGAGACTGCCTACCCTAGGCCTAGCCATGTGATTAGGGTATTTTTGACATTTTTAGGGTTATTTGGATTTATTATAATTTATTTGAATTTATGGGAATTTTTAGAATTTATTTTGGAATTGTTTGAATGAGGGTTGACTAGGTTGACTTTCACTAGCAATGACCTTGGTAGGCTAACCTAGAAGCTAACCCTAGTTGTGTTTGGACTTGGTTAGGTCATGTAACCCGGGTTAGACTAGAGTTGACCCATGGTATGGTTATTTGACTTAAGTTAGATTTAAGTCATAAGCCATGACTTGTGATTAAACCTTAAATCAATAGCTACCCTTAAAGCCCATAGGCCCACACCATGTACCCAAACCCTCACCCTAATCAGCCCATGGCAGCCAACCTAGGGTTTCCCACCCTATTTAATGCCTCTTCTATTTGTTCTTGCCTCTTTTATTATTTTCTCTCAAGCTTTGAAGAAAGAGGTATGGCCATATTCCCCAATCCATAACTTTCCCATTTTAACTCCTTTTTGGCTCAAACCACTTGCATTAGATTCTAATTGTCACCCTCTTGCTGTTCATGGAGAGTATTCTCAGGCTTAGGGAAATTTGGAGAGTTTGGTTAACAAGGAGAAACCCCCTTTTTGGAGCTTTTCATTGAAAATTGAACATATAGGTAACTTCCTATTCCTTCCATAGATTTTCGATTTGTTTGCATCAATAGGAAGCCATAAGGGTCCCCTAGCCGTAGGTATTGGTTTTGTGTCGAGTGGTATCCATTTCGTGTCCGTATCGGACACGTGTCAATGTATACGTGCATGTGTTTGTTGAAATGCCACAATGAATGATTTTATGTTATTTTCGAAATCTTTCTGATTGAGATTGTTGGTTTTGATGTGTTTACTAATTTCCCCCAGGACTGAGTTGGTTTTCGAGTCGTGTCCGTGTCCAAAACGGACACGAACACGCCCGCAGCAGCCTTAGGGCAGTGCCCTGCTACCCGACCCTTAGTTCTCCACTTGTAGGACACTTGGACACTTGAAATTTGACACGAACCTGGGGGCTACCACTGACATCATGTCCCCAAAGTTTGGGGACATCTGGTCGAGTGTCCAGAGAGCAATCGATCCCGCACTGACACGTCCTATCGCGCGCAGGCAGCTGTATACACGCACAGACATGCGCACAAACACGTATTCGTGTCCACTCTGGATACGTCGTGGACACATCGTGGTGGGTCCACTGTGCAGCCCTACACGTGGGCTACACGTGTGCATAACCACGTGTTATGAGGATTCGTGTGTCGTGTCCACGACCTCAGTGAACACGTGCACGACACCTATGTGTGTTCTGTTTCAGTTTGTGTTTTGCTCGGGTTGGACACGTTGTGTCCAGTTCGTGGACACTGGGACACACTTCCAACACTCTCTCACATGTATCAGTAATTACCAACCAATTTCTTGCAATAATTACATGTTTTGATTCTTTAATTTCAAGTTTTCCAAATTTCTGATACAGGGAGTTGTATCAGAGGCTACTCTGTACAATCCATGTTTAAATTCATTTTTGCTGAGCTAAATTAGATGCTAACATGTTAGTTAGTTGTTGGTTGCATGCTAGATGTAGTCTAGGGTTTGATTCTTTGATTTGTGTTGAATTCGAGCATTGAGTTGGACTATATGTGACTGATACCTTCAGTTGAGAATTGATTTCCTTTCCCTTTTTTCAACTGAATTCGAAATCATTTACTGTTGTTATATTGATTGCACTGTCAAATTAGTTAACTGTCCTCGATTCATTGCCTGTCAAAATTCCTAGGTATGTGTGGGTTACTGTTAATTGATCTCCTTCCTTTTTGAATTGGCTATACTAACCTGAGATTTTTCTAGTTAAATTGAAATACTTTTCCCTTCCTTTCGAAATTGATTTTTGTTTAGGGTATGGGAAGTTGACAGTTGTTTGATTCAATGTTTTGTCAACTGATGGAGGTAAGAGTTTCCTCATTCTTTTAACTGAGATTGCCTTCTAGCTAAACTAAGTTTATTTCCAGATTTTTCAAAACCTGAGGATGGATGTTATATTGGTTCCTATCCCCTTTTTGATTGGGGACTGTTTTAACAAAATTTTGTTGGTCCTATCGAACTGAATGTTAATTTTTGGGTCTGTTTTAAACTGATTTTATGTTTCCTTCATACTGAACTAAGTTTGGTATCACTGCTTTACTGTTCTGGGGTTGTGTGGACTGAGTTGGGTCCTTTATGGACTGTTTTTGAAGGATTGGGTTCTCTCTTTCCCCGTCCACTGTTGTTACCTGAGATTGATCCTAATCCCTGAATTACACACTCATACACACAGTACACAACCTACACACACACATCTTGAGACCTGTCACACAGGATCCTCACCTTCCTGTCACACCATGTTAACCCATTACATATGTGTTAGACTACTGCTAGGTTGATTCATGATTGGGTGGGTATTAACACAAGAATGGGATTTTCGAATATGGATAGGACTGTTAGGAACTGTCACTAGTTTCAGTTCTTCCTGAGAACACACATGAATGCACACCCTTTACTGCCCAGCCTTAAACACACACACAGTGAACCTGAGAGCATAGGACTGTCACACATGAGGATTGGTTCCCATAATTTCTGTCATTCATTTAGTTTAGGCTTTGGATTCTCTGCTACTGCCATCCTTGTATTGAGATCATACATGTTCACACACCCACAGGAGCATGGTTCATGACACTGTTGCACTCACAAATCTGGGAATGTTTCCCATATAGCCTGCCACCTATATTCCAATGACACACACACTATAAAACCTAGGACTGAGACACTTTTGCCACTATTTTGAATCTGTGATCTAAGCCTGGGTTTAACCCATTGCCTCACACACACATTTTTCCAAATAACCTTCACTGTTCCTGTCTAACACACTCACACAAACTGAAATCTAAACTCTTACACACACTCATTGACACTCTTCACACATATTGCTATATATGTACACACACTCACACACAAGCACATGAGCACAACATGTATTCACTGTTTTCCTGTGTAACCCCTCACTGCTACACTCATTCACATGATGCACCCTCACTCTACACCCATAGGATACACATTGCCAGTTAAGACACTGAATTTTCATCCATGTGTAGCACACCCTCACATGATTTTCCTCAACCTATCACTATTTTTCCTATGTATTTGACACACACATTCATAGCACACACACGCCCATGTTTCCTTGCCACACATTTGAATTCATGTGCCCCCTCTCCTTACATATGTAAATATTTAATGTGTTGAGATAGATATATTAGTTTCCTATATATATAAATGAGTGTATGTGCCTATATTTATATTTTAGATATATATAGTGTATGGTTGATACATATGAAATAATGTATTATATATATGGTTGTGTGGTGATATGTATAGATAGCCTATGGGTATATTCTAATTAGATTATAATATATATCAATATGTGTATTGATTAGCTATAGAGGATGTCTTGGTAGATGTGTATTGGTAGGCTTGACATGGTATAACCTAGAATAGCCTTGTTAGTCTAGTATAGACTAGTTTGACTTAGGTTTGACTTGGTTGACCTAGTTTGACTTCTAGGGTTGACCAGAGTTGACCAAGAGTTGACTTTGGCCTAGTTCGACCTAGACAGCATGCAGATGCATTGTAGATTACTATTATCATCCCCTGTATACATCTTGACTTGTGTTGCTCTAACTAGGAGTCAGGTACCTCATCTCGGACAGTACATTTACTTCAGATATTCAGATACGAGGCGAGTACATTCTCTGATCATTTCATATCCTGCTTAGAACTATTTCCTGCATTAAATTACTTTACTTGATACTGTCACGTTGTTCACACGGATTAGTTCTATATGGATCCCTTCTTGAGATGTTATCCCTTCGGGAGCATCGGGTACTCTATGTTCTGTGCGTTTCACTTACATGGCGTATCATATGCTTCTTTGGTTCTTTGATCACTTGTGACATATACCCATATGATCACAGAGTCTTCTCTGAATCCTTATCCCATTTATGGGACTACTATGTATCACCCTTCGGGGGCATATCACCCTTTGGGGGCTTATCACCTTTCGGAGGCTTATCACCCTTCGGGGGCATATCACCCTTTGGGGGCTTATCAGCTTTCGGAGGCTTATCACTCTTCGGGGGCATATCACCCTTTGGGGGCTTATCACCTTTCGGAGGCTTACCACCCTTTGGGGACATATCATCCTTTGGGGGCTTATCACCTTTCGGAGGCTTACCACCCTTCGGAGGCTGTTACATAGAATCATAACATAACCTGGTTGGATCCTTGTGTATTAATTGAGGGTACGGGAGAGTATAAATAGCCATGTAAACAATTCCAAAGTAGAATAGCCATGTACGCCTCTTTAGTATAGCCATGTGCAAATCAAGCCGTTCACATGTCGACTTTATACTCTAAATCACTGGTCACTGGTAGCTCTCTACTTATAGTAGATATTTCTATTACAGCTCTCTTTTTCTGTTTACATACTACATTTCCTTCAGTATCTATATCTTACTTTACTGTATGATTATATTTTCTAACCTGCTATGAACTGTTGAGATGTACTGTGCTCGCTCCCGTCCTGACTAGACCTGTTGAAAATTTTACAGAGGATGATGAGGAACCCTGCACCCCTTACCTTGGAGCTTGCCTAGATGACACTCACGACCTGGACCCCTTGGGAGGTTCAGGCAGCTGCTGAGGATGATACCCTTGCTTAGTGTAGATAGCTTAGACTATTTCTTTCCATGTTTTAGCTGTTGCCTTTATTTTCAGAGTTGTATATTTTAGATGTTGAGACTGGTAGTTGGTGAGACTTGTTATTTTTTTCTGTTGTACCTCAGTTGAGGATTTCTTTCTCCTTTTCATCGTGCCATATTCTATCTATAGATTGTGATTGAGTTATACCTCTGTGTTGGCCTCCTTATGGAGAGTATTCATATTATGTTAGTTATAGATCATGACCTAGAACAATGTTCTACCGCCGACACTGCGGCGTAGGCTGGGCGTTGTTACGTTCTCGTACCCTCACCGTGGGTGCGAGTCGTAACACGTTTTTAGTGGTGGCCCATACAGGTCAAGTTTGTGTAGTGGTATTCGAACTAGAGTACCACTACAGCCTGCAGTAGGATTAGAATATTTTTGAGGTACTCAATCACATTAGGAAAAACTCTTAACTGGATTCCTGCCATCTAAATTCCTGTTGAAAATTTGCTTCCTTGAATAACTGTCCTCCCTTGAATTATTGTTTCTATCTCAGTATTGATTCCTTGTTTGATCTGTCTCCAGGATGGTGATTGAGACACGATCGCATCGCTCTGGCTCAGCAGACGCTGGTGAGTGGCCTACCACCCCTTACCCGATTGTGGACGCTGGGACCACAGCACCCCCTATTTCTGCTCATATAGGAGCTTCTGTAGCTTTTGGGAGTGCACCTCTGTCACGCCCCGCTCCCGTAGGAGCGATCGTCCTCGCTAAGGCGTGATGCCGCACGAACCTAGATTGCGCTCGTGCAAGGCAGTTTCATAACGGCCGATTACATCGGCGGCGACGGGGTCGTCGCACAGAAGTCCCAAGCAGAAATATTAAAACTTGCAGCGGAATTTAAGAACAAGTAACACATTCACACAAGTCATTCAAAAGAAGCTCTTTTATTGATATTGAATACAAGATTACATCTGTGGGCGCAAGGCCAAATTACAAGTCTCACGTGCTCACTTTTCTCTCGATTACAAGTCACTCTGCCCTCTCTCATCTCTCGATTACAATGCTTGAGCCAGCGGAAGCTTCGAAAGGCGATGTCCATACATTATGTCTTGTATAAGTCTTTAGATCACGCGACCGTACGCTTCGACTCGCCAAGGAACTCCGTGCCTTGACGCATCCAAGCGAGCTCCGCACCACGAGCTTCTACCTGTGCCTGCACATGAAACACTGTGTGGGTGTCAGTACCACTGTACTGGTGGAGTGAGCTCCTCGCCCACCCATACAAAACCTACACGTTTCATTTACTTTGTGTAACATAAACCCTTTTACGATTGTCTTTCTATTCTTGCCTTAGGATCAGTTATAGGACCGGCGCCTTAGCGCAACTTGTGTATTAGAACCATCCCGTGCTTGCAATTTCAACGTTAACTCATACTTTGTCTCTAGATTACTCCTCGTGCCAACAACGTTAACCTATCAAGTCGTGTCCGCCTTACGGCCATAATCAGAGATGCAACTACATGAAGGACTCCATTTCCTTGCCTCTAGACCTTTCTCGTGCTTGCATTGTCGATGCACCGACTTATACTTGTCTTTCGTGCCAACTCTGGGACGTAACGACTCGGTCGTGCCATACTCGATTCGTGCTTCAATATTACCGAGGCAGTACCTCCTCGCTTAGTCTCGCCTACACTTGTGTTGTGACAACGCGACCATGCCTCATATCTCGAGGCCGTGCCCAACAACTCAACGTAACTTCACACAACTCGCCCTACGGCCCTTTTCGACTTAACTCGCAACAGCTCAAGCCTAACACATACAAACTCTATGCCAACAACTTAACACTCGACGCTACATCTCGTGCCGAAACACGTCGCATTCGCTGTAGCCAAATCTTAGGCTCAGACATTGTGTCTCTTTTTAACTCATACAATTCAACTCAATCCAAAGGCACCTACGCGGATTGCCGCCCGTGCCGACACAAAACTTACCATGTTAGTTGAAAACAATTTATATCAAGTGTTTGTTATGGAGGTCAATTGGCCTAACCAGCCGCCTTGGACGTAGCCTGGTAATACGGGACCCTTACAACGCAGGTAGCGAGCCCCGATGTAAGTCCCCGTCTTACCGATCGCCTTTCCAGCGTTGCCTATTACCCAGCTCGGCTACAACCAGTTTCTTCCTAGGCCGAGTCGGTCCCGTGGCCCTGGGTTGCCGCTCGAAGAAACCTTTCCCCTTGTCGACAAGTTGTCCAAGTCCATGATAGGTTAACATGGTGTATTTTAGGATACCGTTGGGGCCTATTATGTGATCAATTCATTTATTTGGTCATCTATGACCACGTGCCTACGCTAACTTCTAGACTTAACGTAATGCATGGTCTCATTATTATCACAGTTCCTTTGTTTTATTCCTTCCACTTTTCGTACTTCCTTTGCAGAGCCCCTAACCAGGGTTGCCTCGGCGACTGAACCACAGTCCCGACATATTTCCTCTCGGCGACTAACCATCGCTTAGACTTAACATTCTTTGAACTCAGGGAACGGCTACTGCATAGCCTTCCAACTTAACTGGAACATAACGTGTTTCCTTAAGTATCGACCGACCGTGGCTAACTTTCCACTGAACCAACCGTGGCTCGTGGCTCTAAACCGACTCGTGTTCTACGCAACGCTGTCGTCCAAGTCATACTTCATATGATGGGCCTTGGGGTCGTAGGACTATTTATCTTGACAACCGCAGAATAAGCGGGACAGCACGTAGAATAACTTAGGTCGACCGGCAGAACTTTGCCTAACTCACTCAAGCCTACAACTTAACCCAAGGGACGAACAAAGGCTATGCCAAGCCTTGCGGGACAGGACCGTGCATGCTTTAGCAAGCATTTGTGCGGGCGACGCCTATGACTTAGGCTAACTCTCAGCTTTTGCACCGAAGACCAACTTTCCTTCTCCCAAGCCACGGGACGAAGGACCGAGTGTCATTTTCAAAGCACGCCGTGCACCAACTCTAAGCCGACCGTGGGACGTTTTCCATGTTCTAACTCGATTCAAACCGTCGAGATTATTCCCTTAGCTATGTGGATGCGTAGCTTTTATTTATCAAGCCTAACTTGTGCAAGTTGAAAACACGATTTATTATGTGAAGGCAAAGATGAGGAGAGTTCATCGAAACTATCCCACCTGAGCGATGTCTCCGAGCAAGCCGTTGCAAGGCTAAGTCCGAACGCCGTCGGCATTTCGATTCCTCCGATTGACATTACGGGACGGGGCACTACATCATACACCACTCAGAACAAGTCTCGTCCTCGAGACTTTCCTGAAGGCAAGTCATCCTACCATTTCTATGGCCAAGACTTAATCGTACACATTTCGCCTACGCATTCCTTCGATTCCGAGCCACGCTCGCACTATTATCAATCTTTCCTTTAACACGATTTCAAGATCTCGACACACTCCCATCTTTCAAGCCTTGCTTGAACTCGTCGAATCACTTGGCTGGATCGTGCATACATTCCAAGCGTCCCCAGAATACCTGTATTCAGCCAAACCGCATGATAGAAAATTTGTCATTCTCACTCGAGTCGCATCGTGCACATACCCAAGCGTCCCTGAAATATATGCATGTCAGCCGAGTCTCGTGAGCAGGGTTTCCTATATTCGTGATCCACGCCATCTATCCATTCCAATCCTCAAGATCAATCCTTCCGATTGCTAACACTTGAAACAGGACGTCTCGCATAACCGCTAGGCTATTTCTTTTCGAGGTTAAGTCAATGTCAGGATTGGAATCATAGTTCCCCAACAATAATGCCAACACTGACCCCAATCCTAGGATCAAACCAGAGTCGATCATACGGGATCTTCTACCCAAGCTCACGTCACTCAGATTTTTAAACATCGAGCACGATCACCTAATTCGCATTACGGCACGCGTTACGTATATTCGAATCCATTCAAATCACCAATTCTAACCAATTCATGTATTCGATCACGAGGTCATCTAGCTCGACAATACGTTGTGCCCCAATCTCACGCGAGTCCGATTATCCACGGTGGTTCATGAATCACCATGCAACGTACCCGCAGAATAATCATTCTCATCGGGGCGTAACTCTTGTTTGAGTTTAGACTAACTCATTTTCGATACGCGGATTGGACCTACTCAATCCTCAAGTTCGATTCTTCAAGCACACAAATCCATTCTCGAGTCACCTTCGCGTCAAACCACAAATCGAAGCATAAATTGTCGCACCGTGCAAGTTCGACCACTCCCGCTGTATGAATCACCATACCAGTGCTCACGCAGAGTGATCGCCCTAATCGGCGTGATGCATGTGCGAGGCTGGAGTAACACTCGCATAAGACAAAAACATCAACGTTGTGGTTGTCGACGAAGCCAATCCAAACATTCCAGTTTTCATCCAAGCCAAGTTCGATAGTTCGTTCAACTTAGAAAATCCTCGAGCCAAGTCTATCTTTTTCTCGACACATTTTAACATCTCGATTATAACATTCATCGAAACAATGACATTTGTACGATCGTCATTTGCCGAGTCAGAGTACCCCCGAGTTATCGCATATCGATCTTTGATACGCCTCAATACCATCGACGATATGCGTAACCTGACGATCTTCCTTTGCAACCAATTTCGAGTCGTGCGACTAATGCTATTGTCCGAGTTGGATATTCCACCATTCCTCGATATTAAAGACCAAGTTCGATCGCTATTCCTCAAGCTCGTTTCAAGATCGTTATTCAAAACTCAAGTCACATTTCATTTGAATCAATCCAAAATCGTACGCACGATCCCCTAAGTTTCCTCGATCAAGACCATTCATTTTCATTCATCGTTCCGAATCATTTTCTAACTCGCGTTGCTCATTCACAAGTTGTTCGAACGAGATACTCGTTCGGGACATTCGAAGTCACGACCAACTAAGCGTGACGCGTTCTAAGGCTTTGCGCGATCGCATCGCCTCGTCGACATACTCGTAATCCTCAATATTCATTCAAACAATTTCCAAGACGAACCATACACCACTCGGATTCGAGCCACTTGACTAGTCGTCGACACTCATTCTTATTCTTCTCCGAACCTATCACATACACCACTCAGATTCAAGCCATACAATCTAGTCCTCAATCACATTCGCGTCATTCGCTAAGACATCCTTCAGATTCGTTCGACGAATCGCTAGCGTAGTCGCTCGCGTCGTATCGACGCACTAAGTCGTTCGGACTATTTTCTCGAAATCCAAATCAATCTTCCGTGTACGCCTAAGCGTTAGTCCGATAGCGTTCCTATCGATAGACACTCTAAGTATATCTCCGTTCCCGACCGAGCGATACTTGTTATCGCTCGCGATTCGTTTACACCAAGGGTCGAGGTGCGCGACGCGAAACACAACTTAGCCAAAAGGCCGTGTGCATAGCCATCCCGTGCGGACTATATTCCGAGTTTGCACGCTCAATTGCTAGGGTCAACGTTGGACTAATTAGGCATGTACGCGACTTGCTAAGGTCGACGTAGGACTATTCGGGCACACGTGCGACTTTGCTAATATTAGCACATGTTTTCTATCGAGTCAAGTTTGCAACATTCGGCACAAAGGCCCTATCGACGCATTTGGCAACGGCCTACCGATGCGTTAGATTGAATGCCTGTACGAGCTTTCGAAAATATTTAGACTTATTGTATGGACATGCCGAGGGACATTTGAGAGAGAGAGCGCACCAACGATAGCAACTTGCGGAAGCAACAGAGTTTTGCGGAAACATCGAAGTTAAAGAATTCAATCGACGGTCCAAGGACGTAAAGCCATGCTCTGATACCATTATGTCACGCCCCGCTCCCGTAGGAGCGATCGTCCTCGCTAAGGCGTGATGCCGCACGAACCTAGATTGCGCTCGTGTAAGACAGTTTCATAACGGCCTATTACATCGGCGGCGACGGGGTCGTCGCGCAGAAGTCCCAAGCAGAAATATTGAAACTTGCAGCGGAATTTAAGAACAAGTAACACATTCACACAAGTCATTCAAAAGAAGCTCTTTTATTGATATTGAATACGAGATTACATCTGTGGGCGCAAGGCCAAATTACAAGTCTCTCGTGCTCACTTTTTTCTCAATTACAAGTCACTCTGCCCTCTCTCATCTCTCGATTACAATGCTTGAGCCAGCGGAAGCTTCGAAAGGCGATGTCCATACATTATGTCCTGTATAAGTCTTCAGATCACGCGATCGTACGCTTCGACTCGCCAAGGAACTCTGTGCCTTGACGCATCCAAGCGAGCTCCGCACCACGAGCTTCTACCTGTGCCTGCACATGAAACACTGTGTGGGTGTCAGTACCACTGTACTGGTGGAGTGAGCTCCTCGCCCACCCATACAAAACCTACACATTTTATTTACTTTGTGCAACATAAACCCTTTTACGATTGTCTTTCTATTCTTGCCTTAGGATCAGTTATAGGACCGGCGCCTTAGCGCAACTTGTGTATTAGAACCATCCCGTGCTTGCAATTTCAACGTTAACTCATACTTTGTCTCTAGATTACTCCTCGTGCCAACAACGTTAACCTATCAAGTCGTGTCCGCCTTACGGCCATAATCAGAGACGCAACTACACGAAGGACTCCATTTCCTTGCCTCTAGACCTTTTTCGTGCTTGCATTGTCGATGCACCGACTTATACTTGTCTTTCGTGCCAACTCTGGGACGTAACGACTCGGTCGTGCCATACTCGATTCGTGCTTCAATATTATCGAGGCAGTGCCTCCTCGCTTAGTCTCGCCTACACTTGTGTTGTGACAACGCGACCATGCCTCATATCTCGAGGCCGTGCCCAACAACTCAACGTAACTTCACACAACTCGCCCTATGGCCCTTTTCGACTTAACTCGCAACAGCTCAAGCCTAACACATACAAACTCTATGCCAACAACTTAACACTCGATGCCACATCTCGTGCCGAAACACGTCGCATTCGCTGTAGCCAAATCTTAGGCTCAGACATTGTGTCTCTTTTTAACTCATACAATTCAACTCAATCCAAAGGCACCTACGTGGATTGCCGCCCGTGCCGACACAAAACTTACCATGTTAGTTGAAAACAATTTATATCAAGTATTTGTTATGGAGGTCAATTGGCCTAACCAGCCGCCTTGGACGTAGCCTGGTAATACGGGACCCTTACAACGCAGGTAGCGAGCCCCGATGTAAGTCCCCGTCTTACCGATCGCCTTTCCAGCGTTGCCTATTACCCAGCTCGGCTACAACCAGTTTCTTCCTAGGCCGAGTCGGTCTCGTGGCCCCGGGTTGCCGCTCGAAGAAACCTTTCCCCTTGTCGACAAGTTGTCCAAGTCCATGATAGGTTAACATGGTGTATTTTAGGATACCGTTGGGGCCTGTTATATGATCAATTTATTTATTTGGTCGTCTATGACCACGCGCCTACGCTAACTTCTAGACTTAACGTAATGCATGGTCTCATTATTATCACAGTTCCTTTGTTTTATTCCTTTCACTTTTCGTACTTCCTTTGCAGAGCCCCTAACCAGGGTTGCCTCGGCGACTGAACCACAGTCCCGACATATTTCCTCTCGGCCACTAACCCTCGCTTAGACTTAATATTCTTTGAACTCAGGGAACGGCTACTGCATAGCCTTCCAACTTAACTGGAACATAACGTGTTTCCTTAAGTATCGACCGACCGTGGCTAACTTTCCACTGAACCAACCATGGCTCGTAGCTCTAAACCGACTCGTGTTCTACGCAACGCTGTCGCCCAAGTCATACTTCATATAACGGGCCTTGGGGTCATAGGACTATTTATTTTGACAACCGCAGAATGAGCGGGACAGCACGTAGAATAACTTAGGTCGACCGGCAGAACTTTGCCTAACTCACTCAAGCCTACAACTTAACCCAAGGGACGAGCAAAGGCTATGCCAAGCCTTGCGGGACAGGACCGTGCATGCTTTAGCAAGCATTTGTACGGGCGACGCCTATGACTTAGGCTAACTCTCAGCTTTTGCACCGAAGACCAACTTTCCTTCTCCCAAGCCACGGGACGAAGGACCGAGTGTCATTTTCAAAGCACGCCGTGCACCAACTCTAAGCCGACCGTGGGACATTTTCCATGTTCTAACTCGATTCAAACCGTCGGGATTATTCCCTTAGCTATGTGGATGCGTAGCTTTTATTTATCAAGCCTAACTTGTGCAAGTTGAAAACATAATTTATTATGTGAAGGCAAAGATGAGGAGAGTTCACCGAAACTACCCCACCAGAGCGATGTCTCCGAGCAAGCCGTTGCAAGGCTAAGTTCGAACGCCGTCGACGTTTCGATTCCTCCGATTGACTTTGCGGGACGGGGCACTACAACCTCCACATGTCCGGAGGTCTTCCCCCGTCATTCCAGATATGTACCAGCAGCAGTTACCTTCAGGGACAGTAGATGCGGCTCAGATGTTTACCCTCTTCCAGCGATTCTTGGAGTTTCAGCAGCAGATACTGCAGAGCCAGTCTGCTGATATCCGACAAAGCATACGAGATACTCACCAGATGGTCAGGACGACAGTAGAACTGGTGGCTGCTCAGCCACAGGGAGGCCAGATGCAGCCGTATCAGCCGAGGACTCCAGACATCCATTCCTTCAAGAAGATGGGACCCCGAGACTTCAAGGGTACAGAGGGCATCATATACGCTGACGATTGGATAGAGCACATTGAGGAGATATTCCGATTGGCACAGATACCAGCAGGATTACAGATCGAGGCAGCCGCCAGTCAGATGCAGGACTTGGCCCGTACTTGGTACCAGACGGACCCGAAGGTTGGTACAGCCGGTCAGACTTGGGCAGCGTTCAAGAAACTATTCAAGAAGAAATTCTTTCCCGATACCGCACTCCGTGCTCTGGAGGCACAGTTCGAGAGTTTGGTTCAGGGGAACCAAACCGTTGAGGAGTATGCTGGAGAGTTCAGCCGTTTGAGCAGATTCATCGAAGATCTTACCGAGGTCGGGAAGGCGAGGAGGTTCCGCAGGGGTTTGATCGGAGAGATCAAGTCATATACCAAGAGCGATCGTGATGCCACTTTTGAGCAGATTCTGGTAGGAGCCATGACAGCGGAGGACGATCTTGGGCTGAAGGAGAAAAGGATGCGAGACACTCAGGGAGCTAGTGGCAGTGCGGGCCCGGCCAAGAGGCCCCACCTGCAGATTCAGCAGCAGTATCCGCATCAGATGCCCCACTTGCAGATTCAGCCACAGTATCCACAGCAGATGCCACCCCTACAGTTTCAGCAGCAGATGCTACTTCTACAGTTTCAGCAGCAGTACCAGCAGCCGAGGGTCTACCTTCAGCAGCGGCAGTTTCAAGACCGTGTACCCTTTCAGCAGGCGCAGCAGCCGCAGAGGCGGCAGCATACCCCGGGACAGCAGCTTGTTATCATTTGCCCTTTTTGCAAGAGACCAGGGCACGATTGGGGCGAATACCGGAAGAGGCTGGGCAGATGTTTGCTTTGCGGAGGATCCGATCATCGTCTGAGAGAGTATCCTGAGTCATCGGGACAGACGATTCAGGAAGCAGGAGCTAGGGCTCCAGTAGGCCAGCAGAGGGGATTACCCTTACCGACTCAGCAGCAGAGGTACATGCAGCATCAGCAGCAGGACAGGGGAGGCCAGCAAGGGCGAGCTTTCGCCAGGACAGTCGAGGACGCTCAGGCTGTTGGAGATCTAGTTGCAGGTTTCGTTCCTTGATTCCATTTCTACAGTTGTCTCTTATAACTGCCTTGAAATTTTGACTCCCTCTGTTCCTTGTTGAGTTATCAATTTTGTCCTGTTGTTCTTTTGTTATGTTTGATTTTTTCTGAGATTAATCATATGGGCTAGGTCACCCAGTTATGGAATCTAGAATCTTCGATAGTCGTGTTAGCTGGCATAGTGAGGACATATAGTCAGATTTAGGACGTATTTCTCGGGTGTGGAAATTTAAGGTTTTCGCTGCCAAGCATGCGGCAATGCAAAAATTTTAAATACCGTGATTCTAGAGGTATGTGCCTTAGTCGAGGACTCTGTGATTATCGTAGTCTTGCTCACTAGCATGACGAAGATTCTGAGTATCATGATTTTGGACAGACGCATATGATTATCTGACGCTATGTTTGAGACTTTGATTATGGGGTGTTTGACCTAGAAGGACTGCTACCATCTTAATTTCGAGGACAAAATTTTTATAAGGTGGGTAGGATTGTAACACCCAGTTTTCCAGAAGAGGGTAATTTTGGAATTTTGTAATTATAATTATTATTTAATGATATTTATTCATATTATGATTTTTAGTAATTTTTAATTATTTTTAAACTATTTAAATTCATGACTTGTGATTTTTGGTATTTTGCTAGTGAACAGTAGAGACTGCCTACCCTAGAGCCTAGCCATGTGATTAGGGTATTTTTGACATATTTAGGGTTATTTGGATTTATTATAATTTGTTTGAATTTATGGGAATTTTTAGAATTTATTTTGGAATTGTTTGAATGAGGGTTGACTAGGTTGACTTTGACTAGCAATGACCTTGGTAGGCTAACCTAGAAGCTAACCCTAGTTGTGTTTGGACTTGGTTAGGTCATGTAACCCGGGTTAGACTAGAGTTGACCCATGGTATGGTTATTTGACTTAAGTTAGATTTAAGTCATAAGCCATGACTTGTGATTAAACCTTAAATCAATAGCTAGCCTTAAAGCCCATAGGCCCACACCATGTACCCAAACCCTCACCCTAATCAGCCCATGGCAGCCAACCTAGGGTTTTCCACCCTATTTAATGCCTCTTCTATTTGTTCTTGCCTCTTTTATTATTTTCTCTCAAGCTTTGAAGAAAGAGGTATGGCTATCTTCCCCAATCCATAACTTTCCTATTTTAACTCCTTTTTGGCTCAAACCACTTGCATTAGATTCTAATTGTCACCCTCTTGCTGTTCATAGAGAGTATTCTCAGGCTTGGGGCAATTTGGAGAGTTTGGCTAACAAGGAGAAACCTCATTTTTGGAGCTTTTCATTGGAAATTGAACATATAGGTAACTTCCTATTCCTTCCATAGATTTTCGATTTCTTTGCATCAATAGGAAGCCCTAAGGGTCCCCTAGCCATAGGTATTGGTTTGGTGTCGAGTGGTATCCATTTCGTGTCCGTATCGGATACATGCCAATGTATACGTGCATGTGTTTGTTGAAATGCCACAATGAATGATTTTATGTTATTTTCGAAATCTTTCTGATTGAGATTGTTGGTTTTGATGTGTTTACTAATTTCCCCTAGGACTGAGTTGGTTTTCGAGTCGTGTCCGTATCCAAAACGGACACGAACACGCCCGCAGCAGCCTTAGGGCAGTGCCCTGCTACCCGACCCTTAGTTCTCCACTTGTAGGACACTTGGACACCTGAAATTTGACACAAACCTGGGGGCTACCACTGACAGCATGTCCCCAAAGTTTGGAGACATCTGGTCGAGTGTCCAGAGAGCAATCGAGCCCGCACTGACACGTTCTGTCGCGCGCAGGCAGCTGTATACACGCACAGACACGCGCACAAACACGTGTTCGTGTCCACTCTGAACACGTCGTGGACATACCGTGGTGGGTCCACTGTGTAGCCCTATACGTGGGCTACGCGTGTGCATAACCACGTGTCATGAGGATTCGTGTGTCGTGTCCACGACCTCAGTGAACACGTGCACGACGCCTATGTGTGTTCTGTTTTAGTTTGTGTTTTGCTCGGGTTGGACACGTTGTGTCCAGTTCGTGGACACTGGGACACACTCCCAACACTCTCTAATATGTATCAGTAATTACCAACCAATTTCTTGCAATAATTACATATTTTGATTCTTTAATTTCAAGTTTTCCAAATTTCTGATACAGGGAGTTGTATCAGAGGCTACTCTGTACAATCCATGTTTAAATTCATTTTTGCTGAGCTAAATTAGATGCTAACATGTTAGTTAGTTGTTGGTTGCATGCTAGATGTAGTCTAGGGTTTGATTCTTTGATTTGTGTTGAATTCGAGCATTGAGTTGGACTATATGTGACTGATACCTTCAGTTGAGAATTGATTTCCTTTCCCTTTCTTCAACTGAATTCGAAATCATTCACTGTTGTTATATTGATTGCACTGTCAAATTAGTTAACTGTCCTCGATTCATTGCCTGTCAAAATTCCTAGGTATGTGTGGGTTACTGTTAATTGATCTCCTTCCTTTTTGAATTGGCTATAATAACCTGAGATTTTTTTAGTTAAATTGAAATACTTTTCCCTTCCTTTCGAAATTGATTTTTGTTGAGGGTATGGGAAGTTGACAGTTGTTTGATTCAATGTTTTGTCAACTGATGGAGGTAAGAGTTTCCTCATTCTTTTAACTGAGATTGCCTTCTAGCTAAACTAAGTTTATTTCTAGATTTTTCAAAACCTGAGGATGGATGTTATATTGGTTCCTGTCCCCTTTTTGATTGGGGACTGTTTTAACAGAATTTTGTTGGTCCTATTGAACTGAATGTTAATTTTTGGGTCTGTTTTAAACTGATTTTATGTTTCCTTCATACTGAACTAAGTTTGGTATCACTGCTTTACTGTTCTGGGGTTGTGTGGACTGAGTTGGGTCCTTTATGGACTGTTTTTAAAGGATTGGGTTCTCTCTTTCCCTGTCCACTGTTGTTACCTGAGATTGATCCTAATCCCTGAATTACACACTCATACACACAGTACACAACCTACACACACACATCTTGAGACCTGTCATACAGGATCCTCACCTTCCTGTCACACCATGTTAACCCATTACATATGTGTTAGACTACTGCTAGGTTGATTCATGATTGGGTGGGTGTTAACACAAGAATGGGATTTTCGAATATGGATAGGACTGTTAGGAACTGTCACTAGTTTCAGTTCTTCCTGAGAACACACATGAATGCACACCCTTTACTGCCCAGCCTTAAACACACACACAGTGAACCTGAGAGCATAGGACTGTCACACATGAGGATTGGTTCCCATAATTTCTGTCATTCATTTAGTTTAGGCTTTGGATTCTCTGCTACTGCCATCCTTGTATTGAGATCATACATGTTCACACACCCACAGGAGCATGGTTCATGACACTGTTGCACTCACAAATCTGGGAATGTTTCCCATATAGCCTGCCACCTATATTCCAATGACACACACACTATAAAACCTAGGACTGAGACACTTTTGCCACTATTTTGAATCTGTGATCTAAGCCTAGGTTTAACCCATTGCCTCACACACACATTTTTTCAAATAACCTTCACTGTTCCTGTCTAACACACTCACACAAACTGAAATCTAAACTCTTACACACACTCATTGACACTCTTCACACACATTGCTATATATGTACACACACTCACACACAAGCACATGAGCACAACATGTATTCACAATTTTCCGTGTAACCCCTCACTGCTACACTCATTCACATGATGCACCCTCACTCCACACCCATACACATTCCCAGTTAAGACACTGAATTTTCCCCCATGTGTAGCACACCCTCACATGATTTTCCTCAACCTATCACTATTTTTTCTATGTATTTGACACACACATTCATAGCACACACACACCCATGTTTCCTTGCCACACATTTGAATTCATGTGCCCCCTCTCCTTACATATATAAATATTTAATGTGTTGAGATAGATATATTAGTTTCCTATATATATAAATGAGTGTATGTGCCTATATTTATATTTTAGATATATATAGTGTATGGTTGATACATATGAAATAATGTATTATATATATGGTTGTGTGGTGATATGTATAGATAGCCTATAGGTATATTCTAATTAGATTATAATATATATCAATATGTGTATTGATTAGCTATAGAGGATGTCTTGGTAGATGTGTATTGGTAGGCTTGACATGGTATAACCTAGAATAGCCTTGTTAGTCTAGTATAGACTAGTTTGACTTAGGTTTGACTTGGTTGACCTAGTTTGACTTCTAGGGTTGACCAGAGTTGACCAAGAGTTGACTTTGGCCTAGTTCGACCTAGACAGCATGCAAATGCATTATAGATTACTATTATCATCCCCTGTATACATCTTGACTTGTGTTGCTCTAACTAGGAGTCAGGTACCTCATCTCGGACAGTACATTTACTTCAGACATTCAGATACGAGGCGAGTACATTCTCTGATCATTTTATATCCTGCTTAGAATTATTTCCTGCATTAAATTACTTTACTTGATACTGTCACGTTGGTCATACGGATTAGTACTATATGGATCTTTTCTTGAGATGTTATCCCTTCGGGAGCATCGGGTACTCTATGTTCTGTGCGTTTCACTTACATGGCGTATCATATGCTTCTTTGGTTCTTTGATCACTTGTGACATATACCCATTGAAAGAACGTGTAGGCAACTCTAGAGGGGGGTGAATAGAGTTTGTGTCGATAATCACCAAATAAAAATTAACTCTATATCACAATCACAATCACAAAACAACTATCAAGATAGTAAATAAATCAGAGAGAAATGCGGAGGTAAATAAAGATACGAAGAGCATACGCAAACACAGCAGTTTTAACCTAGTTTCCCTCGTGGAGGACTAGTCCAGGCCTGAGAACTCTAGCTCAGGATTGAAATCCACTATTTGTGAAATAGTGTACAACCACGTGCCTTTACTTAGAAGAGCACGCCAACTTCTTACAGATTCGCAGGTTGCGAAACTTGGAATTGTCCAAGTAAATTTTCTTTTACTCTTGCACACAACTTCTAGCTGATATCGCACTGAGCACCTTGGGCTAAGGAGAGTTGTGGCTTAGGATATATGGAAGAATGAGGCTTGGAGTAGTAGAGCTTAGAAAGCTTGAATATTTGAAGGTAAGAGATGATTTGAAATGAAAGAATTCAAGCTCTATTTATACTACTCTGAGGAGGCAGAATTCGGCCAGAATTCTGCCCCAAGAATTTAAATTTTTGAACGTTGGACAGCTTGTAGCAAGCAGGCCCTAAAAATCAGGGTGCTGGAAATCAGGGGACAGAGTTCGGCCCGAACTCTGTATGGAGGCAGAGTTCGGCCCGAACTCTGTCTCCAGAAGACAGAATTGGTCCATTAGGCTTTTGGGCTTTGTGGAATTTGGGCTTGGTTCAGGAATTGGTCTGTTTGAATGGTAGAGCTTGGAGAGATATATCTAGGGGTTGAGATGACTTAGTGCGACTCAACGTACACATTCTCCTAGACTCAATAAATTGAAAATTAGAGACTTGGAATAAGTAGGAAAACCAAGAGCCCTTTGATGATGCCTTTATTCTGATATTTGAGCAGTCCTGAAGACGTCTTTTTCCTTGACAGCAGTCGTCCAAAGATAAACAGATCTGGAAATCTGAATACCTTTCGGGGGCTTCGCCCCCGAACCCCCGATGGGGGGCGCTGCCCCCTCGACCCCTGTCCGCTAACCGTGCAGCGGAACCCCCGATACGAGGCCCCGGATAGGTCGCTAGGCGGTTCGGAGAAATCTCTTTGTTTGACGCCGTCTTTGGTCCATCATCAATTTTTTATTGCTATGTCCTGGTTTGATCATGTTTGATCATGCTTATTGCATGTCTACAAATACATGTTAGGCCAGTAAAATATGTTGCAGTACGATACAAGCATAGCAATATAATATAGGACAATTAGGATAATGCTAAGCAAAATATGTTGCAGTTCGATACAAGCATAGCAATATAATATAGGACAATTAGGACAATGCCAAGTTTAAGTAGCAACAAGATAGTGAGTATATGAATATTAGTGACATCATTTTGTTAAACTTAACTGATTAGACATATTCAAAAATACAATGTAATCATTGGGCCAACACCCATATGATCATAGAGTCTTCTCTGAATCCTTATCCCATTTATGGGACTACTATGTATCACCCTTCGGGGGCATATCACCCTTTGGAGGCTTATCACCTTTCGGAGGCTTATCACCCTTCGGGGGTATATCACCCTTTGGGGGCTTATAACCTTTCGGAGGCTTATCACCCTTCGGGGGCATATCACCCTTTGGGGGCTTATCACCTTTCGGAGGCTTACCACCATTCGGAGGCTGTTACATAGAATCATAACATAACCTGGTTGGATCCTTGTATATTAATTGGGGGTACGGGGGAGTATAAATAGCCATGTGAACAATTCCAAAGTAGAATAGCCATGTACGCCTCTTTAGTATAGCCATGTGCAAATCAAGTCGTTCACATGTCGACTTTGTACTCTAAATCACTGGTCACTGGTAGCTCTCTACTTATAGTAGATATTTCTATTACAGCTCTCTCTCTCTCTGTTTACATACTGCATTTCCTTCAGTATCTATATCTTACTTTACTGCATGATTATATTTTCTAACATGCTATGAACTGTTGAGATGTACTGTGCTCGCTCCCGTCCTGATTGGACCTGTTGAAAATTTTACAGAGGATGATGAGGAACCCTGCACCCCTTACCTTGGAGCTTGCCTAGATGACACTCGCGACCTGGACCCCTGGGGAGGTTCAGGCAGCTGCTGAGGATGATACCCTTGCTTAGTGTAGATAGCTTAGACTATTTCTTTCCATGTTTTAGCTGTTGTCTTTATTTTCAGAGTTGTATATTTTAGATGTTGAGACTGGTAGTTGGTGAGACTTGTTATTTTATTTCTGTTGTACCTCAGTTGAGGATTTCTTTATCCTTTTCATCGTGCCATATTCTATCTATAGATTGTGATTGAGTTATACCTCTGTGTTGGCCTCCTTATGGAGAGTATTAATATTATGTTAGTTATAGATCATGACCTAGAACAGCTTTCTACCGCCGACACTGCAGCGTAGGCTGGGCATTGTTACGTTCTCGTACCCTCACAGTGGGTGCGGGTCGTGACATTTGAAGCATTTACGACTCTTTATTACTTATAGAACTGTTAGCACATTTAGTCTTATCTTGTTATCTCTAGAACAGCTTACTGTGCTTTATCTCAAGCGTAGGCTGGACATGACTCGGCCCAGCCCAACAATTTGGGTAGCGGATCGTGACAACCACCCCCAACCGAGCCCAAACCACCCTGCCACTACCTTCGGCCAAACTCTCCCAACATCCCCGCTCTGCCACCACTCTAGCCCAAACTGCAGTCTCATCTCCGCCACAAACAGCCACGCCAAAACACCAACAACTCCCTAGCCACCTACGATAACTCTTCCCTAGCCGTAGCCACAATCCAATGTTACCACCCAGCCACTATGGCCAAAGTCTCTACCATCAAACCTCCCCCAAGCGCCACCACCCCTACTAGAACCGCCACCAAATTTACAGCCATTTCGCCTTTGTGGTCAGCCACCACCAATGTCGGCTCCTGCACTCAACCCCATCCTCCCCATGTACTCCCACGAACACCCCATCATCAATCACCTACCTCCGCATCGATGCCAGATCCGGAACGACAATCTCGCTGGAACTCAAAACAACCTCGTCTTCCGTGCGTCCGAGCTAGCCGTATTCCTCCGCTGACACCATCCTCACGTCTCCGCGGTGGCCGGCATCCATTGCACCTCGAGCCGTGTGGGGTGACTGCAACCACCAAAGGAGCGCACATCACCGGGCCAAGATCCGTCGTCGCCTTCACGCAGAGCGTTGCGCCTCGTCGTCGCCGGTGAACCCCTTTTCCATTCCCCATTTTCCATCTTTCTCTCTCTTCTTGTGATCGTTAGCTTTGGGAATAAAAGCAGCTGTGCTGCCTTCCTCTTTTAAGAGGTTTAGTTAATGAATTATTAATGTCTATTATAAATAAGTAGATATTTTTAGGATTTTACAGTAGTTTTTGTTATTATTATTATTATTATTATTATTATTATTATTATTATTATTATTATTATTACTACTTACTGGAATATATAGCTATTATTGTGAGTTATTACCATTATTTATTTTCTTAAAGTTTCCACATATAATTTTTATGATAATTTGTTATTTCTTATTATTGTATCATTAGTAATATAGATATATGCTACTATTTTCAAAGATTCTAATCTAACTAAAATATAGTATTGGGCTTACATTCATTTCAAATTTAGTTTATAAAGCTAATTAAATTATTATATTATTATGTTTGGGAAAAATTTGGGTCTCTTACTGTTAAAATGACTTTTAGATTTTCAACATATTTAGTTACATGTATTTGACTAACAAAATATAATTTTCAAATTACTATACAAAAAAAATTCAAGTATTTTCGCAAAACTAATTTTTTTGACTAATCAAATATATTTTCAGATATTATAAATACTTTTCTAAAATAGTATAAAGTACTTTCTCCGTAAATTCTCATTTGATAGTCAACTCTTGATCACTACTGATCCCACGTTTCTATTTTTTTGCGAATTCGGATCTTTGTGCAACGACCATGGCTATTGGACTATTGGGACATGTCGGAATACCGTACAACACCAGGCGACACACCAGAAAAGATACCTTGTCTTATTTACTGTTTATATTTAGTCTATATTTTTTAGATATTGCATATTTACCACATGTTTATTTCCAGTTGTGCCTTTGACTGTTGTTCGTGATTTATTTTCTTGCTTCCCGTATACTAAATGCAAGTGCTAGCCTTATTTTCTTACTTGTCTCTAATTTATGCATATGGACCTAGAAGTTAAGGGACTATTGTTTGTTAGTTTCATAACCCTTGTCACGTGTGAGATATGAGTAGCATGAAGAGGTACTTGTGTATTGGTTGATCACCCGTACGCATGTGTTAGGTTATAACTGCTAATAGAATTGCATGTTAGAGGACTTAGCAGTTATTAGTATAAACCTGTTATGGATACAACATGGTTAGGAGCATTGGACATAGAGGACATATACTATACGCTTGGTCAATGTTGTGTCGAGTTGTGTCGAGTCGTGTCGAGTCATGTCAGATGGAGTCGGTCTTGCTAGTGGCTCATTTGAACACTACTCGTGTATGTGCTAGGGACTCTCCGGAGCTCTACCCGTATGATATGTTAGCGACTCGCGTGAGTGCTACCCGTGCAGTTGTGGTCAGTCGTAGTCAGTCGGTCTGCCCTTGCGTTAAGTGTTGTTCTAAATTGTATACTAGAAAGGTTAGGAGACCTTAGTCAATGTCATGTCACACTTCGTTCTAGTCATGGCATGAGATAATGTCACATCGTAGAATAGTGTGCTGCCCCTTGTCCTTGTTTGGTTGTAGGGGTAGTCCACTGTTTCGATAATGGGATATTGGGTCGTGTTATGGTTGGGACACTTTATTTTACTTCGTGACTTTATGGCCTATTTTATATTCAGTTTATATGGCATGTTATTTTTTGTATCTTGTTACATCCCTCTGAGGACCTGGTGAATTCTTCAGGTATGTGCTATTGTGACTTTTTGCATGTACACTAGCCAAGGCCATGATTTACTCTCTTCCTTCGAGATGATTGCTCTTGGATCGTCCTTCGCTTCATTTCCTTTCATTGTATTTATTTCTTTTCATTTAAATAGTTGGTAGTGGATTTGTCTCCGCCCAACTACATGTACAATGACAAATTCTTATTTGATTTTATAAAAGACATCTTTATTTGTGGATGAGATTTAGTGTCATGGTTTACTGCATTTTACAGCTTATGTATACATACGAGAATTCCATATATTGGAATATACTTCGTATGTATGCAGCTGGCATGTCTATGTACTTAGTCCTAAGTATTTTGGGACTGGAGCATTACAAGAGGTACCCAATTCTTATCTTTGTTTAGTTTCACGTCAATCTATGCAATTTTCTAATCATATCTGTAGTCACCTTGGTCATCACTGAAAATTTTATCTCTTCTACCAAACAATTATGTAAAACTCCTAATTCAATTCTATAGGTTCTAGTCAAGGGGGTCTCTCCTTCAATCAAGGGATTTTTCTATAGAAGCTAAATCTTCATAGAAATGCTATATATTTCCTATCGGTCCATCTAGTAGTGATGTATGTCCAAACCCCTATATACCCTAAATAATCACCTACGAAACATTCTATCTTTCCTAATCACAACATATAATAAGATATAATCAATATGGTTAATTAATAAAAAAAAACTTTGTCCTTCTGAGATAGGGAAGGACTAGAGTTCATAAATGGAAATTCAAGGAAACTATGATTCAACCCAAATATAGAAGTCAAAGGAGATAGTAGAAGTCAAAGGAATATTTTAATAACATCAGTGGATTTGAGATCCTAATATACTATCCTAGTACAGGCTCGTTCGGTGCTGTGACGTAACCGAGACGATTTATCTCGACCTGTATGGGCCACCACAAAAACCTTGTCACGCCCTAGTCCCAAAATATGCGAGACCGAGCCACGTGACATTGGCCAGCTGCGTATTCAACCAAACTCTAGTCCGACTAGAATACGTATAAGCTGTTCGAATGGTATAACAATCACTACATCAACTCTATATCTCAATCCAAGTAACAGAAACATAAGAAAGGAAAATATGAATACTAGTCTGCAGTCCAATAATCATACTTGTCCGAATAGACTCGGAAAGATAATATGAGTCTATAAATACTAGGCTAATAAGCAGATATAAATAACAGTAAATAAAACATATAACTCTGAAAGATTGAATACCTGTAATGAAATGAATACCATCAACAATCCAGTAAGGCGCTCAACAAAACCTACTCAGCCAACCTGGAAGAAAACCAGTTCCTCAAAGGGACGTAATAATGTACATAATATACAGGCCAAGTATACGACAATAATGTAAGGAAAGATAAAGTATAGTAAAACTGAATAAAGTGGGTGAATCTAACATAACCAACTAGTATGAAAATGCAATTTAAGAAACATCACTCGAACACGCGGGCTGTCATGATGTAATCCGGAGATCTGTACGAAACTCCGATAACTATAAAAAATTTACAGTTCCGATAAGGAACTGTGGTAACTACGAATATTCGAGACTCTGGGTAAGAGACAATGGTAACAATATGGAAAAGTAGCCCAAGCGCACGGTGTATGTTCTTCCCGCTCATGTGACTTCACGAATCGTATCTACGAGACGCTCGGCCAGAACCTCTAACTAGGACAACGATTCGTAATAGAAAAGTAATAATACATGCATATAAATGTCATCGTCCTAGAATTAGACTCAGATTTCCGTATATCAAGATGTAATCAAGTACGAAAATCCGTCATTAATATAGTGTCACATGAACGTGTCCTAGGGTTAAAGTGTACCCCGCAATGAATTGTCACGGTAACGCAAATATGAATATGTAGTATCAATACCCGATGGCACTAACGTCCATCGGCACCCGAATGTGTTTCGGACGCGAAATACCAAACACGGCCCTAGGTGTTGTAACAACATATTCAAGCGGATAAATAAAAAGCTAAATATAGTAAATTGAAGTACAAAATTGGCAAGGTACACTTGCATGAAGTTGTCCGAACTATGCTGAGACAGCAGTACCGAAGTCTATTCCACTATCCATGAGAACCATACTCCATGCAAGTATCCATCAACCCAAATCTCAAACAAATATATATCACACACTATAGTACACGTATGACTAATAACTCCTAGCTAGGGAGCTTGGGTCATTTCTAGTCACCTATTACCTTTTGTTATCGAGGATACTTGTTAATTATATCGTCTAGAACTAGGTCATACCAGTCGTTGTGATCATTATTAGTAATAATATGAGTAGTAGATTCAAAATATCAAGTTTGTACCTCGTTATTCGTACATCAAAACCTACAACACACAAATCGAGATAAGATGATCAACTGTAAGGTCAACAAACTTATCTTGGCGATCCACAAGGTCACCAGGTCAATTTCAGCGATGTGAGATCACAAGAATCGACTGATCTCAGTTTCAACGTATGGATTCCAAAATACTAATACGAATAGGAATTAATTATAATTCAGGGTAATACATAAAGGAAACTCTACAGACATCGTCAGATGATGAAATAAACATTACCAACATGTCAAGAATGGTTAAATTAGCTAGGATATCCTATCCGTAAGTCCAATTTTGATACAGGGGCAAAACAATAATTTTGGGTCAAAACGATATCTATCGTTGGAGCACTACAACAGAAATACCATTTAATGACAGCTAAAAATCGTCATTAATGACAAACCATGACAATTTTTTTCTTCATCCAAGCGTTATGAAATCGGGTGTTATGAATGTTTTTCAAAGCGTTATAGATAAATTGACCGAAAACGTCATTAATAGTATGAATTTCTACTACATTCTATTTTCAAACCGTTATAGATAGTTATGTAAAAATGTTATGAATAATTTAGTATGGTTGGGGTGAGGACATTTTGAAAGCGTTATGATTGGTCATTTGTATAACATTTATAACGCTCTATACTGCATGTTATACATTCCAAACCCTGCTCATTTCAATTCCAAACCCTGCTCATTTCAATTCGAAAACCACTTAATTTGAACCATATTCACAACAAAATATTGAAATGTAACATTAATCTGCATTTCATTGTCTCAAAATAGAACCACATTCCATTGTCTCAAAATAGGGTACATTCCATTGTCTTAAAATAGAGTACACTTTAGCTATCATTCCACATTTCTCAGGCCATATATATATATATACATCTTCACAAAAATCTATAGATCAGTATCCATTATAGCTAGTACACTTTACATCAAAACTATCCACACATCCCACACCATAACATACAACTTCACATAAAGACCTGTGTCCACAGCACATGTACCCTGCAAAAGATAAAACAATGATTAATAAATGTGATATAATGATATAAGTCATGATTAAAAACACACATATATAAGATCACAATTCAACATATGTTGTGGGAAACTGTTGTGTGGAGTTTCTGTCAGATTCATCTTGTGTATATATAATGTAAGTACTATCAAAAAGATGTTGGCTTATAAGGCCTGAGGCTATTGCCTGCAGGTAGGGCAAGTGGCAGTAGGCTACATTAGCAGCAGGGCACTCATTCCCCCCCCCCCCTTTTCCAGCTTGACCTGCTGTAGGACAAGTGGCAGCAGGCCACAGGCCAAAGCAGTAGGCTACATTTTCAGTTCAAAAATGTTTTATATAAGAAATTCCAGGTAGGCTACATTTCCAACTGAACTGAGAATCAAGGAATCCAAGCTCACAGATAAAACTGAAGGTGAAACAACCAAAATGTTAACATGGATATCCTGAGAACAAGTCTCAGGTATACCAGACAGAGAATTATTCATATGCAACCATACATCAAAAACCCAAACCAAATCAATATGAGAATGTACAAGTGAAACCAAACCCAAATCAATATAGGTGAACTTAATACAAAACCAATAATCCTGAGATACAAGTAAAACCAATTGTTCAAGGTTCACAATATAAAACTGAACTTATGCTCAGTTTAAAACCTGAGAACATTCCTGAGAACAAGTCTCAGGTATACCAGACAGAGAATTATTCATATGCAACCATACATCAAAAACCCAAACCAAATCAATATGAGAATGTACAAGTGAAACCAAACCCAAATCAATATAGGTGAACTTAATACAAAACCAATAATCCTGAGATACAAGTAAAACCAATTGTTCAAGGTTCACAATATAAAACTGAACTTATGCTCAGTTTAAAACCTGAGAACATGGATATCCTGAGAACAAGTCTCAGGTATACCAGACAGAATTATTCATATGCAACCATACATCAAAAACCCAAACCAAATCAATATGAGAATGTACAAGTGAAACCAAACCCAAATCAATATAGGTGAACTTAATACAAAACCAATAATCCTGAGATACAAGTAAAACCAATTGTTCAAGGTTCACAATATAAAACTGAACTTATGCTCAGTTTAAAACCTGAATTCAACTTGAAATCCAATTTCAAAACTCCCAAAATGGAGAACCAATTTAACATAATAAAAGCTGAGAATTACTCTCATGTATGAAATATAAAACCCATATCTAAACATCAAACTGATACTTGAAGTATCAACCGATATTTGAAGTATCAACTCACTGCATCAGAGAAACAAATTCGACAGCCAATAATATCCAAACCAACTTGAACCACTTGATCATACAAGAGATGCATAAACAGCACATGAAACATTTCCAGTTCCTTTATATAAAAAATTCCCAAATGATGTTTCAAAATCCACAACAAATCCACAAACTCCATAACCACAAATTGATGTTCGACAAACAGAACAGAGGGTAGGACTATCAGTCATAGTTTAGTGAGTGTCTTGAGTGTATTGTGTCCATGTGACAGTAGGGTGTCTCGTATCAGTAATGGAAATGAGTGAAATGAGTACCTTGACCCTCATGTATCATCCATATGATTGGCAACGAATTCGATGAATTCGCATCGGACATCATCTATTTCTTCCTGCGTGTATGTTGATTTTCCAGCCAATGTTTTTAGCTAAAAAGTCAAAAAATAGTTACATTAGTTTGTATAATTTCAGAAAAGTAATTAAGAATTTAATTAATGAACAACTTACCTTTGACTCAATAGTAGGAGAGGGGTCTTCCATGAGATCCCGCATATATTTCATAACAAAATATCCGCATTCATAACCTCCAGGTTGTTTCGGGACCTACATGAAGATATTATTTGTAAGAGAATATAATGTCCATGATTATAATAAGTCATATATTAGTTTGATTACCTTGGGTAATTTCCAAGTAGGACTTCTACTTGATCTTTTACCACCAATATATGCTGTGTTGAGGCCACTAGTAGAAAATAATTATATATACTAACATCAGAATATACACATTTATTAAAATATTAACAATAATAATAATAATTTCACTCACGTATTGAAAAATAACTTAATGTCTCCTCTCGGTTTAAAATACAGCGAGTCCAACCAGTAAACATTAAAGGTAGAGAGCTCAACAACAATTAGAATCCAATGCTTCCTACATTAAAGGGAGCATGAATGGAATAAAGCAATTTGGTTATTGAATAGGAAAGAAAAATCTTGCTACTTGATTAAAACTCCTTACTCCTTGTAAATGAAGGGAATGAAGCAAATTTGGGTTTTCTTAGCCTCTTGGAGCCTTTCTCTAACTAGATTGCTTATTGCAGGCCCGGATGCATTACTCATAGCAGAAGGGTTGAACATTACCAAAAGCTCCCGAGAGTTTGGAAATTTATCAAGCAAAAACCTAAAGCCAAAAGAATAGTTGAATATGGTGTCAATCGCAAAATATAAATTTCAAAATATAAATTTCATATTTCTTACCTCATATAGGCAACAACAGGATTCACATCTAGCCATGCCATCCTACATAACTCCTGCAGAACGATTTTAGAAAGATAACAATTTGGAGTAAAGGTTCCGAACATTCCTTCCAATGGTATTTTAAGATGAGGGTCGGTATCCTTAATGCTTTCTACCATCTCTCCAAAAGTGTCAATTAACTCCCTACCACAGCCAGCAACCTTCAAAGGTTGAACACTGTCAGATTAAATTGGAATTTTTTTCAACAATTTTATAAAAGATATTGACACTAGCATTAAATAATATTACCTGAAGACCACCAACAATAAACTCTTTGGGCCAAGCTACTAAAGACCCAATTGCATCTTGAACAACTTCCATTTCTCCATCAACTGGCACGGGAAGGCTCACAGTAGGTTGAAGGGCTTTCATAATTGAAACCCTGACATTATGTTCCCCTAATTCAACATTATGAATTTTCTCATTTGGTCCACATCCTTCAAAGACAATTTCCTCGGCCACAATATTTTCTTTTGTGCCCACTGCTAGCTCGCATTTGGTTCCCTAAACAAAATAAGAAACAGTTATTTCTCGATATAATTACTACATGTTATAATTAAGTTGTTGAATAAAGATTATGTATTGAATATATGTAATTACCATGCCAATGTCTGATGTAGGATATGTTATGAATTTTTGCTCGCTTAACTTTGTATTCTGTTTCATCTTTTCAAAGAAGATAGAAAAGCATGTTAGAATAAACATATTAGACAACCTTCTTAGGAGACATTAACTTTGTATTAACTAACTGTAATAATCATTACCTTAGAACCATATGATGGACTCTTGTTTCCAGGAGACTCGCGTTTCTTAGGAGACATTATATATTTCCTATTACCACTTCCTTTGGTATTGGAAGCAACCTTCTCAGAGGTTTGTGAAGCTGCTTGGGCTTGAAATTCTTTGAGCATGGTCTCCAATTCTTGTCTCCGTCGACGCTCCTCTTCCAATTGGGACTTGAGTAGTTCATTTTGTTCTTTCATTCCCCATTTTGGAAGCTTGAAATAGGTCGTTGGTGTCGGACCTAATCCCAAACCCCGAATACGTCCCGAATGCTCGGGAGTGCCCAACGCCAAGGTTAGAATGTCCGTAGCTCCATCGGTCACCAAACTCCCATCTTCCTTTTGTTTGGTGTATTCCTCCTATAACAAGTACAAGGTTTTAGAAATATAAGCATGTTGATAAGCAGGATTCCTCTTAATAGACTGGACGATATATACTCACCACTTTCATAGCTACGTCCTTGGTCCCATCGTCAGTAAATGTACCGGCCTTAGTAACTCGTGCCTTTGTCCAAAAAAAACTTCTGTCATCTACATATTTTTCTTCCAACTGTCGTCGCTGTTTTGAAAGAAAAAACCATGTTATCAGAGACATTGCTCCACATGTAAATCATGTTAACTGATATACACATATGCATTACCAGCTCCTCTTTAAGACCGGCATATCCCTTCCTGCTTAAACGATGAGGAAACTTGGCCTTGGCTCTCCGTGCACTTTGCTCCTTGCTCATTTTCTTATGATTACAACACATGAAGGTAGAGAAGAAATAAGATATATATAATAGGGACCTAGTCATCCTTGTTATGCATAAAAAAATAATTTTGACAAGTTAACCTTAAAACTTGCAGACAGCCTGCTTTTGACGAATTCCTCCCACACAGATTGTTTCAGGATCCCCGAGTACTTTGGTGGAGGGTGCTTGAGAAGCTCACGATTGCCCTCATTCGGATAAATCCAATGCTTGGTGAGTTGACCTTTGAATGCCCTCCAACTCCGAGCCATGGATGCTAACACAAAGGCTTGACTATTTGGATCCAAGTCAAATTTGGCCTACAACAGAAAATAAATATTCAGCATCTATACATGAGTGCATAACATAGTGCATAACATGTAAACATTCCACTCTGAATACGTTCAGACTTGAATTCAAGCATTCAATGGTGCAGTGAACAAGTGAATTCAAGTCTGAACTTAGTTCACTTATCTGAACTTATGTGCCGGCAATGCATATATGGTATGTAGATAGGTTTGGGTGTCTCAAATTGTATACATCCTAAGGAAAATCAGTAGACTGTCTCTGTAACACACATGGCATACAATCATAAATTCTCAGTAACACACATGTTGAGCCTACAAATCAATTTGAAACATGGCATACAAAGGAACATTCAAACTGAAATTCTCAGGGACACACATTATTTTTACCTGAATAGCAGTCCATAAGCTCTTTTTAACTGATTCTGGCACTTTATGCCAATTTGGATAAGTTATTTTTACTAAGGACTTTACTGTGACGCCGCAGTAAGTTGCCAAACTAATTTTTCCTTCACCAATTGGTTGCCCAACATCGTTATAAATGATCTTTATCCTCTCTTCATCATCTTTGATTTTGCTGACTTTTTTTTATTTTGATGTCCCTCTACCTTTTCTCCGGCTACAAGTTTGTTCCCCGGAATCCTCACATTGCTGTGTAGCCTGCAACAAATAAAATCTGAGATTGAACTAACAAAATAAAATGAGTCAAAATATGCTTGCAACAAATAAAATCTGAGTGTATGTTATGGTGTGGGATGTGTGGATAGTTTTGATGTAACAAAGTCTCAGTTTAGCACATTTTATGTTTCATGCTATGTGAAGTTGAACTTGTAAGCAATGGAATTAACACCCTTCCACACTTTATTTTCTAGAAATCATGGACACAGGCTATATATATACATCAAAACTATACATCAAAACTATCCACACATCCCACTTTAGCTATCATTCCACACTATAAAATGTGCTTAAAAATTGAGATTGAACTAACAAAGTCTGAGATTAAGAATAAAATGTGCTTGAAATAGCATGAAACATAAAATGTCTGAGATATAAGTAACAAAATCTGAGGTTTGATATAAGTAACATAAAATGTCTGAAACATAAAATACACCCATTCTCAGGTTTGATATAAGAAACATAAAATGTCTGAAACATAAAATACACCCATTCTCAAGAAGATTTGGACTGTGCAATCCAAGTTCCCTCGCAATCTTCACGTAAATAGGTCGAGGGTGATTCATCAACAACATCAAATGAGTCAAAATCCGGTACTTTATTGCAAGTTTCAACTGAATCAAAACAATCGATTCCCTCGTCGTCATTGTCTTCATCATAATAAGTCCTTTGCGGAGCCGATAAAACGATTGACCAATTTTCATCCAATTGATCAGGAACATAAAATACTTGCTTTACTTGAGAGGGCAAAACAAAAGAGTCAGACTTGTGGCCAACTCTACCAAGCTCGACCAATGTAAAACCAAGTTCATCCACCTTAACACTATTCTTGTTGTCAACCCAATCACACTTGAAGACGGGAATCTGGAAGGAGAAATAGTCAAGCAACCAAATCTCTTTGATGACACCGTAAAATGTTATATCTGAGATGATGGGATTGTTGTCCTTTGTGCTAGCAACTTGAAAAGTCTTTGCCACTAGAGTCACTCCACTGTTTTGCTTGACTCGTACGTCGTCACGATCTTTCGTTTGATAGTGACACCCATTAATTGCATAACCTGGGAACTTAGTCACGTGATGTCGAGGCCCTTGAGCTATCCATTTTAATTCATCAGAGACATTGCTAGTTGGGTCTTCTACCGCAGCATCAACCTGTCATTTGTTTTCCTAAGTTCAATATTTTATTTTCACTAATTAGAACATAAAATATAGTAGCTTAATCAATACCCTTGATCGTAACCAACTAATAAAGCTGCGATTGTGCTCATCTTCTAACCATTTTGCACTTTTCACTCTACGAGGGTGCAACTTTTTCAAGTAAGCCTCGTGCTCCCTATCAAGTCATAAGTAGAATTTTGTTAATTACAAAGCGAAACATAAAAAAAGATGTGTTTGGTCCAAAGATAAAACTAAGTAAAGAGTAATATAGACATCCTTACTCGATATAAGGTTGAACATCATTTGTGTTGTGCAACACATAAAGATGTGCTTGGTCCAAAGATAAGCGGTCAACTTCACAGATATTTCCTTTTCCTATAGGTTTTTCCTCATTCTTCGTAGAAGGAACTCCAATGGCGGGTTGTTCTTCTAGATATTCTGAACAAAACTCAATGGCTTCCTCTGCGATATAGCATTGTGCAATACACCCTTCAGGACGATTCTTATTTCTCACATAACCCTTTATCACACCCATAAACCTATAATGAACAAATGATAAAGATAAAAATGATTACACAAACATCAATCATGTTACTACATAATGAAAATCAAAGTTCAGACTAGACCAAACCAACCTCTCTGGTGGGTACATCCATCGGAAGAAAACCGGACCGCCAAGTTCGACCTCCCTGACAAGGTGCACCATTAGATGTACCATTATGTCAAAGAATGATGGTGGAAAATATTTTTCCAATAAGCACAATGTGATCACAAGATTATTTTGGATATCTTGCAATTTTTGTACATTCACGACTTTGGCACAAAGGGCATTAAAGAAGAAACATACTCGTATAATAGCACATCTCACATGCTTTGGCAACACACCACGTATTGCAACAGGAAGTAGTTGTTGCATTAGAACATGACAATCATGGGATTTGAGACCATATAACTTTAGATCTTCCATTGAGACATTACATCTAAAATTCGAAGAGTAACCATCTGGGACCTTAAGGTCATGCAAAGTTTGACACACTATTCTTTTCTCTTGCCTCGATAAAGAATAACATGCAGCTGGAAGATAAATCCCATTTTTCTTATTATGAGGTGCCAATTCTTTCCTTAAGCCCATCTCTACAAGATCTTTGCGACTATTGATCCCATCTTTTGTTTTTCCAGGAATATTTAATAGGGTCCCAATGATACTATCGCAGACATTCTTCTCAATGTGCATGACATCCAAGTTATGTCTAATAGGAAGATATCTCCAATACTCTAGCTCAAAAAAATGGATTTCTTCTTCCAACAACTTGTAACTTTGACTTTTTGTACTTCTTTTTTCCTCTTCTTTGGTGTCAAATTCTTTTGCACTTCTGCTTCCTTCTTCTTCTTTGAAGTCTTCTTCTCTGATATCTTTTTCTGGAACATCTTCTTTTTCCCCCAAGAAACCGGAATCCCCGCAACCTTCATTAATATTTGTTCCCCACTTAATGGTTCAGGATGAGTTCCAAACTCTTTGTCACCATTAAATGCCTTTCTTTGTGATCGAAAAGAATGGTTTTGCGACAAATACCTTCTGTGACCAGTATAAATATTCTTGTTGCAATGTTTCAATCTATCTGAATAAGTATTTTCGTTGCATATTGGACAAGCAAAATATCCTTTCACACAACAACCAGACAAGTTGCCATATGCAGGAAAATCGTTAACAGTCCATAACAATACAGTTCTCAATGTAAAAGATTCTTGCCGATAGGCGTCGTAAGTCACAACTCCATCCTTCCACAGCAACTGGAGATCCTCAATCAATGGTGCTAAGTAAACATCTATGTCATTTCCAGGTTGTTGGGGGCCTGATATCAACAATGTCAACAATGTGAACTTTCTCTTCATACACAACCAAGGTGGTAAATTATAAGTATTTAGCATTACAGGCCAACAACTGTACCTACTACTGAGTGAACTAAATGGATTAATCCCATCGGCTGAAAGAGAGAGTCGAAGGTTTCTTGCTTCTGCTGCAAACTCTGGAAATTTATCATCAATTGTCTTCCACGTAGGTGAATCTGCGGGATGACGCAATTGGCCATCAACTTCCCTTCCGTCTACATGCCATGTCAAATTCTTTGATGTTTGTACCGATCGAAACCACCTTTTAAAGCGTAAAATAGGTGGAAAGTAACATAGAACTTTAGCTGGGATGCCCTTCTTTTGCTCTTCCTGACTTTGTTCAGACATATTCTTCTTTACCTTATATCTCGACGTTCCACACGTAGGACATGAGATTGCATTTTCATAATCTTTTCTATAGAGTATGCAATCATTCGGACATGCATGTATTCTCTTATATCCCATTCCAATATTGAGAAGCAACGCTTAGCCTCCCTAGTACTTACAGGCAATTCATTTTCTCCCGGAAGCATGTCGGCGAACATGTCACACATCTGAAAAGCTTTTATCACTCCAACCACTCTTGGCCTTGAGACTAAAGAGCTTCACTATCGCAGATAGCTTCGTATACTTTTTACAACCATTATACAATGGTTTCTTAGCATCATCAAGCAATGAATTAAAGTTATCTTCATTATCTCCTTCAAGTCGTTCCTTTTTAATGCATGGAACACCTCTAGTGTATCTGCCACATCATTTAAAGTATCCATATCATAGTCCTTATAAATAGACGCACATGTATCCTCACACACTTCATTAGGATCAACTTCTCCATGCCATATCCATATAGTATACCTTAGATCGATACCAACTGTCGTCAAATGAAATTTTACATCTTCTAAACTCATACTATAGAGATTCTCGCACTCATTACATGGACATCTAACGAAGTCGAGATCATCCCCACTAGCTTTAACATGCTCTATAAATTCATCAACTCCGTCTATATTCGTCCGATAATAGGTGCTTTGTCATCCATGATCTATTCTTCTGTATAATAAAGCAAACAACGATTAAGTGCTTGTCATCCATGAGAGTGTGATGATCAACATGAGGGAACAATTTGTTCTCAAAATTTAGAATGAGGTGACAGTGAATATATGTGTGTGTGAATCATGAGTGCTTGTGTGTGTGTCGAAGGGCTGAACAGTGTAGGCAGTGTGTGTTAGTGAGTGTGTGAGTGACAGAAAATGTGAGAGTGTGTGGGGAAACATGTGTGCAGGAAGGTATAAAGCAGGTGAGGAAGTTTGTGTAAACAGCCTCAGTATTAGAGTATATAACCCAGAATTCAGCCCAATGCAGTTCTCAGGATTTGGGAAAAATGACAGCTCACATTAGGTTATGTATATCATGTGAGTGTGCAATAGCCCAATTCAATTTCTTTATAACCTGTGTTCAATAGCCCAATTCAAATATATCATGTGAGTGTGAATCCCTCGAACCTGAGATTAAAACATAGGGAGTGTTTGATTGTACCAAACCTTGAAGGGTCGGTGCACATGGATACAGTAGGAAATACCTTCAGATTATCCTATCCCACATTAGGGGCAACCTAGTATCAGTGGGTACCTGGTTTAACACCAACTACATGGCTTGGTTTTGAATATCAGATATAAACAAGCCTTGGTACCTCTTGATGCAGGTAACCCGAGTCGTTGATAACTCGTTCAATATTGGAACAGAGAACTGTAGATAACAGTAGGTATCATAGGATATGCCAATACCCATATGGCATAGGCAGAGTGCCCTGATCAACCTACCGGGTATAGGGGTCCAAGGGATTGCAGGAACATATCGAGTACTGGATGTAGAGGTTGTACCAGGGATGCTCTGAGTCTATATGTAGGAAATTTGCACTTCATTGCTTGATCATATTATTCTGTAGTTGAATTTTTTCCCGAGACGGCAATATGATTACCCTGAAGTTCAAGCTCAATGTAATTGTACGACTGACCTTGCATATATACAAAGTAGAACCTTATTCTTCTAGTGATATCATTGCTTCCAGATTTCAACTGATATCTCATTGATGTATTATGTCTATATACTTGTGTATCATGTGAGTGTCGATGAATTAAATGGGAAATCAGTGAACTAATTCTCAGGTTATGTTTGTTCTTGAATCCCAAAATCAGGTTTTATATGAGATGAATTCTGGAATCAACCATTATGAATCATCTACATAACTACAAAAGAGGGTCAATAACCTAAAAAAAAAGTTGGTCAACGCTCACATCCAACATGACCGATATCATTTACTAAAGATGTACAGTCAACAATTGCATATATTGATGTCAAGATCCATCCCACTCTCGATGCATGAGCAACGTGCACGCTGTAAAAAATAAATTGTATTGCCTGGAGTATTTTAATCTAAAAGAACAGAACTTGATTTAAAGACAATATGACATGGCACATACACAGACACGTACCGATTTCTGCGTGACTGGAGTAATTTCGAGTGTAAAAATGCCGGTTCACATGTGTCATACACGACGTTACAGGGACATTGATCTCTTTCTTGTCCATGATTTCTAGAAAATAGGGCAATTGAAAGAACATGTCTCCATGAACCAAAACAAACCTTGCTACCCGAACTGTCTCCATGAAGTTGAACTTGTAAGCAATGGAATTAACCCCTTCCACCCGCAAGAACCAACAAAGAAAGAAACAAGAAGATGAACCAATGCGCGACGAAGAAATGCATCACAAATTAGTAAAAAAAGAAAATTCTTTCAAGATTTTCAACATGCATTCAAAGATATTTCAGCCATCTTTCGAAAACTAGGAAATAGAAACTAGGTCAAAATTAGGGCATTTTACTAAAATCAAGTCGAGGCATTAGGGCATTTTACTAAAATCAAATCGAGGCAGAAATTAGGGCACAAATAAGAAAAAAAATTAGGACAAACCTTGGGGATTGATCGGGCTGAGGGAGTTGGCGCGGCGAGAGGGACGGGCTGAGGGGAGTTGATCGGAGCGCCGGAGCGGGCTGAGAGTAGTTGATCGGGAGCGCCGGAGCGCCAGAGAGGGCGGAAGGGAGTTGGGGAGCGGCGGGATAGAGAGAAGGAGAAAGAGAGTAAGGTGCGGGAGAAGGGGGCTTTTCGACTTAAGTGCGGGAGTAAGTGCGGGAGAGTCGAAATTTTTGACTTAAAATTTGTGTTTTTTCCATAACGCTCGTACCACTTAGAGACATTCAATAACGCTTTTATATAACCGTCATAGATTCAGTCTGGCTGAAATTTAATGACGCTTCTTTATCAGCCGTCATTAAAACCCCATATCAAGCGTCATTAAAGGTATTTTGTTGTAGTGGGACCCGCTTTGCACCGAAAAACGTGCCAGGATATAAGTCCACTAAATCTTGAAAATTATATGTCCACGAGTCCAGAATGACAATCGAACCCAACAGATATCCGGAATAGGATTCCAAGGACCCAATCTCAAATTGACTAGTTGACCCAACGTTGGGACCCCAGTTTGTACGAAAATGCATGCCGGAGCCAAAGTCTTCTCAATCTAGTAAAATATATGTCAACAAGTCCAGAATGATAATACGAACCCAACGGTATATCCAGAATAGAATTCTGATGAGCCAATCTCAAAATGACCCGTTGACTCGAACATAGGGACCCAAATTTTGCACGAAATGCGTGTCAGAACCACGTTACTCTCAAAATTAGGAAATTATATATGAATTTATGCCAAACAATGCCACGAGTCCACTGGTGGTGTCAAAATTGGAATCCAGAGTCCCGAGTCCAAAATTAAAATTTACAAGTTAAAAAATTACAGTTTCCAAAGGCCAACTTGACGTCGATTTCAACCAGCCAAACGACATCCTACGAAGCTGAAATTTTATAACACAAATGTGGTTATAACTAGCGTGTAAGGAATGGGTGTCGCGTCAAATGGAGCTACGGTAGCGAAGAACAAATTCACGAAGTTGGCTCCATGAAACTGTCCAAAATATATATTTAAACGGTCAAATTGGCGGCTAGTTTTGATCTATCAAACGAACGAATTAATGGTTAAATTTTAGGTGAACGAAGGGGCATATACCGAGATTGTTACGAAAGAATCGGATCGACGATCCAACGGTCGGATTGTCCAGAAAATGCGTCTAAAGTTGCTACATTGAAACTCAATTTTGGACTCGAATTTACGCGCGTCACGACGGGATCTCGTGCGAAACACACGAATAGCCTCTGTTATGCGTCGGAGAGGAAGGTGGCTGCCACGAGGGAGTTC
>JANAVB010041420.1:17526778-17782308 GCA_029216955.1 Iris pallida
ATCAACCCTAGGATTTGTTAATCATGTTTACAGCCCGTAGGCAGACAGTAAGTAAATGTACATCGAGCTAACAGATGCTCGTCGGCTAAACGCCTCAAAAGAATGAATTTACATATAAGTGGGTGAAGACAAAAAAAGAAAACCCACTCGTAGCCCGGGTTCCGTCTAGTGTTCACCATTAGGCTGGAAGCTTGGTAGATCCTCGGGAGCTGCTCCGAAATCTGGCCACACAAAACCAGCTGGGTCAAACCCCAGAAAGAGCAAGTGCCACAAAGGAGGCCACAAATAAGAACAAAAGCCAGCATATCAGAACATAAGAAATAAAGGAAGTACAAGTAATAAAAATACACAGAGCGATAAACGACTAGGGATGTAGAACCATTCCGGGAGCCAGGTTACAATCCTTAAACCAAACAAGGACCGGGATTGTACCCCTTCGCCTGAGTAGTTCACTGTCTCTACCCATTTATCGTTAGGGATAAGTAAAACAATCATGATCAAGAGTTCCAGGTGCAGGGGCTAGACAAAACTTAAACGGGGCTGGACACCATTCATCCACAATCGGCCAAGCAAGTACTACGGCTTACTACTTTAACTAACTAGGGTTATCACAAGCCTAATTACTAACAAGATGCAAGTGAGAAACTCCCAGTCCCAAGCCCTGCAGACCATCCAGTTATCCTTCCGCGGGTTGAGAGTATAGGTGGGTACATCGCCCGGGAGACAAATGTACCCTTAGGTGACTTAGAGGTGCAACACATGACAGTGTGCTGGAAATGTGCTCTACTCATCGGCAAGCTACAAGTCCATTAATGCCTCCAGATAACGAGACTGCCTGTGACCGGGAATTCTCCATGTTCTAATTTGGTCTACTCATTACCTAGTCCAATTTTAGTGTGAGTCCCTTGCCGTGGTACCCAGGGGATCACGTCCTAGGCATGATGCAAGACTGGACAAGTAGCTTAAGCAAGCACAGGACGCACACCCACGGTGTCATGTCAAGTAGCAAGTCAGGTGAGCCTACCGCAGTAGCCCAAATTATCAATTCATCAGGTCATGGTCTCTTGTCGAGTTACATGTTGCCAAGTCATGTTCAAGTCATCAGGTCGGTTTACAAGTTGCAGGTTGAAGAAAAATAACAAGTCACAAAAACTCCAATTTGTGTCCAAGCATGTCAAGCCCAATCAAGTGATGTAGTGGACATTAAACATCAAAAGCTCCAATAAAACCAAATGGAGAATCCCAGAGAAAATATTAAAATCACGGGGGAGTAAGGCAAACAGAAGAGCGCGCGCGTAAGGCCTTGGGCGGCTCGCGTAAGGGAACAGGGGCAAGCGCGCAATGGAACGGGAGAGGGACCCACATGCAAAATGGCGGCTGAAACAAGGGGGGGCCACACGCGCAGAGCGCGCGCGTAAGGCAGCGAGAAAAGAGGGGGGGGCCACGCACGTGGACGTGCGTAGAGGAGGTGCTGCTCCCGCGCACAGCAAAAAGGGGAGGGCCCCACGCTGGCGCCAGCAGCTGGAAACGGGAGAGGGCCCCACACGCGCAGAGCGCGCACGCGTAATGCAGCGAGAAAAAGGGGCCCACTGCTTGCGTAGAGGCTGCGCGGCTGCCGCGTAGAGCTAGGGGCCCGCTGCTTGCGTAGAGGCTGCACAGAGGGGAAAAGGAGGAGGGGGCGCCCCCCACACGCGCAGAGCCGCTCGCGTAAAGCGCTGGCCGCTGGCAGCACGCGTAGCGGCTGCAACCGCATGGCGTAACACCACTGGTGTTGCCAACAAAGGGAAAGGAGGAGTTCTTCTCCTACCTCTAGCTGAGAGGAAGAACCCAACCCCTAAAACTTGCAAAATCCATAACTTTCTCATTTTAAAACGAAATCAGATTTCGTAAAGACTAAAGTTGTATAAAACTTAATTCTCCACAACATAAAAACCTCAAAAACCATCCAAATCAAAGTTTATTAAATGAATTTCAAGGAAAACCGAGATTAATGAAAAGTTAGATCTAGAGAGATCCATGCTTCAAATCAAGAAGTTCCAAGTTCTAATATTGTTCTAAACTAGCTAAACAAACTTTCGAACAAGAAGAATCATGGTTTCTTTTCTTTTGATGGCAAGATGCACTTGCCTATGGTGGAGTTAAAGGGTTTTAAGAGGAAGAAGAAGAAGAGGATGCTGGTGGTGTTGATGTTAATGAAGAGAGAGAATGGTAGGTAAGGTTATTAATGGGTGGTGGTGTGGTGGAGGTAAGGGATAGTGTAGGTTAAAGTGACCCATAGCAATTCCGACCAAAGCAAGCCAGGCCGAACCCTCCAAGGGCCCATCTCCTATGAAATAATAATAATAATAATAATAATAATAAAAAAATTAAACCCAAATCCGTAATGCAACCCAATAAGTTAATAAAGTCGGCCCAAGGCCAAATACGGGAAATACAGGAAAATAATTACCAGAAAATTCAAGAAAATTTCAAATGCGCACAGGAATACGAAATACGGGAACCGAAGGTGACATATATGCATGAGAAAATGAAAAGAAGAAGGGATTTATACCTCCCGGTAGATCGAATCGAAGAAAAGCCTTCCCGCAGCGACACCGACACGTAGAGATTTCAAAAGGACACGAACGAGCTCCGAATCCTCCCAAACTTGGGTAGCTTCCTCCTTGGCTAGAATGGAGAAGGAAAGAAGAAGATTTGGTGACAAAATGGAAGGATTTGGTGGAGAAATTGCTAGGGATTGCTCTCTAGGAATTTGGGGAAGAACAAGAGAGAGAGTGTGGATGAGAATAATGAAATGAACTTGAGCCTATCATCTCCCAAAGTGGCTGGCCATATGGGCTATTTGTCCTATTATGGTAAGGTCCAAAATGCCCCCACTAACCTATTCTATGAGTATTAGGAAAGGGCTAATTGGTTGGGGCTAAATTAGTCATTCTAAAGTCTCTAATCACACTAACCTTATCCATAATAATTAGTCTAACCTCTAACTAAAATATTTCTATCATGTGGACTAAAATTAATATCATGTGAGCCATGTCTAACTAGTGTGTGGGTCCCACTAGAGTCAAACTAACCCCGGGTCCCCGTTTCAAGTCGGATTGAGTTGAAATTCGAACCCGACTCAAATAATCCCAAAACAATATCATAAATAATAAAATAAATTTCAAAAATATTTCAAAAATACAAAATAACAAAAATACTCCTGTTCCTGAAAACTGGGGGTGACAAATTCCTCGAAATTAAAACCAAACAATAGTAAAATGTCAAAATCATAAGTCATAATTTTAAAAAGTTTAAAAATGATTAAAAATTACCAAAAATCATAATATGAAATAATTATCAATAAATAATAATTATAATTACAAAATTTCAAAATTATCCTCATCTGGAAAACTGGGTGTTACAAATACCAACACTAGACGGTCGCAACAATATCATAGCTTATTGAGTATATTATATTGTCATTGCTTGTCCTCCATTCGGAGTTACCGTTCTCGACAGGTTTTGATATTATAACTGTTGTTAGATAGTAGAACTGGACAGCGTTCAACGTCATTTCTACGGTATAGGCTGGGACGCTGTCACGCACTCATGCCCTTACTCCGGGTGCGGGTCGTGATAGGGTGCGCGAGAAAGGAACAATGTCGCTACCGATTCGGTTGGGACCGATAGGTCGGAATCGGCCGGGTCGATCGAACGGGAACGGTTGAATTAAGATCCACTCTACGTTATGGAATGGCTTATCTGGAACCAAGTCCCATATTCAGCGGGTTGCAGGTGATCGTATAGGCGACGTCAGCGCAGCCAACCAGTCACTCGCTTGAAGCAAGTCTAAGGCGAGTGGCTGACCTCCTTCGTCTCGTCCCTCTTCGACGTCACTGGCATCACAAGCCATTCTGTACGTATAGCTTTGTTAATCGGGGTCCTTTCAACGCAAGTAGCTAGCTCTGATGTGTAGGTCCTAAAAATCAAGTTGCATTTATCAAATAAGCAGAGGAAATTAAATTGTACACTCTTCAAATGGACTGTACAGGAGGCAGATTGCATTATAATTCAAACGCGTAAGCTGAACTGCGCTACCACCCAAACGCGCTACGCTGACGTGGCAATGCCATCATTACCTGACAAAAATCTGATCTTCTGACAGCTGACAGCCCGATAAACGAGGAGTCCTTTGATTTCTTGTGCAGCACAACGCTCGAGGACAGCTGTACAGCCAGCGCAGTATGACAGCTCAACTTCAGTACAGTTTGACCAAGCCCGAGTCTAAGTGCAGTCTGATGCTAGCACTTTTCAAGTGGCACAATCTATCAAGATAACTGACATTCATTACATGGCTTATATGCCATCAATTGCTCGCCACGTGGCAACCGCCTGTATACGACCATGCATATTTCAATCAAATAATGCCACACGTCTAATACAATTAGCCCACGATCCAGTAACTGCCAGCACAGTTTGCTGTTTGCGCAGTCTGTTGCTAGCGCAGTTCATCATGCACAATTCAGAATAACTATAAATTAGTTATTTCTAGAACTCTACAAATAGAGTTTCAAGTCCTTCATTAAGGAGATCAGATCATTATTATCATCAGAGATCAGGAGTTCTTGTCCAAGTGCTGCTGCATTCTTCAGAGGCTATTATCTTCAAAGTTTACATCATCCAAGGGATAAAGCGATCGTCTTCAGATCGGATTCCTATAGTTGTACTTTCCCAGAATTCAATTGTAATTTTCTTACAAAGTTTGTGAAATAAAGACTTTTGTTTTTGCAAACAAAATGGCGACTCGACTGGGGACGACTTTCTCCTCCGACGAGGAAGTGACAACTCAATGTGACGTTGCGTCTATCGAAAAGACGCTGAAGACGCTGGTTGTGAAGGTCAACCAGACTGCCTACGAGGCGATGATCAACTCTGGGGCTACTCGTCGCACTGCAACCTCTGCCAAGAGCAAGGTCCGTTCAATATTGACTCTAAAGTCTTCTGCGCAGTCCTCTGCGCAATCATCTGCACAACCTGCTGTCTCTGCTGCCAAGGAACCAGTAGCAACTTCTGTCCTTGCGTAACACACTGCTCTTTCTGCCACAGCACAACCCACTTCCTATGCTACTTTGGCAAAGTGCAAGACTCCTCTCCCTCTGGTGCAGTGGCGACCTCCTTCCCTCCTGCGCAATCCACTATTCCTGCAACCAGAGTACAACTTAAACATTCTGAAGCCATGACTCCTGCTGCACAAACTACAATTTTTGTGGCCAAAAGGCCATTTGTCAAAGCTTCCCAAGCGCAATCAGCCAATGCGCCTATTGCCACTTCAACCTCTGCGCAAGCTGTTCTAGTGCAGTCTAATAGGGATAGTCCTTTGGCTAATCTCCCTTCTTCTCACAGTAAGGGAAAAAACTCTGCTCCTCTTCCCAAGCACCCTGTTGCTCCAGCACAATCCACTGGGGGTAGTCTGTTGACTGTTCCTCCTCTTCCTCAGAACAAAAGAAAAGGCCTGTTGGTCTTTTCTCGAACTTTCTCGTTCCACGACTTGGAAGACAACAGAGGGAAATGCTTTTTAGCCAACCCTTCTTCACAAAACAAGGGAAAAGGTCCTTTGGTTTTTTCTCAGTCTTCTCCAGTTTTTACCGTAGAAGATCCATCTGAACGTGCCTCGGCACCAATCAGTACAAGAACTCTCTCAAACAAGAGCTCTTCTCTCCCTGCCAAAGGTAAATGTACTGATCAAAGAGGTATTCTGCCTACTCCGGTAGCGGAACTCCAAGATCTCCCAACTCTACGGATATCACGCTCAAAACAGGGAAAATTACTGGTGTCTCAGACAGAAACCCCTGGGGGTGAATTTGCTGATCTACGGACTTATCTCAATAGACCAGCTTCTATGAAACGCAAGCAGCCAATGCCGAAGATCAACCTGCATCAGAGGCGAATTTCTAGGATGAAAAATCCTGATACCTATGCTAATGAAGTGAGTACTTCTCTATATACTCACGGGACAAAACATCTGAAGAATCGAAACCATGTTCCGAATGTGGTCAAAGAACATATCCCTCAGACTTCTTCTCGTCCCGTCATTATTCCTGACCTCCGAGAGCACCTCAAACAAAAACGGGACAACATCTCAACACCTCCAGTTCAACCACTTGAACATCATTGTAATCACAAGGTTGTCATCAAGTGCTGTTGCCAGACAACAAAACGATCTGTTTTTGATCGTCTGAATTTTGCAACTTCTGAACCAATGTCAGAAGATGAAGATGAAGACGAAGTTTTGTATGCTTCCGTCAACATGGCTTCTCGAGACACTGGGGGTAGAAAGTGCTCCAAACACGGCAAGCCTCGCAGGCCCAGCCAGCGGTACTTAGATTTACTCCAAGAATCTTCTGAAGGAGTATTTCGACACACCCGATCCCGAAGTCGAGACACAATAGGGCATGGAAATCTTCTCCAAGATCCCTTTGGTCATCTCCCTATTTCTTATTCAGGAGATGATTCCTTCTCTGATTATGATGCATACAGCGAAAGTTCTGAACAGACAGTGTCTTCTACTGTACCTAGAGAAGTGACAGCTTATGTTGTCACTGAAGACCCAGACGCTTCTAGTTCAGCAAATCAAGAACAACGAATAGCTGCACTGGAGGATAAGCTGAAGACCATGGCTGAAATGGTTGCAAGTATGCATTCTATCATTGTGGCCCAACATACAGTACCACCGATCGTACCTGTTGTAAACCCTGAGATTATAGCATCGTCGGTACCTGTCAATGCAGGTCTGGGGGTAGTATCTCCTCAAATACCCCCTGTACAAATTCAACCCACACCCAGTCCGTCAGGAGCTGGGGGTAGCACTTACCATGCTGTTCCTCCTCCTAACACTCAGCCTGCTCCTTCTTCATCATTGGAGGATGCTAATGAAGCTGTCAAACTCTTGCACACTCAATTTGAGGCTTTTAAAGAGAAGGACAATTTACAAAGATTGGGGATCAAACAACCCTATCCGGTTGAATGGAAGGAAGTTCCATTTCCTCCTAAATACAAAATCCCTATAATTTCGCTGTTTGACGGTAGCACTTCTCCGAGTCAGTTCGTTAACCACTTTGAAGTAATAACTGTTCAACTTCAGCCAAATGACGCTATTCTTACTAGGATATTCGTCGGCTGTTTAGCCGGTATAGCATACGATTGGTACAGGAGCTTGCCTGATGGCTGTATCACCTCTTTCTCGGGTTTGAAACAAATCTTCTTGGAGCAATTCTACAAGGAAATCAACGACATGACCATGTCGGCCCTCAACAAGATCAAACAAAGACATAATGAAACCGCTGAGAGTTTCCTTGAACGATTCTGCCGAGAAGCATTAAAGATGCCTCCTGGAACTCCGACCGCTGTAACTATAGATACCTGCAAGGCAAATCTTTTGCCTATTATCAGCATATGGACGGAGTCAACTCAATTTTAAGACTGGCCATCATTCATTGTCAATGCTAAAGCAGCCGAAGTTAGCGCTGACAAATTCAAGCAGTTGGGCGTACATATGTCTAATCCCGACCGGGATGAACACCCGACAGCTAGTAGCGGTAATCGCCAGAACAACCGCGAGGGTAAAGAAACTTTGAATATCAATTTGAAGAACAAAGAATCTCTGGCTGTCAACATAGCTCCACCTACGTCTACTTCTACTCCTTCTGCCCCTCCACCAAGGGAAACTCGTCCGAAAGTAGAGTACTCCTTTGACGAGAATGACACCGTGAGCATATTCGATTGCTTGATCAAAAGCAATAAGCTCCAACTTCCAGACCCGAAGAAGCCTGACGAGGTTGGTAAGACTGATCATCCCAAATATTGTATTTATCACAGGTTTATTGGTCATCCCACTCGAGCATGTTATGTGCTCAAAGGCAAGATTCAAGAGTTAGTCAATGCTGGTGTTGTCACCCTTCAACAAGATGAGAAGACTGTTACCGCAAACATGGTCTTAGTACAGTTCGATAACTTCCCTCCACAGATGGTACAGCATGGTGTCATCCCCATTCCCAAGGCCACTCTTAAGATCGAGAATCTCCCTCCTCCACGAAGTGAAGGTCTTGTCCCCTTATCTCTTGATAATGGTGAGATTATGTGGATCTACCCTGACCTTGTTGCAAATTTTGAGGCTCCTTCCTCTTCTAAGCAAAAAGATCGCTCCAAGGGCAGAACAAAGGTCTACAATATGGTGTCTTTTGACCCCATAGTTGAAGAGGAAATCCTGCTGGGTACCAGGTCAGGGAAAGCCTATCTACGGGAATTTCCCGAAACTCAAGAAAACCCTGCTTCTTCTTCTGAGTCCGCTCCAGTGCAACCTGCTTCTACTGAGGGCATCCCTGCTGTGTCTTCACCGATTTTAGAACCCATTTCCTCTAAGCCGACAGCAGCCGACAAAGGCAAACAACAAGTCCGCTTTGACAAGTCTTTGAAGAAGTCATCCCCTTCTGGACTTGAAAAACCATACAATTTTAATATTTTGGCTCAACTAGCTAATACACCGGCTAGGCTGTCGATCTTTGAGCTCTTACGCCTCTCCAAAGAGACTCGAAAAACTCTGAGTGAAGCTCTCATGCAGGCGAAAACCTGTCTAACTTTTCTAAAAAAGCCAGAATCAAAGCCTGTCTCTTGCCTCCACTGTCATAGTGTGTTGGAGTTAATTCCAAACATTACCTTCACACAGGATGATATACTGATGGAAGACAATAGGCATGACCGTCCTCTATACTATACAGGATACATCGACGCGATGAAGGTCGATCGTATTCTGATATATCCCGGGTCAGCACTCAGCATCATGCCGAAGACAATGCTAGACGCACTGAAGATCCCAGTACATAGTCTTTCTAGCACAATCACCACCATCCTGGGGTTCAACCAGGGAAGGAGTGAGCCTTTGGGCAAGATTCGCCTAAAACTCCAAATAGGCAATCTCCGCACGAAGGTGACCATCTATATTTTAGATAACCATAGTTGCTCTTACAATGCTCTTTTGGGGAGACCATTCCTTCATGAACACAACATTATTCCTTCAGAGATGTACTACAACAGGACGAAAAGAGGTCTCGGATATGCTTCACCTCCGGTCTTATCTCCAGCAGCCTCCAAGTCTGATAGTGAGGAGCGCTCTAACTCTTCTGATTCCAGATCTTGGGATTCTGATACCAGAATTGGCCAAGTTCATCGATTGATTGTATCTTCTAACATGGTCTCCGCTGAACTTCCAGAAGGTTATGACGAAGATATCGAAAAAAATCCCGAAACAGATCCTTGGGCTCAACGAATGGACACCCAATGGGAACTCCGATTTGAACAACGAGAACCTCCTACCGAAGATCAATTGGTCCAAATTGTCGTAAGAGAAAATGGGTCACCTCGTCCAATATTCATCAGCAAGAATCTCTCCGAGGCAGATAGGCAAGAATTAATTCTTCTTATTCGAGAATACATTGATGTCTTCGTCTGGAGTTATGAAGATATGCCAGGTTTAGATCCTAAAGTTGCTACTCATAAACTGAATATTTTGCCTAATGCAAAGCCAGTTAAACAGCAGCAGAGGCAGTTTAAGCCAGAAATGATGGATGCAATTGATAATGAAGTAAAAAAGCTCATAGCTTGTAGCTTTATTCGAGAAGAATAACATCCAGATTGGGTAGCCAACGATGTCCCAGTCTTGAAGAAAATTGGCAAAGTTCGAGTTTGTATCGACTTCCGGGATCTTAATGAAGCCTGTCCAAAAGATGAGTTTTCTCTCCCTATCACAGATGTCATAATTGACAACACTTGCGGGTTCGAAAGGATATCCTTCATGGATGGATTCTCTGGATACAATCAAATTCGGATGAATCCTGAAGATGAAAAACACACTTCTTTCCGTACTTCTCGCGGAGTCTACTGCTACACAGTGATGCCATTTGGTCTCAAGAACGCTGGTACAACTTACCAACGAGCTATGAGTACCATCTTTCGAGATCATCTGTACAAGACTGTCGAATGCTATGTCGACGATATTGCTGTCAAGAGCCGTCTAAAGGAAGATCACATCCAAGATTTAAGAACTATCTTTAATCTAATGTGCCAACATCAGCTGAAAATGAATCCCACCAAGTCATTCTTGGGTGTCTCTAGTGGTAAATTTCTCGACTTCGTCATTACCTCTAAAGGTATACACGTGGATCCCGAGAAGATCAAAGCCATTCAAGAGATGCGTCCTCCACGCAACTTAAAAGAGCTACGAGGATTCCAAGGTCGACTTGCGTACATCAGGAGATTCATTTCAAATTTGTCTGGACGCTGCAGACCATTTACCCAGTTAATAAAGAAGGGTGTATCTTTCATTTGGACTGAAGAATGTCAACGAGCATTTGACGATATAAAACAATATCTCATGAACCCACCAGTCTTGGTGCCACCAATCTCGGGCATACCATTCTTAATGTATGTCCGTGCTATGGACCATTCATTGGGTGCTTTACTTGCCCAGAAGAACAAAGAAGGCCATGAACAAGCCATCTACTATCTTAGTCATACTATGATTGGTGCTGAACACCGTTATAGTTCGGTTGAAAAAGAATGCTTAGCTCTTATGTTTGTTGTTCAAAAGACAAGGCATTACATCATTGGACAAACCATTCATGTCATATCCCGAGTTAATCCTCTTCGGGTATTAATGAAGAAACCCAGCACACTGAATTCTCGGTTAGCTACATGGGCCATTCTGTTAGCCCAATATGACATGGTATATGTTCTACAAAAGTCTGTTAAGGGTTAAGCACTGGCGGACTTCTTAGCGGCTCATCCTATTCCAGAAACATCTAAACTTTACGATGAAATTCCAGACGAAACATTGGAATCAAATATGATCTCCGAAGAATTTCCTACTTAGCGTCTATTCTTTGACGGTGCATCCAGGATCGGGCCGAATGGTGTCATTGTCGCAGAAGTTGGGGTTGTTTTTATTTCTCCAGACGGGTCAACTATCCAAAGAGCCTATACCCTAGATGAACCCTGCTCCAACAACGTAGCAGAATACAATGCTCTACTCATTGGCCTTCAATTAGCTAAACAACTAGACGTCGAATATCTTGAAGTCTATGGTGACTCCAAGCTGGTTGTTAACCAGGTTAGAGGAACCTATGAAGTTCGTCATCAAGATCTAGTGCCTTATCATGAAGCGGCAATCAATATGGCTACATTATTTAAAGCCTTTTTCATCGAATATGTCCGTCGAGCTTGCAATATTGAGGCAGATGCTTTGGCCAATCTTGCAGCAGTCTTAGCCATACCTGTCAAAAGACAACAGGTGGTGGTTGTTTCTAATCGAGAATTGTTTTGCATCAAAAACAATCGCAATATTGAGTTCAGTAATTTTACTGAGGCCAATATTATCAGTAAAGATTGGAGAGCTTCCTTCATCGACTTCGTGGTCCATGATATACTTCCTGAAGATCCCAAGGAGGCTACGAGTATTCGCCGACGATCTCTTCGATTTTACTACAATCAGACCACCAAGACTCTCTATCGACGAACTTATGACGGCCTACTCTTGCGCTGTCTTGCTGGTGATGAAGCAAAGCACGTATTACGTGAAGCTCACGATGATGTTTGCGGAGCACATCAACCTGGCCCTAAACTACAAGACCGTATCCGACGCATGGGTTACTACTGGCCCTCTATGGTGTCTGATGCCATTGAATATGTAAGAAAATGTCGAGCCTGTCAAATCTATGCAGATTTCATCCATCAACCGTCGAAATTCCTTCATCCGACTGCTGCTTCCTGGCCTTTTGAAGCTTGGGGTATGGATATTATAGGTCCTATCAATCCTCCTTCTTCTAATGGACATCGATTTATACTAGCCATAACAGATTATTTCTCCAAGTGGGCTGAAGTCAAAACCAGCAGTGTCATCAACTTTGTCAAACATCATGTCATCTACAGATTTGGTGTGCCTCGACGAATCATTCATGACAACGGACCTCAGTTCATCAGTCAAAAGTTTACAAGATTCTGTGACGATCATCGGATTGACAATGTTGCGTCGACAGCTTACAATCCTGCTGCTAATGGTTTAGCTGAAGCATTTAACAAGACTATTATCAAACTCCTTAAGAAGTTTGTATCTACTAACAAACAGAATTGGAGTGAGAAACTTGGAGAATATTTATGGGCCTGCCATACTACGGTCCGTAACCCTACAGGCTGTACACATTTTTCTCTTGTATATGGTTGTGAAGCAGTTCTACCTTTGGAACTTCAAATCCCATCCCTGCGGATTGCCATTGCCAACGAACTCACTACAGAGAACAACGACCTCCTTCGACTTCAAGAATTAGAAGCGCTCGACGAGAAACGGTTATTGGCTCAATAGCATATTGAGTTATATCAAGCCCGAATCTCAAAAGCTTTTAATCGCAAAGTTAAGGTCAGAGCTTTTCAGAAAGGAGAACTGGTTCTAACCGTCAGACGTCCTATGACCATGACTCATATGACCAAGGAAAAATTCGACGTGAAGTGGGAAGGTCCATATATCGTGAGCAAAGTCTTCTCAAATGGAGCCTATCAACTTACAGAGTTGGACGGTCGAGTTGCAATGATGCCTATCAATGGAAAATTCCTTAAAAAGTACTATGTATGAATGTAAAAGGAATTTCTTATAAATACGACAAAACAGTTCATAAATAAAATTTTATTTTATTTCATCATGAATGGTGTTACAAGATATCATGGACGAGGACCCCTGCCGTCCTTTTCAAAAATATAGTCGGTAAAAGAGCCGAGAACATCCTTGCTCGAACCCACCAGGAGCTTGCAAACAACCAGTCGTTTGGCCTCTTCTTCTTCCATCTTCCCCGGCTAAACTAAGAAGTCCAAGATATCCTATGGTGGTTTGGGTATAGACGAATTTCGCCCGTCTCTGTCTGCTTTGGCTGGGTCATCTCGACTGGACGTTCTTCAGTAACCGCTTCAACCTTCGGGACAATCTCAGCCTTCTTGGATGCATCTTCAGATGACATTTTTGTGTTGAAGAGTGAAAGTGATCATTCCATTTCAATTTCTGTTATATTTATAGGCAGAAATTCTTAAAACATCGAAGCGACACGTTCTTCGCAACATTCATTACATTCATCTGACGGTTCACCCGTTCATTACATTCATCCGACGATTCATCCGTTCATTATATTTATTCGACGGTTTATCCATTTATTACTTCTATCTGACGGTTCGCCCATTCATTTCATTCATCCGACGGTTCGCCCGTTCATTACCATTCATCCGACGGTTCACCCGTTCATTCAATTCATCTGACGGTTCATCCGTTCATTCCAACGATTCATTTTGTTCATACATTTTGACGATTCATCCGTTCATTCATATCAGCAACTTGTCACGTATTTATTTCTGATTAAGTTGTCTACCGAAATAATGATATTCAACGAATTATATTCTGCCATGTCCACATTACCTCTGAGTAGATATAATGAATATAATTATTTTCTAAATCAAGAAATATATCATGTCCTGAACCTCTGAATATATTTGCCATCGCTATTATTTATATCCTTAATGGGATATGCAAAAAATAATAGAGCCACAAAAATAATATCTTTTCAGTGATCAAAATAAAAGGCATTACAAAAAGATATATCATAAAGAAGGAAAAAGTAGAAAAGGTCTTCCTTCACTCAATCGGTGGGGTCATCAAACTAGCTATCTGCTGCTTTAATGCTTGAAGTCGTCTTTCACGCGAATCCAACACCCGCCTTCTAGCTTCTGCCATTCCAGATTCATCGTCATAGGATGGCAAGGTCACTAGGCGGCGAGCGATTTCATCTTGATGGGAAGTGACAAACTCATTCTTCTCGTGGATTAGAATGTCTAGTTGCTGAACGACAGCTTCATGCTGTGTAGTCTCTTCTTCAAGAGCAAGCTAAACGATTTTCAACTCTTCCTAAAGTCGAGCAAACTCTGCATTCAGTTCAGCAACCTTCTTTTTTTTCTTCCCAGCAGCAGACGCTAATGTCTCCATCCGAGAATAATACTCGGAAGCCTTGGTGGCATAAGTGTCCAAAAAAGTCTGGAAAGCAGCTTTTGTGACTTTAGCTCCGCGAGTCATCCTTTCAAACTCAGAATTCACTAGGGGTTCTACCTCCCCCCGATTAAGACCTTTGTAAATCTTAATAGATGCTTCCAGTTCATCCAGCATGTGTTCAAGATAGGCGGCTTGAGCTTCATCACCCTGACTTCGGATAGCACCGATCAGATAAGTAGTTGGGGTTCTAACGGTGATAAAACCAACATTCTCTCTTTCTATTACCCTTTCTACTAAGGGTCCTAAGGAAGTGAAGAAGAGGTTGGTGAAGGAACCAACTATAAATCTGTTGGTAGCCGCTGCACCGGGTGTACAACTACTCCTGTGGAAGTTGAAGCAGCAGATGCTTGTACAGGTGGACGTTCGACTTCTTGAACATGAGTTGAAATCTCTCTGGACAAAGGAGCCATGGTGGAGCTAGTTGCCCCTTCCAGATGTTCCTCTACGAAATCAAATAAACACCATCAGTTTGCTGTCATTAGCGACTATCAAAAAGGATCAAAAATAAGGGCAAGCTTACCATTGCTGGGTCTAGTGACAAGTTTGTCGTCTGTTGACACAGGTTGCAGCCTAGCAGAGGTAGCTTCAGACATTACTGCCTGACTACTTCCTGCTTCGGAGCCGCCTGAAAAATGTCGGCTGCTGCTAGCTATCGCTGTTGTTGGCACTATATCAGTGCATACTGGAGGAATTGGAGAAGATTGAATTTCTGTATAAATGAAAGTTAAGATGTCAGTCATTTAATCTATAAAAGAAGATTATCAATATCAGCCAATACCTCTTGGATCAGTGACAGTAGCTTCCTCCGGTGCTATGTCAGCATTCTTTTCTTGGGATGCATGAGCATCAGCATTCTCTTCCGGATTTGGAGTATCATCAACAGTCTCTGCTGATGTTTCTTCATCATCCACACCTTCTTCTCAGGCTTTCTCGCTATTACTTGCGGCGACCGGATCTATATCATCATGGAAGCCGAAGTCACAGCCTTTTAGAGCCTCAATCATTAATTTGTCTTCTTCAGCACGAAATGATCTTGGAGAAGCTGGAAGATGGGCAGTTTCCGGTACAAGTGTAGGAGATTGCAATACGTCGAGAGACGTTTCTGACTCGTTGATTGGAATCAGAGTTGCAGTCACCTCTCTTGTCTCTACAACCTTGTCCCTCTTCTCTGCACTGGAAGCTTCCTGTCTGGGCTCAGGGGCAGGTGTAGGAGACGGCATCATAACTCCGACGACCGCACTTGTCAGGACCGATGCCAGGATAGGTCTTGGAGGAGTGACTACTTTCTTTTTTCTGAAGACTATTTTCTTTCTGTGTAGAGGTCTCTCCGGGCTCTCTACGTCTATAGCATGTTCTTGTCTTTGAATGGAGGTCGGGGTCGTCGCCTCTTCTCTCTTAATTGACTCAGCCTGTTGCCGAGATTGCGACCGAGTAGTGACCCTTTCCGATGATTCCAAAACAATCTTCTTCTTAGAGACTGTAGAAGAAGGTTCTTCGGCCTTCCTCTTCTTCTCCTTGGCCGGAGATCTTACAACTTTTAGGGAGACGCACAGTGGCTCGTAGACTTATTCAGGGAAGTTGACTTCCCTCGAAGCTTCTAATGGTGCATCAGCTGGCTCATGCTCCTCATCATTACCAGGAAGCACCAGAACAGGTGCTCCTTTCTTAAATCGAGTTGCCGTCGCGAAGCTGTCTGCCAGATTGAAGTTTTCAGCAAAAGTGTTTGCTGATGTATAGAAGATCGAGTACGTATACAGCATGCGAGGGCCACGATCATTTTTGGACGGTATTGGAAACGTCGTCCTGGTATCCCGAGCATTGTAATATGCCCAAGCCCGGGCTCCATCAATTAAAAACCTTTTTCTTTGTAGGCATGTGATAGCATTACCTATATGGAACTGGTCATAACCGAATTAGCACGCAAAACGGCTGGGGAGATAAGGCTCGAGATAGCATTCATCCTCGAACCGGTATACCAGGTGTGACGGCCGGATTGTCCTCAGCCAATCGAAAGCTGTGCGGCCCAAAGGCTGCATCCTCCCGGAGTCCACAAGATTTGTAGACATATGCTCATAACCGACTGGAGGGGTAATGCAGTAGAAGCTCCATCCTCTATCGAGATTTAGAGTACGTCGACAATCTCTCAAAGTGGTATAAATCTACTTACATCCAGAAAATTTTCTTAGAAAGTTGCCGCCCACTGCCCCCATATCGGGGTTCATTAGTGAAGGATGGTGTAGAAGCAGCCATCCGAACAAGTATGTGTATGGCAGTTCCAGCCGGGGGAAGTGTCCTTTCTCGCCTTTCCCTTTAATCATTGAATCGACGAAGAGGCGAAGGCCGACGTTCACCCTGCATGTCATTGCTGACAGCAGATCCATCCGGTAGCCGAAGACCAGACGAACAGCAGCAAAAAGTACACCGCGGTGGAAGCTGTCGACTGCACTGGCCCCAGGGACGACGTAACGTCGGAGCTAGTAAGTGAAAAAACCTGCCAACTGGACTTCCTTTGACATGGGCCTGTAGCCCATCCTCATGTAGCTTTCAATAATGTCTCCTTCCTTGAAAGGAGGACACTGGAGATCATCCTTGATCTTGATATCCATATCATCGTGTGTCTCCATCAGCCCTATCACTTCGCTGTCGCTAAGTGGTCGAAAGTAGTTAGGATGGCAGTTCTCATGCTCCTTGGTCTTCTTCTCGATGAAATGGTTGAAGAAAAGATATGGCAGCCATTTGGTGGTATAGCAGGTGCCGGCCGTGCCACTCTTGTAGTAGAGAGAACAGATCTTGCAGTGACATAGTAGCTCTTCAAATACAGCCACCATGTCAGCATTCTCTTGGCGGAGTCTGTCCAATTCATCGTTTGTCGGGACAAACTCTTCATAGGGGATATCCCTCATTGGCAGGCTGGAGATGTACTTCATCTCGTACAAAGCTAACCCGATCTCTCCGCGAGGCATCATGAAAGTCCCGGTTCTATAGTTGTATCTCTCGGCCAACGCGAGAAATAGATGAGGATTGGGGGGAAAGCCATAAACAGTGGCATACACTGCTTGGTATAGATCAATTTCCTTAAGCCGCTCTTCAAATTGGACCAATATCCAATTGGCTATACAGATCCATCTCTTATTATCCGGGTTCACGAGGCCTGTCAGCCGTAACTCCTGATCCGGATACCTTCCTTCTACCTTCGCAAACTCATTTGCGAATATCGGAGTTCTCACTGGTAGCAGCAAGGAAGAATCTTCTGGCGGGATACAGCCAGGCTTTAGTCCTCTAAGTAAAGAGCTATGGCGCTCAGAGGAACTGTAGAATATATCCTTGTTGTCAGACCCCTTCTTGACACAGATGTTCCCTGTTCGGGCTTGCTGAAGTGGAGTTATATCCCATTCCATTCTTCTGGGATAGCTTGTAAAAGAATATCGAGATAGAGGAAGGCATCTAGAGATCTCCGGCAGAAGGATTGTCTTCTCGCCCCTCTGGATAAATCTATATTCCAATCGAGGTCTTGGCTGAGAGTTCTTGTCAAAGGCCTCACCAAACAAGAACAACGGCTTCTTATGAGTAACTGTGTCAGCAGTCTGAAGAGGCTGCCCATTCATCAAACACAGTAAGGTCTCATTGTCCTATGCAGTCAAGATGGCTTGCTGAGATGACGGTAAGGCATACTGAGGAAATGTCACATGAGACAGATCTTCCTTGTATTCAGGTTCAGCCAAGGATCTTGCAAAAACCTCATAGTTGAGATCTTCTCTGAGGTTAACTGCATCAAATAAAGAAACAAGGATCAGTACATGCAAAATCAAAAAGTTTTTACAAAAGATCGTCAATTTACGCAAGTTATCAGATTGCGCCAGCACAGTCAGCTTGCGCAAGTTATCATTTTGTGCCAGCACAGCCAACATACGCAAAACGTCAATTTGTGCTAGCATACTTGCGCAAGACATCAGTTTGCGCTGGCTCAACTGACTTGCGCAAAATGATGGATTGCGCCGAACATTTTGTCAGCGCTTTCCATCCGATTGCGCAAGAGTATAGTTTTCATAAAAATGAAAACTATTGTGAATGTAACCGAAACCCTAAATAGGGTGGCACAAATACCATCAATCTCTAAAAAAAGAGAGGTATAAAGGTCTGAAAACATCAAAACCCTAAAAAGGGTTTCGATCGTGGTTCGTCATTCACCTTGCAATGCTGGATGACCTGTCTCACTACAAAAAAGTGCCTTTTTGAGACGACACTATAAGGAACACTAGTCTAAAAAGTCCTAATAGTATAATTGTAGGGATGGCTATATTTTTAGTAACAAACAGTTGCATTTTTTTGGGACAGATTGTGAAAATAGATCATTATTTGGGACTAATAGAAAGTTCTATTCCAAATAATACATATTTTCGTCCCAAACAGGACGGCGGGAATACCACACATTTGGCGGCTAATTGCCAAAGTTATGGGGGGAAAGTTTACCTCCACGTGTTCCCATCGTAACCGTTCGATCGGATGGATTAATCCAGACCGTCCATCCCAAAATCATTCACAACTTATTCACCATTTGATCAAAACCAACCTAAATATCTCTCTCTCCGATCAAAAACTATGGCTGCTACTCTCCGACCTTTGCTCTCTCTCTCTCTCTCCGACCTTTCAACGGTGCTCCAAACCCTCTCTCTCTCTCTTCCCCTTATCGCCACTCCGACCCCGAGCCAGGCTTCCGCCACCACCGCCCTCATCTCATCGGCGCCACCACTCCAACCACCTCTCTCTCTCTTTCATTCATCATCGTGATAGATTCTAAGAATGGCCACTAGGTAAGAAGTTGTTGTTGTTCTTCTTCTTCTTCTTCTTCTTCTTCTTCTTCTTCTATTTTTTCAATCGGATCGATCTGATGTTCATTTGGTCTAGATTTTGAATAGGAAAGGGGGTTTTGCTTAGACTATGCAAGGAAGAACTAATTAGGGCTCCATGGGCTGAGACCTTACGGTTTGGTTCTGGTAGAAAATTTGGCTAGGGTTCTACCGGCGATGCACTTCTTTTTTCTTCTGTTGTGACTGCAGTTTCGATTGTAAGTCTTCTTCGTCTTTTTGTATTTTGCCCTTCAATAAAGCTTGAGTTTTGCATCAGCAAACTTATAATGATGCCCTTCAATAAAGCTTGAGTTTTGACTAATGGAAAGATACTGCAAGTGGTCAACATGTTGATTATGATCAATGTCCAAAGGTCTTCAGGCATGGCTACACATTATCCTTCTAGTATATCTCACTACAAGAATTTGCATTTTTTTGGCTTGATCTATTGAAATGTTTGGATAAATAACCATCCTCATAATATAAGTTTTATTTGCTTACATAGTTTTTGAAACATCAGGGTTACATTGTTTGGATAAATAACCATCCTCATAATATAGGTTTTATTTGCTTACATAGTTTTTGAAACATTAGGGTTACATTGTTTACCCTTTTGAAATACCAAAAAAGCCTAACTGTATGTTGTACGCCATGATAATTCAGAATGGAGATGCAATCTTAATCCAAGTTGCAATACGAGTATACTAACTTTGGAATGAAAGGTACTGCTGGTGACTTGCGAACAAACCTTCATATACCATTTCATATTCTCACGATAGGTGGGTTTTCGGAATAGACTACCATGATATCAGCATTAAGTTCTCTTTGTGAATTTGGTATTTGATTTGATCATATTTGATATGATCAATAGCCAACTTATTGTGAGGCCTTCTCATGACCTAAGGTCTTGTTGTGGATCAGAACCAATCAATTACGATATACAGAGTTAGGTTATTGATGGTGTACAGTTGTGTACCTATGGTTTCTGGTCCTCGTGACCACATGGTTCATAGCAATATAGCACATCTTGGTCTTGGTTGGGTGCGACACTGGACATTAATTGGCTTACCATATATCTGAAGTCTGCTACTACACTAACCATTAAAAACTGATTCAGTGACAAGTTTCCAGATCAATATCTGATAAACCAAGCCAAACCAAACTGATTATGTGAACACCATCATAGGAGGCTGCTGCCAGTTTTCTCAAAGATTCTTTGGTAAAGCACTACCTGGTCTTCATCTATTTCTTGGTCTGTTAATACCCTGTTGTTTTCTTCTACTGCTAATGTTGTTGTCTTTGCTAAAGCTGCTACCTGGTATTCCTATCTATTTCAGCTTCAAAAATAAGACATACTAAAGGATGATCTATATATTAATGAGTGTGTTGATGGTTCTTACTACTTTTATTGAGGAACACATAATTTTTTATACAAAGCATGAGTTCATCTGGGATCTGTTTGCTACAAATAACTAAAGGGAATCAAGTTGAAGTCGCTATAGTTGTATAAGAAAATTTGTATGAGTTCCTCTATGTTGTTGCCACTCAACACCCAGTACAACATAGAGAAAATAATGCATTTATATTCTTAGATACAAGTACGTACATTGTCCCCTTTAGGAAACTCAGTGGTCTTCACAACCTTGAGGCAATAGAACTAAGGCCCGGGTCAATAGTGTTGAATGACAATATTGTCATATAATTTTCCATTTGAAGTTTTATGATTAATTAAATATTCTCCCATGTAGTTCATTCTCTCTTTATGGTATTTTCTTATGCATCTTTATCTTTACCAACAATCCAAAAAATTAATTTGGCAGGCTCACCGAAAAATAGACAGGGTAACACGCATGGTGTTAACCCGAGAAGCAAGGCATTTCACAAGATGATTGGGAGTACATATTGTTCGGGTTTGGACAACAAATGAAAATTTTAAGGTATATTTTTCTATTTCTCACATTTTGTATAATGTTATTTGAGTCTTTTATGTATCCGCCTTTTAGAACATGAACTCATTCACAGTTGGACTGTGTCATTGGAGCACTCTATTTTGATGATGTGTTTGCTTCTTCTTTTTATTATTTCTCAATACTGAAATACTTTGGCACATGCAATTAGTTGTTAAAGATATATCTTGTTATAGTTAATTTGAGCAAATTCATTATTTACTCATCTCATATGAACTCTCTTGGTTTGCTCAGGTGTGAAGGACAACATGATATTCTACATAACCAGACATTTAACCTTGATCAAGTTACCTTTGCTGCAGAGGGAATTAAAGATGCTCAAAAAACTGTATGGACATACAAGCTACTTAAAAAATTATTTGTTTCTCAAAAAAGTTTATTAGCTGGTACATTTATCTATGATTTGAACATCAGATGTCAGCTTTAAAGTTTGCTAATAAGGATTTGAAAGGAAAGATGAAAACTGTGAAGAGTCAGGATATAGATGTAATATTTTCTAGCTCTTTGATTATTATGATCATTATTATTTTGTAAAATATGAAAGCATGAATTTTGTTATTAGAGCATTAGCTAAATCCTATTTTGTTCTCTTGTATGTAGGGCATGTAATATGAAATGAATCAAATGATGGATCTCGTGGATGTCAGTAGTGAAATACAAGAATCTCTTGGTAGAAGTTATAGTATTCCGGATGACACTGACGAGGAAGACCTCATGGGTGTTGTAGCTAGTACAATAGTTTCATTATGGTTGACATTTCTCTATTATTTTTATGAACATGTGCAGAGTTTGATGCTTCAGAAGCGGACATGGGAATTGAGACCGAGTTCGATTCTGTTCCATCTTATCTTCAGCCAGATAAGGAATCTGATTTAGATGCAGAACTCAACTTGATTGCAGCTCTAATAGAAAGACAGAATGCTCATGTTTTTACATCACCTGAGTGATATGGCATCTCAAATTAAATTGCATGATCTGTGAAGCTTGGTGAGTTCTTGTGAATTACATATTGGGCCAAGGTCATTAAAATTTGATAAAAATGGTAGTGTTAACATAAAGACCTGTGAACTCTATAATAAAGAGAGTTACACCCTTGGTATAGGAAAAGAGGAAGTGAAGATAACTTAGCTTTTTCATGTGGTTACTTTGGCATAATTTTCAGGACCAGCATTGATGCAACATATGAGGGCACATCCTATGGTAAAAATAGAAGCTACTGCATCATTTTTACTTTCTCCTAAAACAAGGACATTATCATTTAGTTAATCATTGTGCTATAAAGCTTTGACCATTTATGTATGATTTATTGTGATAGATGAGTCACATATTACATAATATCAAGTGCCGTAAAAATGTCGATTAAATCATGTTACTAACCCAAAATCCTTGAGGAATCTGCTTAGGCCTCCATGTAGACAAAATTATTTGTTGTAGGTTTTAGTGGGAAAATGTGATATTTATGTGAATGCTGGAACCAAAATTGTATATCTTGTCGAGGTGTCTTCCTATAAAGTTAATGGCACCTTATGAGTTGAGAATTTAATACCTTTATTTCAACTAAACAACATAACTCAACGACCTGAATCAATCATATCAGTGTTAGTTGTTAAGATTTTTATTGGAATTGGTATCAATATTGTACTCTAGTTGTTACTTAGTTCATAAAGGCTTCAGAGGTGAGTTCTAGTTAATACATAATGTATTCTGGGGTTTAACTTATACCGAAGTTTGATATACAATTTTCATGGAGTAATCTTACCCGTGTTTATTTCATACGTGGTAACTAAACATATCAAATAAATAATTTTTTTAATTTCAACAGTAAAAGTTTAATTTAATTTTTTCTTTTTTGACTGCCAATATCTTCTTCATAGTCACTTCTCTACTAACGTTTCAATACTTAAAATATGTGACTACATGGATGCTGGATCTATGCATGTATCCAACAATACTAGTTATTTCTTTAATTTATCAAATTTCTAGTTTCTATGTATCTAGTTGAATCTGTACCAAATTTACAATCCTACTAGAAAAATTGTCTTATAACTTGTGGAACTTATTTGGTTAGTGTCTAATCTATGTAAGGTTTCTTATCCGAAAAGTCATCTGGCACAATTAAAGAGCAACTAGTAGCTATATCTCCGGCACTGGAACAACTATGCCAGAAAAAGGAGGACGTATAACCAAATTTGTTGAAGTCCAATAAAAAATTCAGAAGATATGTGATGAAATTGCTGGTACTTTTAAGATTGGTGAGAAGTCGACGACACCAGCAGTGGATGAGGATGATTTGTCACTGAAAAGGCTAGGTGAGTTCCAGTCGCAGCTCAAAGAACTTCAGAAAGAAAAGGTTTGTTCTTGTTACAAGTAAGAAACTTTCCTTTGCCAAACCACAATATTCTAATGTTGCAATGCCCATTTGGCAGAGTGATAGACTGAATAAGGTCCTTGACTTCGTAAGTACTATCCATGATCTATGTGCTGTCATAGGAATGTATTTCTTTAGTACTATAATTGAAGTTCACCCAAGCCTAGATAATTCTGTTGGCGTGCAATCCAATAGCATTAGTAATGAAACATTGTCAAAACTTGCAAGGACAGACTTAACACTCAAAGAAAGATAAAAAAGATGATACTGCAAAAGGTAGTTCCGGCACTCAAGCTTTATATTTTCAGTTGTTTATTCATTTACTGATTTTGTTTAACTTTTTTTTCCATCTCGGTATTTAGATATGTGGTTTCTTCCATACATCAATTGATGTGTAAATGCTACACTGTTCTGGTCTGTCATATATTTACAAAATCACCAGATCCTTTTGGCAATTTTGAAAATTTTAACATACAAAAATCAAAACCAACATCTCTTTCCTTAAGTACTCATGATTGGCTTCTCAAAACTGGTTTTGCCATTCATTCCTCTTAATGGTTGCACCACAATCCAACGACAGCTTTTCTGTACGTTGGGCCAACACTTTTTACTGCTAGATAGACACAATTTAGACTCTGGTTGCATTGCAGCTTACTACATAAGTTGGGATACTGTTGCGCATAGCCAGCTAAAAAAATTATGATTAATCATAATAAAATCAAGGGATACCTGGATTGTGTGTTTGTAGATGCCGTAAGCACCTAAATTTCTGCCATTTTTTTGTAGCTTGAGTTGCAATTCATTTTCCCATACCTGCAATAGGCAGATCAGGTATTTATAATGTTGACATTTAGAATAATGCAACTAAGAGGATAATACAGACTTTACAGGGACATAGGCAAATATTTCGATAGTATACTTATACCATTTACTGCAACGAGGGCTGGCATAACAACCTCGGCCTGCCAACTAAGAACAATGGTTATGGGTATTAGTTTGATATGAATCTGGTCATCCAGTGGGTTTACTTATAATGACTCAAAAAAATCTCTCCAAATTTCTTTTGATTTATAAAATATATACCTGAATTTGTTTTGAATCTGGTTATAGGGTCTGAATAGTACATATGAATCATAGTTCAAATATTTCTTTTCTTTATCTACTTTATGTATTTTGTTCTCATTATGCTCGATAATGTGTCTTTTCTTGATTACCAGGTGTAATTTCTATTTTCTTTATGGTGTAATTGGTTTAAGGTCTTGAATTGATGATTGGTGTGCTATTATTGGCCCCACATGTGAATCATGGAGCTAGGTTCTGGAAACTCCATTCCACGTGATACAATAGCTCCTTTTTTATACTATAAGAAGGCTATTTGTTGGCAAAAAGTGGAGACTGATATATAGAGTAAACATTTTGTTAGGGAAAATATGGAGAAATAATTATATCATCTGAATCATAGTAACTGCTCGAATATCCAAGGAGTTGGAAAATTTATTGGGTTTTCGATTGTTCATGATCCAACTAATATGCAATACACACAAAAAAGGGTTCGTATTGGGTGACCTAGCATAGCGTGTCAGAAACATTTTAAATTCGGCTGCTGCCACCTATACGTCGTTTAATTAAAATATACATCTTTAAACTTCAGGATATAATTATGGTGTCTGCTCCTACAGCACAATATTATTCAAGTTTGATGCTCATAAACCTTACCCTCTTTTGTTTAGATTTTCTTTCTCTTGGCTATTTGGGTTCTGAGGTTGAAGTTTTATACTAGGTATGTATGCAATTATAATTAGTATAAGCATATTGTTTTAGTTATACTGGTTATGTTATTCATCAAGGATAAAGTATTTTTATTTATTCAGTCTCATCTTTCATGCATAAGAGATGATGCAAGTTCCACAACCAAAGTATGCATTACCTTAGCCATGTAAAGCCCAAAAACATGGAAGAACTATTAAGCAATGCAACTCCAGTTAAATAATGGTATAAGGACCAATGTAGATAACTCCAAGCATAATTTTGGCTTCTAATGAGCATGCATTGATGTCTTCACTATCCAGAAATATCTTATTTATATGTTCAATTCTTGTTGTGATATATGTATTGATCACTCAACTTTCAGGTGGTTGCCTGCATACTTCAAGACACTACATCTAGAAAATTAATGTGGCAGATAAGGTATGAGTCATATATTACTTGTTCTCTGTCATTTTCAATATGCATATCACACCTTTTTTTACAAAATATCAGTTCATTATTGTGCTATTCTTTTCCTCATTTGTCAATATACTCTGTAGAATGAATAATTATCTTGAACTTAATTTCAAGTTGTTTCCCCCCTTACATAAGGTGATCGGAGAGTAATCGAAGAGCCATTTAAAACTGAAATAACAATAGACAGTAATTAGAGAGTCATTTGAAATTGAAATGACAATATTCCTGAACCAACTTGGTCTTAGGATGATTTGAGGACGACGTTCGCAAGCGGGTAGTTTTCAAAAATTGTAGCATGCATGATGCATAGTTTTCAAAAAATATAGCATGTATTTTCCAGCTACAAAACGATAACAACAATGGTAGTGGTACTAATAATAACAATGATAATCGTGACCAATGATGGTTAAAATGAACAAGAGTGGCTCATCAAACTGTACTCCACTTTCAATGTCTATGAATAAGTTGTAACGATTACATGATAAAGGTGAACTTTTATTTTCCCGTTGCTCAGTGAACAACTAGTGGCAGTTAGTTAAAACGTGCAAGTGTCAATATTATAGGTCACATATGTATTACTTAAATTCTATTAACTTGACCAATTAGTGTGTGGATTGGCATTTGGTGAAGGAATAAGTAAAATGAGGTCTTGAGCTTGTCTTTGCTTTGGTTCCTTCCCGTGCATGTCCTAGGTGTCATGGGGTTAATGACAACCATCAGACATTGGGACAAAACCTCAAGGGATGTCATGGGGTTAATAGAATGGGGTTAATGACAACCATCAGACATTTGGTTCCTTCCCATGCTTTGGTTCCTTCCCATGCATGTCCTGGGTGTCATGGGTTAATAGAATTCTCTGTTTTCTCTTTTTCCTGGACCGATTTTTGGACTTAACTTTTTATATTGTCTGTACAGATTTTAACTTTTACATTGGTTTTTTGTAGCTTGTTACTGTAATTCTTGCTAGAATAATTGTAGTTCCCATTTAAAATGTTTTCCAATTTTTTTCATCTTCACTTAAAGCTTCCTTTTTCACTCGAAGCTTCCTTTGTCACTTGAAGCTTTTTCTATACATTATTTTTTTCTAATTTTTTTGTACGCAGGTCTGTACAGTTTGGAAGAACTGTTAGTACGCTTGTACAATTTTTTTAAACATTCATAAACTAATGTGGTCTAGTCTGTACAATTTGGAAGAACTTGTCTTTCTTTTCTGGTTGTTCGTGTACAGTTAGCAAGTTGCTAATATATTGGCATATCTTCATTTGCTGGTCCTTCAAAACCATTCTGGATATGCTAAAATGATGGGCGACGATCTTGTGATGATAAAAAGTTTGGGTTAATTTTTGGGTTCATGTTGGATATACTAAAAACATGATGTAATGGTGGAGATAATGGGTTCATTTTATAACTGATGTTGTGGGTATAGTGTTTTGGATTTATTTTGGAAAAGGTGGTTAAGGATGCTTAATGGGTTCAGCATTTTTGTATGTAATGGTGGAGACAATGGGTTCATTTTGTAACTGATGTTGTGGGTGATGTATAGTATTTTGGATTTATTTTAGAAATGGTGGTTAAAGATGCTTAATGTTATGCTTTTTGTTGTTTATCAATTGAACATATATAGTTATATATAGATTCTATTGTCTTCTACTTAATGGTAAAGAATGCTTGATGTTGTTAAACTTTTTTTGTATTGGAGCTCTGATATATGGAGATACATCGGAGGACAAACTTGACAACGGCCATGATCATAAGAATTATGTGTATTTAAATTGTATGTTTTATAGCTGAAAAATACAAATAATAATTTCATAAGTATTAATTTTGGGACGGTTATGTAATTGTCCTAGATATAAACGACATCCTTTTGTAACGCTGGCAAATTTGTTTAGGACGGATGTTATTCGTCACAAACTCTTTTATTTTGGGACCGTTTTGTAAACCGTCGTAAACATATAATAATTCAAACTCTTTTGGTATGGTTAGATTTTTCGACCCTAAAATCAAATTAGGACGGTATTTTCCGTCCTAAAACTTTTTGCCACGCCACCCAAATAGCACTGTCACTTACCGTCCTAAAATTCGTCCCAAATTATAATTTAGGACTGATTTGGGTCTTTTTAAGACGGATTTTTGGCATCCCAGAAAGACTCTTTTTTTGTAGTGTCTCATGACGAGAAACTCGTGGCGCAACACGAGTCGAGGGTTCGGCGGGGGCCTTGCCCTTCTCAGTGGCTTTCGCTTGGGAGCCATCGCTGTTGTCGGCGGGAAGGAGAAGAAGTAGTCGGAGTAGGAGCGAAGCTTTTGTATCTTGAACAGTCGAAAACAAGTAAAGGATGAAAGAAAGAAAAAAGAAACTATTTATAGTTTTCCAGAAGTAAAACGGCCACTTCCGATTGTGCCACAAAAGTCGGAGCTAATTCCTCCAAACGCGCAGTCAAAGCGCACCTTGCACAACTTGATTTTAAAATCGAAATTCAAAGTATTTTGAAACTTTGAATATTTTCAAATTTTGAAAACTTTAAAGGGGGTCTTGTAGGTCCTAAAAATCAAGTTGCATTTATCAAATAAGCAGGGGAAATTAAATTGCGCACTCTTCAAATAGACTGCGCAGGAGGCAGCGCAAGCTGAACTGCGCTACCACCCAAACGCGCTACGCTGACGTGGCAATGCCATCATTACCTGACAAAAATCCGATCTTCTGACAGCTGACAGCCCGATAAACGAGGAGTCTTTTCGTTTCTTGTGCAGCACAGCGCTCGAAGACAGCTATACAGCCAGCGCAATATGACAGCTCAACTTCAGCGCAGTTTGACCAAGCCCGAGTCTCAGCGCAGTCTGATGCTAGCACTTTTCAAGTGGCGCAATCCATCAAGATAACTGACATTTATTACGTGGCTTACATGCTATCAATTGCTCGCCACGTGGCAACCGTCTGTACACGACCATACGTATTTCAATCAAATAATGCCACGCGTCTAATACAGTTGGCCCACGATCGAGTAACTGCCAGCGCAGTTTGCTGTTTGTGGAGTCTATTGCTAGCGCAGTTCATCATGCACAATTCAGAATAACTACAAATTAGTTATTTCTAGAATTCTATAAATAGAGTTTCAAGTCCTTCATTAAGGAGATCAGATCATTATTATCATCAGAGATCAGGAGTTCTTGTCCAAGTGCTGCTGCATTCTTCAGAGGCTATCGTCTTCAAAGTTCACATCGTCCAAGGGATAAAGCGATCGTCTTCAGATCGGATTCCTACAGTTGTACTTTCCCAGAATTCAATTGTAATTTTCTTACAAAGTTTGTGAAATAAAGACTTTTGTTTTTGCAAACACGATGCAAGTCCCCACTTAACCTGTGCTGAAACCTTATGCACGACTATACCCTGTTTCCTCCTAGGCCGAAACGGTCCCGTGGCCCCGGGTTGCTGATCGAGGAAACTACCGCCTTGTCGACAAGTTGTCCATAACCGTGCGAAGACATATTTTCTTTTTAGTTATTAAGACATAGCCTACATTATCTTTGAAAACTCAATCCCTTTCCCGTGTTTGTGCTCTTGCATTTATCCTTTCATTCGCAACAACATTATCGATTTACCTAGGAAGGGGGTCGAAAAGAGGAGGGTCAGCCACTCACCTTGAGTTTACTTCAGGCGAGAGAATAGATCTTAATTCAACCGTTCCCGTTCGATCGAGTCAATCGATCCCGACCTATCGGTCCCGACCGAATCGATAGCGACTGTGTTCCTTTCTCGCGCACCCCGTAGACGGAGTACGGGGCACGATGTAGGGATGGGGCACTACAGCTATAGACTAAGATGTCGTCTATGAACACTATCACGAACTGATCTAAATAGTGCATGAAGATACGATTCATGGGGTCCATGAATACGGCTAGCACACTGGTCGCTCCAAATGGCATAACAAGGAAATCCCAATGTCCATACCTCGATCTGAATGATGTCTTCGGGATGACTTACTCTCTGACTCTGATCTGATGGTACCCTCACGACCGCAAGTCAATATTCGAAAATACAGCCGCTCCCTTAAGCTAATCAAATAAGTCATCAATGTACGATAATTAACACATAATCTTGACGTACCATCCTTCTTCTTCACAAGAAGCATCGGTGCTCCCCAAGGCGATCCACTAGCATGAATGAATCCTTTGGTTCTGAGTTCTTCAATCATCTTGTACAAGATTTCCAACTTTGAAGGTGCCATCCTGTAGACTCTCTCCGATTCTGGTGTCGTCCCTTGAATCAAGTCGATGGTGAAAACTCTGCCTCGCCGGAAAATAAAAACTCTGTCTTACCGAAAATACCAAAAATAATCATGCCAATATGGCAGTCTATTCTTGTGTATTGCTCCTTCAACCAATCCATTCCTAGGCCAAGGGACCGATTCGGCCCGTCGCAAAAGGGTCGTCGTCTAACCCAGCTATAGTCCGTGATGGCTTGACATTGCCAGTGGCCTTCACACCCTTTTACTGCTTAACAAATGCACGTGACACGGGACGGTGCTTGCTATACTTCGATAGCCCAACAAAACTCTTTTCTAATGTGTTCGTGCAACGACTTGACAAGCAAGGGCTACGTCAAGCCTTGCATCGAGGGAACGTGATGTACACGCGTTCGACTTGAACAATCAAGTTCTTTGGGTGCATAGACTTAAGCAAGAAGCAGTGAAATACGAATTAAACTACGGGACAAGCGAATGTTAATATTAATTATAGTTCCAATTACATTTTAAATAAAAAAGAATGCAATTTTAACTTTAACTAGTTTGAAGTAAATGTTAAATCAAAAACTATTTTAAATTTTAGTATTAATATTAGTTTCAATAATATTATAAATTTTAAATTAACAAGAATGCCACGGTATTAGAAACCTAGCTAGCTGATGTCACGTTGCTCGGGGCTCGGTTAGTGTTCGTCTAAACTCGTACGTGCGAACTAGTTATTAGTAATGATAACCAAAAATTGAATTTTAAGTTTAAAATCTAGTCGAGCTCGATCCTTCCTCTTTATCCCATCTCCCATACTCTCTCTTTCTCTCTCTCTCTCTCTCTCTCTCTCTCTCTCTCTCTCTCTCTCTCTCTCTCTCTCTCGGGTTCTCTCTCACAGGTTGTGTTCCTTACACAACAGATCCCGTAGCATTAAATGTTCTGCATGCGTTATCCTACACAATTTAATAATAAACACTGATACCATATCATTAAAAGAGTAAAAGTTGTCTTGGAAGTTGTAAAAAATTACTTTGTATTGTCTTCTCAATACTTTTTTGCATTGGAGATGACTTTTTAAACTTATTGTCATTTGTGAATATAGCCGCCTATGCAAGATATTGTCTTCTGCCTCATGCCACATAGGATACACAACACATAACAAGACAATAGGGTTTCGTAGCATTAAATGATGCTGCATGCGTTATCCTACAGAAGAGGGCCACGTGGAGAATGCTGTTGCATGCTTCCTCATGCGTTATTAGCTACATAATTTAATAATACATGTACCCAGAAGATGAGAAAGTTGTGTTGTTGGAAGTCGTTTCCTTAAAATTATGCTTGCTCCTAGAATCACTCAAGATTTTTCATGAGCCATCAAAAGAGGCCACGTGGCGGAGTTACAAGGAAGACGAAAAGGTTGTATTGTTGCCTTGCTGGAAGTTGTTTCTTCCTGAATAATGCTTTTTGTACCTCCAAATTGCACTTTCAAACTGTCCATCCTTACGTGGCAGCTGACGTGATATGTTGATCTGGCAGCTGATGTGGCAAATTGTTTTAAAAAAAATAAAACTAAAAATAAAAATTAACATTAAAGTTAATGTTAACATTAACATTAATATTAATATTAATATTATCGTTAATATTAACAATAATATTAATATTAATATTAACATTAACATTAACATTAATATTAACATTAATATTAACATTAACATTAATATTAACATAAATTAATATTAACATTAAATTAACATTGATATTAACGTTAAATTATTATGGAGAAAATTGGGTAGTTAACTTTTTGGATTAAAATTTGCCATGTCATCAGTCATGTCAGATGACACACACTATTATTTAACATGCCACATCAGATGGGAGGGCTATATATTAGAGGGACAATTTGGAGGTACGAATATAGTATTACTCTTTCTACTTGTATTGTTTCTTGTCCTTCGTTTCTTCTGCTGGTTTCTAACACACTCTATTTTCTTCAATGTCGACGTCACATGGAGAAAGTGATCGTCGTGTGGAAAATTTAGTCGATGAAGAAAGCTTTCTTTTAAGAGGACTGTCAGATGATTTGGATGATGAGCAAAGTTTGGAAGATGTTAACTTAGGAGACAGTAAAGAACAAGATGAAGAAAATAATGGAAGAATGCATCATAACGAAGACGACGACATCAACGCAAATAACGAAATGTTATTTTGCATCACCCTTTCTAATAGATTTAAGAAATGCATTATATTTTTATATTTATTTCTCATGTTTATTTTGTTTTATTCTGTTCTTAGGGACGACGGTGAATCTCCATTGGATTTCGATGCAGCGACGATGAAAAAATATTGCAGTCGGCCAATATTAACAATGATCCAAAACATCTCTTAGAAGAAGATATTGTTGGCCTACAGTTCAACTCTATTGAAGAAGCAGAGACATTCTACCGGATATATTCAAAAGTATATGGTTTCAGTATTAGAAAGAACAAGGTAAAGAAAAATAAATCTGGGATGGTGATGGTCCGTAGTTGGTGTTGTTCGAATGCGAGATTCAGACACAAGAATACAAGGAAGCTCCTAACAGGGTTCGTGAGCCAAGAAGTGAAAGCAGAAGTGGTTGTAAAGCAATTTTTCGTATTGGGTACACCGGTAAAACAAAGATGTGGTTCGTCAAAAAAGTTCATGTACATCACAACCATATCCTGGCGAATGATTATGAAACAGTTTTTTTGAGATCCCATCGTACGATATCACCCGCAGAGTTAGAAGAAATTAAGCTTATGAAGCAATCAGGGATGGGGACTGGACAGATATGGAATTTAATTGTCCAGAAGAAAGGTGGCTGGGATAAGGTTGGATGGACGAGAAAGGATTTATACAACGCTCTAGCTCAAGATAGTAGAGCACTAAACGATGTTGATGCTACGACAACACTTACATTTCTTCAATCTAAGGAGGGCAGTGACCCAGATTTCTTCTACGCGTACAAGGTAGACGAAGATTCCAGATTGACCCATCTCTTTTGGGCTGACGGTGCATGTCGATTCGATTACGAATTATTTGGAGATTCACTAGCATTCGATTCTACATATAAAACAAATAGAAGTCAAATGCCGTTGGTGGTTCTAGTGGGTACAAATAATCATGCGATGACTTGTGTGTTTGGGTTTGCAATGATCCATAATGAGACTGCAGAGACATATTCTTGGGTTCTAGAAAAATTCCTAGAGTATATGAATGGCAAATTACCAGTGACAGTTCTCACGGATGGTTGCAGATCCGTGAATAAAGCAATTGAGGATTTAATGCCCAGCGTAGTTCATCGAACGTGCTCATGGCATATCCTAAACAATGCTGCCAAACATGTACACCGAGAGGGTTTTCACAATAAACTGAGTCTTCTGATTAAAAGGTACATCGCACACTTGCTACTTTACTTTGAAGTATGTTGTTGTTACAATATCACAACTTTAGTTATTGTCCATGTTTTCTAAACAGGTACTATTCAGTTAAAGAATTTGAAAACAGTTGGCAGCAGATGCTAACAGATTATAATGTAGAGAACAATGAGTGGACCACTGTATTGTACAAAACGAGGGAGCGATGGGCGGACACATTCCTACGTGGAAATTATTTTGGCGGTTCTACTACAACAAATAGATGTGAATCTATGAACGCATTTCTGAAAAGGTTTTTGAATAAGAAGCTGCCACTATGGAAGGCCCTTCAAAATTGTGACTACGATTTGGCGGCCTTACGTTACGGCCAGATGAGTAAGTATGTCACTGATAAACTCTCAACACCAGTTGTGAATCAAACTAGCATGGCCGTAATAGAAGGTAAATTTGCCATAATTTACACTAAAACGATGTTTATAGAGATAAGAAAGGAAATCACACGTTCTGATGCATATACTGTTCTCCATCATCACATCATAATAGAGGAAGAAGTTTGTACTATCCAAAAGTATATGTCGCCAAACAGTGTCAACCGGAAGGTTACATTTGATCCGGCCGACAACATCATAAATTGTGAATGCTTATGGATGGAGACCAAGGGGATTCCTTGTAGGCATATTTTTTCAGCAATGAAGAGATTGCAAATTGGAGATATTCTAAAGAACTTGATAAAATCTCGTTGGCTCAAGGATTGCAAAGAGAGTTATCTCTCTGGACCTGGCTCAGAAAGAAGATTCATCCACCCAGACAGTATTGAGAGCAGAAGGTATGGTGGTATTAATGAACAAGTTAATCTATTTACATACTATTGTAAAAAATCAAGCAAAATTCAAGAGAGGGGAACGGAGTTGATGTCGTCTGTTCTGATGGAGTTGAAAGAAATGGTGACCGATATTGGTGAAGAAGAATAAATGGTAGCTGATGCAGTTCATGGAGTGCATGAAGCTTTAAAAGAGCCAAATTCAGTAGCAACAAAAGAAAGGCCTTCTCAAGGGAAATCAAGCCAGCCTACAGAAAGTCAGCCTATCCCGAAGCCTAGAATTTGTACAGTTTGTAAAAAATTGGATCACGATTTTCGTAATTGTAAAGTACGAAAGCGAAATAGCGACAAAGAGCAAATGGAATAAAATGAAACGTCGTTGACTTAAGACAATGTCTTTCTTATGTGGCAAGATGTCATTCACACGAGACAATTAGATAAAAAATATGTTCTCCAATGCAAAAGTTTGAGAAGACAATTAGATAAAAATGGAGAATATCAAATTCCAAGTTCAAAACGGAGAATATCATTTTCTGTTTCAAATGACACGGTGAATATCATTCTCCGTTTCAAATTAAAACAGAGAATGAACATTCTAATGTGTTTTTAACATTGGGAATCTTATTCTCCGTTTCAAATTAAACGGAGAATGCCGTTCTCCGTTCCAAATTAAACGGCAAATAGAATACGCAATCGTTTTAATACTTGGAACGGCATTCTCCGTGCAGTTCAAAACGGAGAATATAATTGGAGAATATCATTCTCCGTTTCAATTTAAAACGGAGAATAAATATTCTAATGTGTTTTTAACACTGGGAATGCTATTCTCCGTGTAATTCAAAATGGAGAATGCTATTCTCCGTTTAATAAAACACGGAGAATGCTATTGTGGTGTCGTGGTTACAATGCTAGACTTGTATTTAAGAGGTCATTGGTTCAAATCTTGACTATAACAAAATTTTATTTTATTTACACTTTTTTGTAAGTTATTTTGTCATATATAGGGGGTATCAAAACTTTGATACCCCTACTGTATCAAAGTTTCTCTCATTTAAAAAAGGGAAAAAACTTTGATACAGTAGGGGATATCAAAGTTTTGATACCCCCTATGTATGTCATGTGGGCCCTTCTTGCTTTATAAAATGTGTACACATATATATATATACACATAAATTTTGAGAGGGCCCACATGTCATACATAGAGGGTTTCAAAACTTTGATACCCCCTACTGTATCAAAGTTTCTCTCATTTAAAAGTTAAGTAAAATTGAGGAAAAAAACTTTGATACAGTAGGGGATATCAAATTTTGATACCCCCTATGTATGATATATGGGCCCCTCCTGCTTTGTAAAACGTGTAAACATATATATATATACACATAAATTTTGAGATGGCCCACATGTCATACATAGGGGATATCAAAACTTTGATACCCCCTACTGTATCAAAGTTTCTCTCATTGAAACCCTCATCAAAGTTGGCAAAATTCGAAGGTGCAGATTCATTGGTATTAATGGTATATAAATGACAATAGTTGGGAGAGTTTGTTCTAGTCTTACTTAGCTTTACTTGAGAAGGGGCAGATGCATTAGTATTGATGGAAATTAATTGAATTGAATTCGAAGTGGCTGCCATTTGGCGCATGAGTTCGAGTTGTTCCATGCCTATAAATGGCAGTAGTGTAGGGAGAGTTTGTTCCCGTCTCACTTAGCTTTTCTTGTGGAGATGGACTCTACCGATCCCCCGTCTTGGCAAGACGCTAGCTTTCCTCTTGGTTGTCGATCTCCTCGTTCGAAGAAGCTTTGGTGGTGAAGTCCTTCAGAAAACTGAGATGTGCCTTGGTTTGGATTTATTGCCAACCCACGCTCTGTCGAAGCGCCAGAAGACTGAGATGTGCCTGGGTTTGGATTTATTATCGTTCCACGCTCTGTCGAAGCGCCTGCACGTTGATTCGCTCGGACTATGCACGGTGTTCCTTTGCCGCAAGGAGTTCCTTTGTTCGACGTGTTCCATTGGTCCAACGATGCATGACGAAGTGATTTGCCTCAAGAAATTCCTTTTTTTTAGGGCGTTCTATTGCTCGAAAGAATGCAATATGAAGTGAATTCCTTTGCAGGTCCTTTGCCTCAAGGAAAGAGTCTTGCCAAGGTGGAGGATCGATAGAGTACATCTCCAGGATAAAGAAGGATGCCTTTGCATGATGCTCTACCTCAAAGAATTCCTTTGCCTCAGTGTGTTTCTTTGCTCGGACGATGCACGATGAACTGATTTGCCTCAAGGTGTCATCCAACGATTTTTATGCTCTGATGATGCACGATGAAGTGATTTGGGTCAAGAAATTTTTTTGCCTTAAGGAGTTTCATTGCTCTGACGATGCACGATGAACTGAATTCACTTCATTGTGCATCGTCAGAGCAATGGAACTCCTTGAGGCAAAGGAATTCCTTGAGGCAAATCACTTCATCGTATTTTGTCAGAGCATAGGAACCTTTGGATGACTCCTTGAGGCAAATCACTTTATCGTGCATCGTCAGAACAAGAGCAAGATAAATTTCTTGAGGCACAGAAATAAAAGCAAATGAATTCCTTGAGAGCAAAGGACCTTGTAAAGGAATTTCTTGAGGCAGAGCACCTTGCAAAGGCATCCTTCTTCATCCTGGAGATGCACTCTATCGATCCCCCACCTTGGCAAGACTCTTTCCTGTTGGTTACTGGAAGAGCCGCAGGGTTTGGGTTGATTGCCAACCCACACTATGTCGAAGCGCTCGCACTTTGATTCGCTCTGACTATGCACGGAGTTTCTTTGTTCATGGAGTTCCATTGCTCTGACTATGCACGGATTTCCTTTGTTCAGGGAGTTCCATTGCTCTGACGATGCACGATGAAGTGATTTGCCTAAAGGAATTCCTTTGCCTCAAGGAGTTCCATTGCTCTGCGATGCCCGCACGCAGCTCACATTCAACTTTTTTCTTGATAGTAGGATTTTATGTAGTAGTTCAGACTTTCATATGTAAATAAAAGTCAAACTTTTTACGGTTTTCACAATGTAAATGTAACTCAAAAATGATTTTATTATAAAACAGAGCAGAGCAGACATTATAAAACAGAAGTTCCTTGCCTATTACATAATTACGTTATTGTTTTACAATGTCATTGCTAGGTTGGTGGTGTTACATATTCTATTGAAAGCAAATTCTTAGCCCATACCAACCTCTTCATTGTAGTCTTCTTAGCCCATACCAACCTCATCATATTCTCATCAAGCTTATCTTCATTCTCCTTTTCAAACTAAAAGGAGAATAACATTTTCCGTTTCAAAAGACACGGAGAACGTCATTCTCCGTTTAAATAAAAATGGAGAATAAACATTTTAATGTATTTTACCACTGGGAATGTTATTCTCCGTTTCAAGACAAACGGAGAATATTATTATCCGTTCCGAAATAAACGGTGAATATAATCCTCAAACGATTTAATTTAAACGGGAAAGATATTCTCCGTTTCAAGTAAACGAAGAATGCCATTCTCCGTTCCAAATAAAACGGAGAATATAATCCGAAGGGACAGATTCATTGGACTCTACCGATCCCCCGCCTTGGCAAGACTCTTTCCTGTTGGTTCACTTCAAATGACACGGAGAATGGAATTCTCCGTCTTATTCAACTTTTTTTTGGTTGTAGGATTTTATGTAGTAGTTCAGACTTTCATATGTAAATAAAAGTCAAACTTTTCTTGGTTTTGACAATGTAAATATAATTCAAAAATGATTTTATTATAAAATCAGAGATTAAAAAGACAGAAGTTCCTTGCCCAATTACATCATAATTACATTGTTGTTTTACAATGTCATTACTTGGTTTCTGTTACATATTTGCTTGAAAGCAACTCCTTAGCCCATGCCAACCTCATCATTGTCATCTTCTGGTGAGAAGTACAAAAGTGAGGAAGATGGAAAGACAAATAAATTTTGAGACTAGCAAACAATCTACTAGCCGTTTGATTGAGGAGGGCTCGAGGAAGAATCTACTAGCCGTTTGATTGAGGAGGGCTCGAGGAAGATTCTACTAGCCGTTTGAAAAATACAAAAGGTTATCATGATCAACTTCAATTAAGGAACTCTATAAGAGGTTTAATTCCACATGATTGAAGAACTCGACTAAGTCCGCCGCGAACCGGAACTTCTTTTCTTTCCTTCTTCATCTCTGTTTTCTCCTTCCACCACTACCACCATGGTCTGTAGCTTTATAACAAAAATTAAATTGTTAGATGAAATAAAAAAACTAATTACGGAAAGATTACTAAATCAAAATCAAATAGAACACAAATTCATAGAAAACATGAGACTAAAGATGAAAGTGTCACAGAAGCAACACCACAATTTTACAACAACTAAGCAGACTCTGCTAAGCAATAACTAAAATTAGGGATTGTGTCCTCCTTGGATTTAATTTACACAAAGAAGAGATTTGAGAGAAAGAGCTTTTCGACTTCCTAAATGTACCATTCTCCGTCCATTCGCCGTATTAAAAGCAAAGAGAATGGCCATTCTCCGTGTTAAAAGCAAAGAAAATGGCCATTCTCCGTCCATTCGCCGTATTCACCGTGCATTCGCCGTATTAAAAGCAAAGAGAATGGCCATTCGCCGTATTCTCCGTCCATTCTCCGTCCTAAATGTACCATTCTCTGTCTTAAATGTACCATTCTCCGTCCATTCGCCGTATTAAAAGCAAAGAGAATGGCCATTCTCCGTGTTAAAAGCAAAGAGAATGGCCATTCTCCGTCCAAAAAAAATATTCTCTTCGAAAATATTATCATTAGAAAAGTAAAAAAATAATCCGCCCGACCTCAGAAGCAGGTTTCCTCAGTTCACCACCACCACCATGACATGTAGCTTTATTAACAAAATATTAAATTGTTAAATAAAAAATAAAATTTCTGACAATGACATGGGCAGTAAAATTAGAGCGACGCCGCTAGTACTTCTCCTTGTTCGAGGAGGCCTCGACGACGTCCGACGCGAAGCGGACCGATTCTTCTCGGCGCAGCTGGTATTCCTCGTTGTTCTAGGAGGGCTCGACGACGTTCGACGCGATCCGAACCGATTCTTATTTCCTTCTTCATCTCCATTTCTCTTTCCACCACCACCACCACCACTACCATGGCCTGTAACCAAAAAAAATTAAGGTTCAGATTAAATTGGATGAACTTTTGAGAGAGTAAATATGAGTTAATTTAGGGTGTTCATTGAAAAATTAAAGTGAAGAATGACCTGCTAAAGCAAGTTACCAACATGTCAAAAGTCTAAATCAGCATTAAATGATGTATCCTGCATTATTTAATCTGAATTTAATCTGGACCGTTGAATAAACATCCAACGGTCCATATTTTGGATGTATCGATACATCCCAAAGGGTGGATGTATTGTAGAATTTTCCTATATATATATATATATATATATATATATATATATATATATATATATATATATATATATATATATATATTATATTCATAAATATTATTAATTAAGTGAGAATGAGTAAATCGGAGATATATACCTACTTATACATATATATACCTACTATATATTAATATATATAATATATATATATATATATATAATATATATATTATATATATCTTGGTGTGTGTGTGTGTGTGTTGTGTGTGTGTGTGTGTGTATAAGTAGGTATATTCTCCGATTTACTCATTCTCACTTAATTAATAATATATTTATGAATATTAGTAATAATAGCAATAAAAGAAGGGGGTCACATGCACTTGGGTTGTGCGGCTTGGGTTTGATTGGGTTAGGTTTGGACTTGGTGCGGTCATAATTACAATTTTCAGTCATTTATGATCATTGATGAAATACTAGTGTGCGGGAGCTCAATTGGATGGCACATGAGTGGCATGTGTGTAGTAGACTCAAAATAGGTCAAAACCATATATTAGGTCGATTAGGTTGGATCGATGTTGAACCCCAAAATTAAATTGGAAGTTAGGCCAAGTTTTACTGTAGATAGTCTAATGGCCTAAATTGACCAGAAAGTTGCACGATGTAAATAGGATACAAGAGAACAAGTTTGAGTGACACACGATATATCAAAATGAGGATAATCTTGTCTACTGTAAAACTCATGAAGGAAGTTTTTGAAGGATTGGCATCCCTGACGCTCCAAAAATCAAAGTCACAGAAAAGTATATTTAATGATCAAAACTAATTATAATGGAATTATTTATGAAAAATAATTTATTTTAAAAAAAAATAAAAGAGCCCTAAAATTTAGGGGGCTTACACATCCATAGGGATAATATAGACCCAATCCATTCTAGATTTATTTTTCTTGTAAATTTGGGCCTCAAGAGGCATTGGTCAGCTCCATCTATTGTGGATGCTCTAAGTAGTGAAGTTTCTACATTAGGTTTGTGATACCAAATTAGGGTATCTAGATCTGTCAAAATACAGTAACGGTTCACGAGTCAGAGGGAATAAGAATGCTCTTGTGGAGTTTTCCATTTATTGCACGGAGATGGACACGACAAAATTGGGGAACGTATGAGTGTTCGTATCGTGCAAACATAGTTGATTACTTATTGTACCTATGTGAAAATGTTTGTATAATCAGGCAACAGGTTATCTACATATATATGTTTCTAGGCATTTTTCTTTTATTTTTCCTCAAATCAGTGTTATAGATATTTCATGGTTTCAATTTGTCTACAGAATGGCTCGGAAGAAATAAATGAGCCTTGGTGCGAAGCTGATAATTTCCACACAGAATGAGGAAGAAATGGAGCGAGTAAAAGCTGAAATCTTAGGCAAGTACGTATACTCTCGAGAAACTGTGTGAAAAAATATCCTATAATTTAAGTATTCAGGTATATAAATTTCGCATATTATAGGTTTAAGGTTTTAACTAACCTTATAGCTTCTGCCGTCACAGGAGAAAACTCATTGGCTGAGAGGGACAATGCCTCCAGATTTTGAAAGATAACCTCTAGCACAAGACAGAATGGAGAAGGCAACAGACAAACACAGGACTGACAGGGAATTTTTAGTAGGTGATTGGGTCTACCTTAAGGTTCAACCTTACATACAAACATCTATTGCCAACAGAAGGCCCCAGAAGCTCTCCCCAATGTACTATGGCCCTTATGTGGTCATTGCCAAGGTTGATAGTGTGGCCTACAAACTAGATTCGCCCCAAGAGTCTCAGTTACATCCAGTCTTTCATGTGTCTCAGTTAAAGAAGAACATAAGTTCAAGAGTTCAGGTGCATGCAGGAATTCCAAGCATCAATGAAGAAGCCATCCTAAAACTTGACTTGATTTTAGAACGAAGGACGGTGCAGATAAATAACAAAGCTGCAGTACATTTCTTAGTCCAGTGGAAGGAAGGAGCTCCTGAGTCCTGACAGTGCAACTTGGGTTCCTCAAGAACAATTTATCAAAATTATCCATGCTTTGACCTTGAGATAAGGTCAATTTAAGGGGAGGGCAATGTTAAGTAGCCAAATAGCTCAAGCTTCAGTCCAGAGAAGATTAGTGTGTCATCAGTGATATTTGAGCTCTGATTTGGGTTCTGGACAAGAAATTCACATCCTCTTCATATTTGAAGTTCCCGCCAACTTTAGGCATTCAAATTCAACCGACTGGGACCACTCCAGCTGCCAATTTTCCAGGTCAGAGAAATTAGTTAGCTGATTGCCTAGTCAGTTCTGGAGGTTAGTAGCATTAATAATTCAGTTTAGCTCTAAATGGTCCTCATATATAAAGGGTTATTAGAGAATGGCAGAGTATGGAAAAACTCTTTAGCTATTTCTTTTCTTCTTGTCCAATTTACTGCAACTTCTTTTACAGCATTTGTAGTTTCCATTAGCTTCCTCTTTACATCAACAAAGCTCAGAAAAATCTAGTTCCTCCACCATTAATGTCCGTCTCCTCTATTCTTGTGTTCTCGGAGCTGCAGATTCATGGCAAATCTACCTCGGAGTTCACTTGCTACCGGTCCGTTAGGGCGGGCGCCTAACATTTGATCAGTCGCTAATCATTATGACTCCATCTGATCAGAAGAATACATTTGTTGTCTCCGGGAACGAAACAAACGCTCGAGAAAAGATCAAAATGGTCAATTGAAAAGCTAAAAATCTGTACGGGTCTAAGTTTTTCGTTTCATGAAAACTTGGATTCATCCTGAGAACTCAATTTCAACTGATCAAACCCTTAACTTTATCTGAATTCTTTCATAAATCACATCTTGGTGTTTTAAAAAAAAATAACGAAATGAATTCCAGATCTGAAAAAGTTGGCTATTAGAACAACAAAACCATGGTGCCTTACTTTACCATAGCAATGTTCTTGGTGGTGCCTTAGAATTCCAATATACCGAGTTCAAAGATGACGGACCAGAGTTGTTCCTCTTTTATATCCTTTATTTATCAGCAAATTTCATCCAACGGAATTTCTTTTCCTAAATTTGCACATAAGAGGAGGAGATTATGAAAATTACGAGAAAAGTGATCCGGCGCCAGTCAAACTAGCGCCAAACATAAAAAATTAAAAACAATGTTTGACGTCAGTGATAGTGGCGCCGCATTTTAAAATAAATAAATAAATAAATTAGCGCCAACGGAACTGACGTCCAAACAATTTTTTTTTTAAATATGTTGGCGCCACTGGCACCGGATTATGGAGAAAAAAAAACTATATGTCATCGGCCATGAGTGTTCTTTGTCATCAACTTGTCACATGCACTGATGGCACCTCTGCCATGGCCAAAGCTCTAAGGGTGTGTTTGGTAGGAGGGAAAAGTGGGAGGAAGGAAAATAAAGGAGGAAAAAATGAAGGAAAAGATTTATTTTCTCTTGTTTGATATGGAATAAAAATAGAAAGGAAGGAAAAGTTGAGGGATTACTTTTCCCTCATAACCTAAGAAATCCAATCCCCCCAAAAGTGGGAGGAAAAATGGAAGAAAAAGTAGAGGCTTGTATTAATTAACAATTATACTCCCATATGAATGTATCATTTAAAAATTATTTATGAAGTCAAATGGTAAATAAATATTTTTAGTTGAGGGTAGAATTGATAAACCCTATATTTTTTACTTTTTTTTCCTTCCACTTTTTTCTTTCGTACCAAACAAAGAAAAATGTATCTCTTATCTTTTCCATCCTTGCTACCAAACACAAAGGAAGAAAATGATCTTTCCTTTCCATATGGAAGAAAAATGTATCCTTATTTTTTTCTTTCCTTCTACTTTTTTATCCTTCCTACCAAACACAGCCTAAAACTCTCTCAAAAGAAAAAGTACTCTCTCTCTGTGTGTAGCTTTTCTTCTCCACGCAAGTGCACAACACAAGCACACTACCCTTTTTCTTGGGTGTCAACGCATACAGAAAGAGCTCCACACGAAGTTTCGGCACACCCATCCCTCCCCATACCAAGAGGGAAAGAACCCATCTTTTTTTCTTACTCTCACTCGAAAAGAAACTTTTTTTTTTCATAAGCCGGCGCCAGTGTCATTGGCGCCAACATATATTCTTTAATTTTTTATTTTGGGCGCTAGTTTCACTTGTGTCAAAAAATTTATTTTATTTTATTTTATTTTTAAATATGGCGCCAGTTTCAGTGGTGTCGAATAATTTTTTTTTTCTTTTTAATTGTTTGGCGCCAGTGTCACTGATGTCAAACAATTTTTTTTAATTTATTTTATGTTTGACACTGACGCCGGATTCTTTTTCTCGTAATTTCCACAATCTTCTTATGTTCTGCACAAATTTAGAGAAAAAATTTCAGTTGGATAAAAAAAATTGTTTATTTATTTTCTCATTAAACTGACCATGTTATTTAAGGGGGAAAAATGGTCCTGGATTGCATTTGGATAAAAAATATGTAAATGTCAAATAATTTCGGGCGGATTTGAGTTGCAAGAAACCGACCTGTTCAAAGGAGCAAAAGAACTCTATCAAAAAATATTATAATATTGTAAAAAGAAACCTCTTTAACATATGAGTAGAATATGATAGGGGAATCGCTTAGTGGCCAAGTATGTAATGGAACCCAATAAATAGACAGTGGGACTAGTCCTTGGAGCCTATCTTAACTGGATCCAGCTAGCACTTCGGAACTTAATTAGTGATTAAGCAACTACGCTTAGATGCCTCTTTTGTGCTCTACTTTTTTCTCGTCGAAGTGCATGTGTTGGTTTATTTGTTTGTTGCCACCACCTAAAGTGACCAGATTCCCGCCCAAACTGAGGAATCGGTGCTGATCCGAATGTCGTCTACTCCGTCATGAAGATTGTGACCAGCGTTAATTTGACGGTCAATAATTATTAGGTAAGTAGTCAGTTAGGGTTGGAATTTGCAATATTATTTTGCAATCTTATTTTTTTTAAAAAATACTCTTGAGAAGTTGTTAGGAGTTGATTATTGGGACAAAGAAGTCCATATATACTTAGTATTCAATTCTTTCATTATAGAAAGGATTGTAATTTGTTGTGTCCCCGAAGACACCACATATATTGTGCATAATCTTGTTTGGCTCTTGCGTAGCAAGTTCCTGGCTCCTTATCTTTCTATAGGTTTGGTCAGTTCTCGTACCAATGTGCGCCTCTCAAATCACAACAATAATTAAATCTATCTTAAAAAAAAAACTGGGATTAAAAGGATGGGATCAAGAAAATTTCCGCCAACTTTTATAAAGATAAAACATAAGATAAGATGCTGAATATAATAAATGATATTATAAGTTAATCACCGCTAAATATACTACAATGTCAAATTTAAGACAAATAAAAATGTATACCATTTTTTTCCTGAGATTTTCAAACAGTATGACTCCAGATATAAATGATAGAGTAGAGTAGCTCCACGAGAAGTTCGTGTAAAACTTTCAAGAGAACCATAATTAATCACTAGTCATTGAGCACCAGATCAGTAGCTAGTCCAACATTAGCGATCTTTACTGAGTATTTTAAAGTTTAGAGGCTTCCGTCTCTATCAAAGTAAAATAAGTAGTCTAACTTTTGGATGGGGGACATCACAGCCAACAGGGATATCGTATAAAGAAAATGGATTTTGTTAACATGTGTTCTAAGGATATATGTTAAGGACAATTAATAAATAGTTTTTTATTTTAAAAATTATCATCTATATCCAATAAATAATTAATAGAATAGTTTTTTTTTTTGTTTTGGAAAGTATTATCTAACTCCAATAAAAATTCTCAAAATATTATCTTAAATAGTTAATTGTTTGTTGATTGGATCTAGATGACACATTTCAAAATAAAAAATTTACTGAAAATTATTGAGATACCCACTTTCGGGGTGGGTGTTTATGAAAAATCCACCCTCAGGATAGATTTTATGAAATACCCAGCATTATGTTTTTTTTAGTTAAACATTATGTATTTTCACGTTAAATATTTCAAGATTCCCTTTAGATGCTCTGTTTTTACAAAATTTTCATTTTGATAATACCATAGCTACCCCTTCGCGCAAATTTGGTCATATATATGTATTTGAATTTACAAACTCAGATTTTGATTGCAATTTTCGTCTTCTTCTTCTTCACAAAAGATCTGAATTTCATTGCTCTCATCTTCAGCAGAGATCGCAAAGATCGTTCGTAGTTCACTGTGCTTTTCTTCAGTCGAACTCCGATCATCGCTCATCATCATCATCATCATCATCTATTCTTGTGTTGAAGAAAACCTTTGTCAAAACACACGGCTTATGTCAAAACACACGGCTTAGAAAATTATGACATGTTAGTCTTCCGACACCGCGGTAACATGGTTGTCACATTAAGGGTCTTTGACAAGGTGATATGTTGTGAAAAGATATATCCTTATAGTTCTCCTACGTATGTTGAAAAAAATCTTTGTACTTCCTCCGGGTCATGCCGCCGGCTGTGCTGCTTCCCCCTCCTCTTCCTGCCTACTTCTTCTTCCCCGACTCTACACTTGAGCTGGATATCATATGTGGCTGAGAGAGTCAAATAAGAAGAAGGAAAGTAGGGAGGACCAGATGGGTTCAGAGCCATGGTGGAGGAGAGGAGAAGGAAAATGCTTGATCAGAACTTGAGGTGGAAAAGTTGTGACGTTGATAGCGTGAGAGAGGGAGAGGGTGAATGGAGGGAGGGAAGTGGCTGCATGTCTTTGGCTCACTCGAGCGGTATTTGTCCTCCGACCCTCATCCCTCGGCAATGATGATACGACAACCTATCACTATATCTTATATAGTAGTAGATGATGTCTTAGTATTACATTATGTGCGTTCATCTTGATTCTGTTACATTCTTCAGATACTAGATACGATAAGAACATATACTATACCATATGTACAGAACATAGATGATTCATACTAATGTATGCTAGAATGAATTTTGGGTTGTGTTCTGAGCCATTCGTTCCCATATTTTGTGTGATTGTTGTAGACTTGGTTATAGGGACTGAAACCTGTGTACAGCGAGAAATGGACATTCTGTGATTGTTTGGATCCTATTCTACAGTGAGAAATGGTTATCTTTTTAAACTGCAGGGAGAAATGGATATTCTGTATTTTATTTTTTTTATTTTTTTTTGCAGATTTAGCGACGTTTACCGACATTTACCGACGTCCTCCGACCCTCATCCCTCAGCAATGATGATACGACAACCTATCACTATATCTTATATAGTAGTAGATGATGTCTTAGTATTACATTATGTGAGTTCATCTTGATTCTGTTACATTCTTCAGATACTAGATACGATAAGAACATATACTACACCATATGTACAGAACATAGATGATTCACACTAATGTATGCTAGAATGAATTTTGGGTTGTGTTCTGAGCCATTCGTTCCCATACTTGACAATTAAGCCATTCGACTGGCGAGGCAGAAACTATGTATCCGTAGATAAAGTTGACTGTCCTCCTACCCTCATCTCTCGGCAATGATGATACGACAACCTATCACTATATCTTATATAGTAGTAGATGATGTCTTAGTATTACATTATGTGAGTTCATCTTGATTCTGTTACATTCTTCAGATACTAGATACGATAAGAACATATACTATACCATATGTACAGAACATAGATGATTCACACTAATGTATGCTAGAATGAATTTTGGGTTGTGTTCTGAGCCATTCGTTCCCATACTTGGCAATTAAGCCATTCGACTGGTATCGACGGTGTTGGATTATTATATACCATTTCGGATCAGTATCGTTGGAAAGTAGTCGACAATGCTTCGTATTGTGAAGTGATATTGTTGTAGACTTGCTTATAGGGACTGAAATCTGTGTACAGTGAGAAATGGACATTCTGAGAACTGGATATTGTGTGATTGTTGTAGACTTGGTTATAGGGACTGAAACCTGTGTACAGCAAGTTTTGGACATTCTGTGATTGTTTGGATCCTATTCTACAGTGAGAAATGGTTAGCTTTTTAAACTGCAGGAAGAAATGGACATTCTGTATTTTATTTTATTTTATTTTTTTTGCAGATTTAGCGACGTTTACCGACGTCCTCCGACGTAATTTTGCGTCGGTAAACGTCGGTAGGTAAGCGATATTATCTAGTGTACCGACGTTTAGCGACGTCAATATATGTCGGAGGACGTCGGTAAACGTCGCTATTAAGCCCCAAGAATTCCCAGGATTTACCGACGTTTCGCGACTTTGATCATGTCACTAAACCACCGACGAGTCGACGGTAATTCGTCGGTAAATTTATCGACTCGTAGCGACACCATATTTTACGTCGCAGAGACACTGACGACACGACGGTAGACGTCGGCATTATACCGACGTATATTCACGTCGGCAAACGTCGGTAATTGCGACGATTGGCAACGTTTATATGATCAGCGACTAACATTTCCGCGACCAGCCAGAGTCGGTAATTTCGTCGCTAAATATTGTTAGCGACGAATATTATCGTTTTAGCGACGTCTTTTGGCGTCGCTAAAACGACTTATTCTGGTAGTGATTCTCCGTGATTTTAACACGAAAAATGGCCATTCTCGTGCATTCTAACACGAAAATGGTCATTCTACGTAATTTTACAACGAAGAATGGCCATTCTCCATAATTTTAACACGGAGAATGGCTATTCTCCTGCATGTTAACACGGAAATAGCCATTCTCCGTGATTTTACAACGGGGAATGACCATTCTTCGTGATTTTAACACGGAGAATGGTCATTCTTCGTGATTTTACAACGGGAAATGGTCATTTTCTGTGATTTTAACACGGAGAATGGTCATTCTTCTGCATTCTAACACTTTGAAGGGGGTCTTATAGAAGATACAACAGAAACATACAACAAAAAAGATTTTAACAGAACATACAACAAAAAAGATCACAAAAAGTTCTTTTATTAAAAATTACACCTACAAGGGTCTATTACAGATTCTTTATGATTATATGGAAACAACTCCTAAAGATCTACAATGGGGTTAGTATTCACAGTAAGATCGTAAGACTCTTTGGTGAGAACTAAGCAATTGTTGCTCTACAGTGAATAGCTCCAAAACTTCTACCCTTGCGGTAAGAGGCTGCGGATATAGAATATGTGAATACAGTCGCCATCAAGGTCTGCGCCCACAGAACCCCCCAAACGCGCAGTGAGCCATTTTCTTGTCAGAGCAGACCACTTCCTGAAGCAGCTATTGGTTCGCGACAGTTCTTGAGGCTCTTCCAGCCAAACAAAGGCGTGCAACCGCTATGAGCAGGGAAGAGAACAACCTGTGGCTCTTCGGGTTGGCAATCATCCTAAACCCTGTCGTCAGGACCTCCATGACCTCCAAGACGTTGCTCAGGTTCTAACTCCTCATGGTGGGCATTCCGGTACATCTCGACACTCATCAGGAACTCTTGTACAAAGACACAGCTTCTTTGAACGAAGGGATCCACAAGCAATAACCAACTTGTGCAAGGCCAATGATGGCCGTTCGAAGCTAAGTCTGGGTCAAGCATGGTGTTGAAAATGATAAGAGAGAAAGATGCGACTCTTCATAAAAACTCTCCCTTATATAGGGTGAGTGTGGTCCAAACCACAGGCCACGTGGCCATCGGTTAAAGACTCCAAAATTAATGGGATGAACCTAGGACTCAGTATAACGAATATCATTTAATAGGTTCATTTTACTAAGTCCTAAGCCCAAATTAATGGGATGAACCTAAGGCTCAGTATAATGAATCTCATTTAATAGGTTCATTTTACTAAGTCCTAAGCCCAAATTAATGGGATTAACCTAGGGCTCAGTATAATGACTATTTTTCTGCAGGCCATTCTCCGTCATTTAAACATGGAGAATGGAAATTCTCTGTAATTTTAACACGGAGAATGACCATTCTCATTCATTTTAACACGGAGAATGGCCATTCTTCGTGATTTTAGCACGGAGAATGACAATTCTCCGTTATTTTAACACGGAGAATGACCATTCTCATGCATTTTTATACGGAGAATGGCCATTATCCATCATTTTAACACGAATAATGGCAATTCTCCGTCAATTTAACACGAAAAAAGGCCATTCTCCGTATTTTTAACACGGAGAATGTCAATTCTCCATGATTTTAACACAGAGAATGACAATTCTTCGTTATTTTAACACGGAGAATGACCATTCTTCTGCATTTTAACACGAGAAATGGCCATTCTCCGTCATTTTAACACAAAGAATGGCAATTCTCCGTCAATTTAACACGGGAAAAGGCCATTCTCCTTGTTTTTAACACGAAGAATGTCAATTCTTCGTGATTTGAACATGGAGAATGACAAAAGCTCTTAATTCTCTTCACATCAGCTCTCTCTTCTCTAACTGGGATTCCAATTGATGCTGATGATGATGATGAAGTGGGGTTCCAGTTGATGCTGCTGATGATGATGAAGTGGGAACTGATGATGATGACATGGTGTAAAGATTGCGAATGGAAAGTCACTGACGAGTTTTTGAAGAAAGATTTGAAGATTTTGGAGGAGAAAACCTAGATTCGAAAGTGAGCAGCGTATGAAGAGGAAGAATCGAAACATTTTTTTGAAGAGTAGATTTCTTGGGTGTTTTCAATAAAATAGAAGGGCAAAAAGGTCATTCCGTATCCTTTTATATATTTTTTGCTAATTCTGGGCACGCAATAAAATATTATTTTGCGGTGGATTTTTCATAAAACTTTTGCAATTTTTGGGCATTTGATAAATTTTCCCAAAAAATTTACTCTATTAAATATTCTTAACATGTGTCCTATGGGACGTTTGAATGAAAGTTTTGTATTCCTAGGAATCGAGTTCACATTCGTTTTTCATGGGAAAGAAACTCAACATTCTTATACTCATGTTTGGTTAGGTTGAAAAAAATGTAGCCCGTAAAATTATTTTCTATTCTCATGTTTGGTTCATACATGAATAAGAATATTAATTTGTTTAATTTTTTATAAGTATCATTTTATTAATTTTATTATGTTATTATTACTGAAATTCAGCTAAGGTGTCATTGAGGGTATTATCGTCCAAAAAATTATAATTAATGTACCCAACTAATATTTTCAGGAAATCAAAAATATTCGAGGAGGACTTGGATTACTTTCCAACATATATGAGAATTTGAAGCTCAAATATTTTCTCCCAATTTTTAATGGAAAAATTTATGAAATGTCCAAAAAACGAAAAATGTTTTATGAAAAACCCATCGCGCAATAACATTTCATCGCGTGCCCAGAATTAGCAAAAAATATATAAAAAGGGTTCCGAATGACCTTTTTGCCCTTCCTTCTAATTTATTAAAAACACCCACGAAACTACTCTTAAAAAAATGTTTCGATATTTCATCTTCTTCCATACGCTGCTCACTTTCGAATCTAGGTTTTCTCCTAAAAAATATTCAAAAACTCGTCAAATTTTTTTGGAAAGACCGAGACAAACGACAAAAGTACTAAAACGGAGATCCAAACATCATTTTTTGCGATTCTAAAATTTTGGAAGGACGACTAACAAAAAAGCAATTAATCTCAAGCTCCTCGAAGATACGTTCATTTTGCGACAAACCAGACCTCGTTTCGACCACCAAGTCAAAAGTTATGGCCCTCCAAAGTTTCAACTAACCATAAAATACAGGAGAATGGCTATTCTCCGTGTTAGAACACGAAAAATGTTAATTTCGCATGAGGGTGGCCATTCTCTGTGTTAGTAACACGGAGAATGGCATTCTCCGTCTTAATTTACACAAAGAATAACCATTCTCTGTGTTAGCAACACGAAGAATGGCATTCTCCGTCTTAATTTACACGGGGAATGGCATTTTCCGTCTTAATTTACACGGAGAAGGACCATTCTCTGTGTTAGTAACCCGTAGAATGACATTCTCCTTCTTAATTTACACGGAGAATGACATTCTCCGTCTTAATTTACACGGAGAATGACCATTCTCCGTGCTAAATTACATGGAGAATGGCCATTCTCCGTCTTAATTTACATGGAGAATGGCCATTCTCCGTGTAATTTAAGACGGAGAATGGTTATTCCAGTGTTAAAACGTAGGAGAATGGCCATTCTTTGTCACGACCTGCACCCGATTTTCGGACGCGAGCTCGTGAGCAAGCCAGCTACGTATCGAGCGGACTCCAGCCCGATCCGAGTACGTATAAGCTGTCCAGAATGGGGTATCATGTCTAATCTAAACTATATCTCAATCCACAGGAATCATATGAAATAGGAATGAACAATTATGGGTCATGGTCTGCAGCCCATTAGCACATTGTTCGATTAGACTCCCAGAGTGATATGAGTCTATAAATAAGCAGAGTATATCATGGTATGGAATATAAAGCACGAGAAGATAATAAAGAAATAACACAAGCAAATACCTGTATCATGCATCGCAATCCTCTACCATCCTGCTCTGCTAACTAACTCCACACAATCGCTAAACCTGAAGAGATCATCAGGTCCTCAGAGGACTAGCAAGATACATAAAACATGCCTATCTAACAGTTTAATCATGCAATAATATAACCAGGGTATAAACACAATCTAGACATGAGACTGACATGTGGCTACTGACAGGGAGCTATGAACACGGATACGAGATCAAGTATGCCTAAATAAACTGCTAGAAGATCAATGGAATACCAACCCTCGCCCCGAATGTGGACTCACAGGTCAGTTTCAAGACAAGTCACCCTCGCCCCGTATGTGGACTCGCAGGTGCAAAGGACAACCCTCGCCCCGTGTGTGGACTCGCAGGCTGTGGGAAAGACAAAGGAATAGCAGTTCACTCACACATACTTGTAGACACGACTCAGTCAAGATACAGGTGAAGACATGGTACAACTCGGTCATGACACAGGTAAGGACAACTCTAGCATGATCCATGACGTAAACAAGCCTGGTATAACTACACTATCAAGTCATGAAATACTGATATACAAGCAAGACAATAAACTGGTAAACGCGGTATCATATAAATCTATAACAACTAAAGTAACTAAAGATAACATACTACAACAGGTGTACTATAAGCATAAAAATAAACTGTAGAGGGAGGCAAGGTATACTTGCCTTGTGGTAGCACGAAGAGCCAACAATAAACCGTCAACCAGTAATCCAAATAAGTCCAAATTATCACAACTGTCACCGAAAGATGAAATAGACAATGCCAACAGTCTCAAAATAGTCAAGTTAGCTAGAATTGCCTGTTCTTAAGTCCAATTCTGGACACAGGGGCAAAACGGTAATTTCGGGCCAAAACGATTTCCGTTGTTGGACCCGCTTTGCACCGAAAATCATGCCAGAGTCAATGGTCTCTAAAGTTGTCAAACTATATGTCGACAGGTCTGGTTTTCTTATACGAACCCAACCGTATGTCCAGAGTTGGATTCAGGCGGGCTGTGCACAAAATCACCCGTTGAGTCGGACCGTGGGGCCCGCAAAACGACAATTTTATCAACTGTCTCAGAACCGGACCAAACTTGGCATACAGGACCAGAAAAATGATACGGTCCTGTTGGCGCAAGTTTCGTCTCGTTCTGAATAGCGTGCACAAAGTAATTAGGAAATTTGCACAGAGGCCGATACGGTAAATTTTGACGGATACGCATCAAATTCGTCGCGCACACGCGACCAATTTGAATTCCGTCAAAGTCCACACGACCACGAAGCCGTTATGCACCTTTCGAAGCCTTCGGTTCGCGACCACGTCGCCCGGATTGGCGGGACGCACGTCGTTTCGGACAAATTTTCCTATTTTCTATATTTTTGAAAACAGATATTTGTTGAACTTCATCAACGATTTAATTCATGCTCACCATCGAAAAATAGAACTACAAGTTGCATTTTGATCTTGGCTATGTTAACTATAATTCTGTTCAATTAGTTTCTGAAGACTATTAAAGCGTAGATCGAAATCCTGCTTCCAAATATAGGGTTTGGACGATCCTATACCCTTTTTTCGAACAGGTAACGGTCGATCTTTGGGTCGAAATAAATCTAGTTTTAACTACATTCCTCTTGAATCTAATTACAGGGACGCGAAGTCGTATAGTTTGGGTACGTACCAGAGGAATCGGTTCGAGAAAAGGATGATTGTGGACGACGCACTCGTCCAGCGAAGTCGGGCTCCCGTTGTGTTGCTCCCTGTTCTTGCGCAGGCTCGGCCAGCAACTGGGCTGTGCTCCGGCGGCCTGTGCGGTGGCCATGGGCGGTGCGCGGCCGCCTGGAGGTCGAGGGTGGGGCGCGTCGAAGATGGCAGCGTATCGAGTTATTTATCTAGGGTTTTTCGTCGAGGGAAAACCTCTCGGTTTCGGTTACGTATATGTATAGGCATCTGTTGCAAACAGAGCCGAATGGGGGGGTGGTCTCGGTTTAATGCTAGCATGGTTTGTGTTCTGGTTTAGTTGGGCTGGGATTAGGAATTTGGGTCGGGTTTCTCAGCTGAGGTGGGGCTGAAGTTTCAGGCTTTCAACTGGGCTTTAGAGTAAAGGGGTGGTCGAGCTCATTGCTGTGGGGGATTATCATCACCCGAGATGGGCTGGGATTTTGGGTATGGGCTCGGGTCTGGGTGGTTGGGCCCGGGCTGGGTTTAGGCCTGGGCTAGGTTTATATTAGTGTATATATATTTATATATATACACATAAATAGTTAAATACTTATGTATGTATATATGTATATATATATATATATATATATATATATATATATATATATATATATATATATATATATATATATATATATATTATATATATATATATACACATGTATATATATACACACATATATACATATACATATAATATATATTTATATATAAATACACATATACAATATATATATATATATATATATATATATATATATATATATATATATATATATATATATATATATAAAAATAATATATATATATATATATATATATATATATATATATATATCTATATATATATATATATCTATATATATTTATATATATATATTTATATATATATAAACACACACACACACACACACACACACACACACACACACACACACATATATATATATATATATATATATATATATATATATATATATATATTTAGAATTTATATATACTTACACATACATTTATATATATTTACAGCTATATATATATATACATATATATATATACATACATATATATATATATATATATATATATATATATATATATATATATATATATATATATATATATATATATATATATATATACATACACTTACACATATCCTCCTATATATATGTACATATATACACACACACATTTACACCTATATTTACACATACACATACACATATATATAATTTATACATAACATATATAATATATATATATATATATATATATATATATATATATATATATATATATATATATATATATATATATATATATATATATATATATATATATTAATAAATTATAAATATAGTTACAAATCAATATATATATTTATATCCTGGTGTTTATACCTATTTATATATATAACTATTCCACAAATTCTATACAGGCAATACAATATTTTAAATATAATCAATAATAATAAAATAATAATATATAATATTAATCTCAATAGTATTGATAATAAAACAATAATTATAATAATAATAATAACGAATTACAATATCCTATAGTCGGCATTGCATCTACTTAAAATATCCCTACATGGAATCTTTGTGTACACTGGATGCCTACATGGACTTGGGCTCAGTTCGGATCCAGTCCGGGCTAAAATGGTATAACCGAAATTCCTAAAAGTCAAAATATTAATAAATAACTAATTAAACCATTTATAGGGATTAACTCGCAACTTGGTCGGGTTTTTCTAGTTAGGACACTCCTATAGCATTGTATTCTCCTACCATGGCTACACACTACTCAAAGCACGCTACTGCACTATCCGTGCCATGATTCCTAGCCGTCTTGTACTTCAAAATCCATCATGGCTAAAGTCATCCACCGTAACAATTAACTAAATAATTATTTATAAAAAATCTAAAAATCGCCATTTAAATAAAATATTTTAAAAAAATTTCGGAAAGGAAGGATACAAATCTACCCACCTTAAAAATAATTTCGTCCTCGAAATTCAAATTCATAACTATTTATTAAAATTCAAAGTTTAGTATTCCCTTAATCTCCTCAAATTTAATTTCTCAAAAATATTTATGGCCTTCTCTAGTCATTTGGTATTTACGAAATCTCGAGGACTTCTACCCACCTTAGGTCACACTACTCCCTTGAAACACAGGTCACTAAAATCTTATAATCCTCTAACTAGTGACTAATAATTCTACTAAAATATCTAGGACATATGGTATCTATAATCTCTCATATTTACACACAATCAATTATTCAATAATCAAGCAATATTATACTATAACTTAAGAATTTCTGATGAATTCTAGATAGCACGATCGTTCGTCACCCCGAAATAGGAAGCGACGAGAATCAATGGTACGGAAAGAAATGAAGTATAATCGAGAGCAAATATGGAGTTTTCAAGGACGTAGAGAATTTCTAGGAGAGTTTTCAAAGCAGAGTGGATTGAGATTTTTAAGGTTTAGTCAAAGTCACAGGCTCGTATCAGTACAGTTACGTAACCGATACGATATGCTCTGACCTGCATGGGCCACCACAAAAACTTGTCACGACCCGCACCCGATTTTCGGACGCGAGCTCGTGAGCAAGCCAGCTACGTATCGAGCGGACTCCAGCCCGACCCGAGTACGTATAAGCTGTCCAGAATAGGGTATCATGTCTAATCTAAACTATATCTCAATCCACATGAATCATATGAAACAAGAATGAACAATTATGTGTCATGGTCTGCAGCCCATTAGCACATTGTTCGATTAGACTCCCAGAGTGATATGAGTCTATAAATAAGCAGAGTATATCATAGTATGGAATATAAAGCACGAGAAGATAATAAAGAAATAACACAAGCAAATACCTGTATCATGCATCGCAATCCTCTACCATCCCGCCCTGCTAACTAACTCCACACAATCGCTAAACCTGAAGAGATCATCAGGTCCTCAGAGGACTAGCAAGATACATAAAACATGCCTATCTAATAGTTTAATCATGCAATAATATAACCAGGGTATAAACACAATCTAGACATGAGACTGACATGTGGCTACTGACAGGGAGCTATGAACACAGATACGGGATCAAGTTTGCCTAAATGAACTGCTATAAGATCAATGGAATACCCACCCTCACCCCGAATGTAGACTCGCAGATCAGTTTCAAGACAAGTCACCCTCGCCCCGTATGTGGACTCGCAGGTACAAAGGACAACCCTCGCCCCGTGTGTGGACTCGCAGGTTGTGGGAAAGACAAAGGAATAGTAGTTCACTCACACATACTTGCAGACACAACTCAGTCAAGATACAGGTGAAGACACAGTACAACTCGGTCATGACATAGGTAAGGACAACTCTAGCATGATCCATGACGTAAACAAGCCTGGTATAACTACACTATCAAGTCATGAAATACTGATATACAAGCAAGACAATAAACTGGTAAACACGGTATCATATAAATCTATAACAACTAAAGTAACTAAAGATAACATACTACAACAGGTGTACTATAAGCATGAACATAAACTGTAGAGGGAGGCAAGGTATACTTGCCTGGTGGTAGTACGAAGAGCCAACAATAAACCGTCAACCAGTAATCCAAATAAGTCCAAATTATAACAAATGTCACCGAAAACTGAAACAGACAATGCCAACAGTCTCAAAATAGTCAAATTAGCTAGGATTGCCTGTTCTTAAGTCCAATTCTGGACACAGGGGCAAAACGGTAATTTTGGGCCAAAATGATGTCCGTCGTTGGACCCGCTTTGCACCGAAAATTGTGCCAGAGTAAATGGTCTCTAAAGTCATCAAACTATATGTCAACAGGTCCGATTTTCTGATACGAACCCAACCGTATGTCCAGAGTTAGATTCTGGCGGGCAGTGCACAAAATCACCCGTTGAGTCGGACCGTGGGGCCCGCAAAACGATAATTTTATCAACTGCCTCAGAATCATACCAAACTTGGCATACAGGACCAGAAAATGATACGGTCTTGTTGGCGCAAGTTTCGTCTCGATCTGATGAGCGTGCACAAAGTAATTGGAAAATTTGCACAGAGACCGATACGGTGAATTTCGACGGATACGCATCAAATTCGTCGCGCACACGCGACCAATTTGAATTCCATCAAAGCCCACACGACCACGAAGCCGTTACGCACCTTTCGATGCCTTCGGTTCATGACCACGTCGCCCGGATTGGCGGGACGCACGTCGTCTCGGACAAATTTTCCTATTTTCTATATTTTTGAAAACAGATTTTTGTTGAACTTCATCAACGATTTAATTCATGCTCACACATCCAAAAATTGAACTACAAGTTGCATTTTGATCTTGGTTATGTTAACTATAATTCTGTTCAATTAGTTTCTGAAGACTATTAAAGCGTACATCGAAATCCGGCTTCCAAATATGGCGTTTGGACGATCCTATACCCTGTTTTCGAACAGGTATCGGTCGATCTTTGGGTCGAAATAAATCTAGTTTTAACTACGTTCTTCTTGAATCTAATTACAGGGACCCAAAGTCGTATATTTTGGGTACGTACCAGAGGAATCGGTTCGAGAAAAGGATGATTGTGGACGACGCACTCGTCCAGCGAAGTCGGGCTCCCGCTGTGTTGCTCCCTGTTCTTGCGCACGCGCGGCAAGCAACTGGGCTGCGCTCCGGCATCCTGTGCGGCGGTCGTGGGCGGTGCGCGGCCGCCTGGAGGTCGAGGGTGGGGCGCGTCGAAGATGGCGGCGTGTCGAGTTGTTTATCTTGGGTTTTTCGTCGAGGGAAAACCTCTCAGTTTCGGTTACGTATATGTATAGGCTTTTGTTGCAAACAGAGCCGAATGGAGGGGGTGGTCTCGGTTTACTGCTAGCATGGTTTGTGTTCTGGTTTAGTTGGGCTGGGATTAGGAATTTGGTTCGGGTTTCTCAGCTGAGGTGGGGCTGAAGTTTCCGGCTTTCATCTGGGCTTTAGAGTAAAGGGGTGGTCGAGCTCATTGCTGTGGGGGATTATCATCACCCCGAGATGGGCTGGGATTTTGGGTATGGGCTCGGGTCTGGGTGGTTGGGCCCGGGCTGGGTTTAGGCCTGGGCTAGGTTTATATTAGTGTATATATATTTATATATATACATATAAATAGTTAAATACTCATGTGTGTATATATATACATGTATATATATACACACATATATACATATATATAATATATATTTATATATAAATACATAAATACACACACACACACACACACACACATATATATATATATATATATAATATATATATATATATATATACAAAAAAAATTTATATATATATATATATATATATATATATATATATATATACAATATATATAAAAAAAAATTCTGATGTTTGGTCCAGGCTCCTTCTCCCTCTCCCATGTCTCCTTCCCCTCCGTTGTCCCCTCCCCCGCCTAGGTCGGTGGCCGCCGGCCATGGTTTGTCCTTCCGCCGATCTTCTCGCCATCTTAGGAGCTCCGGCTCCGTCCCTTCCCCTCCCTCCCCCACCGTCCACTGTGTCTTCCCCCCTCCTGTTCTCCACCTCCTCCCGTCCGCCACCGTCTCCTCCAGCCCAACCGATCCGGTTGCCGGCCGCCCAGCGCCTCCTTGCTGACCCGAGCAGTGCTTCCTCCTTTTCCGGGGGCGTCGTCTACTCGCATCCGCCACCCCACCCCCTCCCACTCTTGACCCACCACCGTTCCCATCGGGCTCTCGTCTCTGCCCCGACAGTTGGCGACCCCCTCGGCGCCGCGCGCGTCCAAGCAGCGGAGTCCCGCCCTTCATTTCCTTCAGCTTTTCAAAATTCAAATCTGGTTGGGAGCCCACCTGCTGTGCAGGTTTCGGACCCCCCCAACTGCTCTAGCATCGGGTTGGGAGCCCACCTGCTGTGCAGGTTTCGGGTTTTCCACCTCAGGACCCCTCGATTTGGCTGCTGGCTAGTCCTCCATCGAGGTGGCTCCACCATATTTCTCCTTTGACTCACGGTCAAGAGAGTGTGGTACTCTTTCCTCGCGCGTGGCCCCAAATAACCCTTTTCAGCATCTTTCCTTCAGCGGGCCCCACCAGGGTCACCTTACCAACCCCCAATCCTCTTCTTTCGCAGCCCCCAACTCCCTACTTTACGCTGGGCAGCATCACCTTTCGAGCGGGTCCCACCCGGAGCACTGCGCGTACTCCTTTTACGCAGCTCCTGCTGCTGGGAGTCTCAGCGAGCACTCCCTTTACGTAGCCCCTGCTGCTGGGACCCACATGCCATATTCCGCTGTTCCCTCTTATTTTTACGCTCCCTCATCCCGCCATTACTTGGCCGTGTCAGCTCATGGGACCCACCCGGCCCCCTACGCTGAGTCCGTGGCTCGAACTTCCTTGGGGACTTTCACTTCCCCGCAACTTTACGCTACCCCTCCATTTTATGCAGAGCCCTCCCCGCAATCCATCCCCTGGATTTACGCAGAGTCGCGTACTCCACCTCTGCGCGGCCACATGGGACTTAATTCTCCCTCTGTGTCATATGGTGGGACCGCACATCACCTAGAGCTTGCTGCAGCAGCAACCCCCCCCCCCCCCCCGAACGCCACGCACCCATCCCGTGCGGACGGTCACCCCCCCGACCCAGTGGCCACTCTTTTACCCTTCCCCGAGTTCTGTCACCCCCGCCCGGGATCCGTCGTACCCTCTTTGCATGCCAAGGATTGCCACGTCCCCTTGTCAGCCCAGCTCGGGTCGGACGTTTCCAGCATTGTGAGCCTATCCGTTGCTGTTCCTGACTCCCTTCCGGAATCGCCGGAGGCTCCTTGTGCACAGGCGTCTCCTCCCTTTCTTGGCATTCCCCCCCCCCGCCTCCGCCCACTGGCTTATTGGTAGCCCCTTCCTCCCTTCCCAGCAGCGGTATGAAACCCCCTCCCGGTATTCCCGTCCCTTCCGGTTTATGGACCCAAGTCCCCGGCGCGTCCAGGTCCAGGATTGAGTCTGTGCCCGCCCTTAGCGGCAACCTGCACCCTACCGTGGTCGGGGCTGCCCCGCCCCCCTACACGGCCAAGCTTCGTCCGGATTTAGCACCCAGGACGGACCTGCTTGTCCCAGATGTCAACCTCCCAGATATTAAGTATCCTCAGGACTCCCCAGTGCCTTCGGTGCCATTCTCTGCCACGGAATTGACATCACTGTCATCATCATTCCCACACACTTTCGTCCTCAAATTCTCCTCCGGATGCCCCAAACTAGCCAGGGTGTAAGAGGTGATTGCCACCTGGAAACTCTCAGCGGACTACCGAGTGGCACCCCTCGACCCCAGACACATCCTTCTTCACCTCTCTTCAGACATTGATCACAGCTTGGTGTGGTCCAAGGGCACCTGCAAGGTCGATTCCCACCAGATAAAGATCAAGATCATCAAGTGGTCAGCAGACTTTAATACCAAAGTTGACTCTGCCATGGTCGCCGCATGGGTGACCCTGCCTAATTTACCCCTCATCTGCTTCGTTCCTTCAGCCCTGAGGCGTATTGCCAACTCCTTCGGGACGTTCGTCGCCACAGCCCCAGAAACCAGCAATCTGACCAAGGCTCACCATGCCAAAATCTGTGTTGAACTTGACCTTTCCTCTGAACCACCCAATTTCATTAACCTGGAGCTGGGCAACCAGACTCATACCCAACAAATCATCTACGACAACCATATTTTGTTTTGCAATCATTGCAAGCTGCGTGGACACCTCCCAAAGCATTGCCATCGTCTCCATCCAGAACTCAAGAAAAAACATGCTCGGAATGATAATATGGCTATAGGGGGGAGATCGCCCAGATCCCCACTATTACCTCGTCCGAACTCACACACAAGATTCAGCTCCAGCGAGGGCAAGCAAGGTCAAAGCGGATCCCCCAGCAAGGCCATGATTCCCTTTAACGACCGACCCCTCGCCCTATCCAACCAGTTCAACGTCCTAGGATCGGATGACGAGGATCTGCCAACGGAAAACGCCCTTATCCAAGATGTTTATGCCCTCACAGAAATACCTCCAGTCTCGGAGGATGCCGAGACGACCACTGTCTCGGTGGCAGCCGACCAACCCCACAATGACGAAGATTCCATCGAAGCGGCCCTCACGATCCTAGGACCGGACCAGGCTCAGCATGGATTACAGGTTCAAGCAGCAGGTTATCCACTTCAGCTTGTTGTTACCCTATTTGGTAACACATCCGATTCCCTAGCCATCCCTAACGAGGAACCCACCCTGGACTCCGCTGGAGACTTGGTCGATCCCTCCGAAAGCTCATTCTCCCAGCCCAGCGAGACATCCAGATTCGACCTTCCGAACTTGCCGACGGCAGCAGCAATCTCAAGCAAAATTGCAGGAAAGAAAGGGGCTGCCGAAACAACAACCATTTGCACCAGATCCACCTCCAAGCGGAACAAAGATCCACCCCCACAATCTCATTAATGTTAAACATCCTCTCCTGGAATGTTCGCGGTCTGGGAAACAAACCTACTTTAAGGAGAGTTTCCAGCCTTCGAAAAATCCACAAGATCGATATCCTCATTATCCTTGAACCCAAAATCCCCACCAAAAAACTGAAATCAATTCAGCTTCAGCTTAACCTTCCTTCGGCTATCGCCAGTAGCCACGGTATCTGGATCCTTGGCTCCGAGGATATCAGCTTCGGGACCATCCAGGATTCTGGGCAAGCTCTCTCCTGTTGGCTCGAACACCCCACGCTCCCTAAGCGCATTATCATCTCAGCTGTTCATGGCAGCTGTGACATCGGTGACCGAAAACATCTCTGGAGCGACCTCCTTGATATTCATCACCACAACATCAACACCCCCTGGCTGTGCATTGGGGACTTCAATGCGATAACCCGCAGAGAAGAAAAAATTGGTGGTCGCCCCCCACATTCTTCGACAATGCAAGACTTCAACAACTTCATCTTCGATGCTCATCTTTCTCTCCTCCAGTTCAACGGCAATGCTTTCACTTGGTGCAATATGCAGGAAGGTGATCGGCGTCAATACTCCCGGCTAGACAGGGCCCTCACTAACGTTCACTGGCTTGGTATGGGGACCACCACCAACCTATCCCACCTCAACACTACCGAATTCGACCACTCCCCTCTTCTGGTTGAAATTAAAACTAATTCTAATCCAGTCAAAAAGAACTTCCGATTTCTCAACTTCTGGACCGAGCACCCCCAATTTTTGGACATCGTTGCTGAAGCCTGGAATAGGGTGGAATCTCACGACCCACTTGCTCGGGTGAGCAACAAGATCAAAGCAACCAGGAAAGCACTGTCGAGTTGGAGCAAACTTGCATACGGGGATATTTTTCAAGCCGTTAGGGTTGCGGAGGATGATGTTACTCTCGCCGAAGCCAAGTTCGCTGAGGTGCGCACTCCTGAAGCCAGAACCGCCCTTAACCTCACCAAAGCCATTCTCAAATTCAGGATCAAGGTCAATATCGAATTCTGGAAACAGAAAGCGAGGTTAAAATGGGACAACGAGGGGGACAAAAACTCGAAATACTTCCATGCATGCATCAATGGACGCAGACAGAAGCTCTCGATACACCAGATTGCTGACGATAATGGGTTTATCGTCTCGGATCAACAGAGTATCCAAGCGGCGGCGGCGGAGTACTACTCCAAGCTATTTTCTAAAGAAACGGTTACCAGAGACAACTCATTTTTAGACCAAATCCCCCACCTCATCAGTGATAGTGACAACGCTCAGCTGGAGCGCCCCCCTTTCGAACTTGAGGTAAAAGCAGCGGTGTGGGTACTGGACGAGCACAGTGCGCCAGGCCCGGATGGCTTCTCCGGAGTCTTCTTTCGCACCTGCTGGGACATTATCAAGCATGATATCACCGAAGCAGCTATTACTTTTTTCCAAGGTGCTACCTACCCCAAGGCCATATCTAGTGCCAAGCTGATCCTCATCCCGAAGAAAGCTAACCCGGAATCGTTTCGTGACTTCTGACCCATCAGTCTGTGCACTTTCACCAACAAGATTATCTCTAAAATCATCGCTACCAGAATGGCCGACATCCTTCCCAAAATCATTTTCGAGGAGCAGAGCGGCTTTGTTCGTGGGAGAAACATTCAGGACAATATTATGATGGCCCATGAGTTAATCACCTGCATAAAGTTTCCTGCGAGGGGCGGCAACATCGCCATTAAACTCGATATGGAGAAAGCTTACGACAGACTGGATTGGCAATTTATGATTTGGGTGTTTAGAGCTTTCGGATTCTCGGAAACCTGGACTAACACCGTATGGAGATCCATCAGTAACTCATGGTTTTCTACGGTTATCAATGGTCAATCTGATGGATTCTTCAAATCCAGCCGCAGAGTTAGACAAGGCGACCCTCTTTCATCCACAGTCTTTATCATTGCCGTCGACGCGTTAAGTAGAAACCTTAACCACATGGTTAGCACTCCGAACTTCCAGCACTATCATACCGCTAGTGGATGTCCGATCATCACCCACCTGGCCTTTGCTGACGACATTCTCATCTTCTCCTCCGGGGACGTTGGAGCGATGGAAGTGGTACACAATACCCAGCAGAGGTACTCGAGGTGTTCGGGCCAGAAGATCAATCCCTCCAAGAGTATTATCTACGCCCACCACAACATCAAAAGAGAGCAAGCGGTTAATTTATCCAACTTGACTTCATTCACGGTAGCTCACCCTCCTTTCCACTATCTGGGATGCCCCCTGGTTTACGGGAAATCCAACAGTGGCATCTTTGAAGACTTGATTTCCAGAATCCGAAAGAAGATTGAAGGTTGGCACAACGCCACCTTATCTCCGGGCGGCAAGATGATCCTCATCCAACATGTGCTCACTTCCATCCCCAACCATATCCTTGCCGCGTGCTCACCGCCTAAGAAGGTCCTCTCTACGATCGAACAGTTATTCTGTGATTTCTTCTGGGGTCATAGCAAAGGACAAGACAAGCATCACTGGGCTAGCTGGGACTCTATGGCTCGTCCTTCGGATGAGGGGGGCATTGGTTTCACCAAACTCTCCAATATCGTCAAAGCTTTCTCTATGAAGCTCTGGTGGAAGATTTGCACGACCAACAACTTATGGACGACATTTATGAAGGCTAGGTACTTCAAGCACATTCACCCGTCAGTGGCCACCCACAACAGCAGATCTTCGGCGGCGTGGCGTCGGATCCTCACCGGGCGTAACCTCGCCGAGCCAGTGATGAGACTTCAACTGGGGGATGGTGAATCTGACCCATTCCTGGAGCGATGGGTCGGGGACAACTTGATTCCGAACATCACGGAGATCCCGAGGCACAACAGGATCAGAGACTTGTGGAATCCCACTACCAATGACTGGGACTGGGATAAAGTCCGTGTTTGGTCCGGTCGCGTAGTGGCGGACAGCTTATGTACTAGCGGGTTGACTATCGGCAGCATTCCTGACGAGTTGCGGTGGTCAATCGAGGCCTTGGGGGTTTTTTCGGTCAGATCGGCGCAGACTATTATCCAGGGGATCGGGACGCCTCATCCAACCATCGCCCCCTACTGGCACTCTTGTATCCCTAAGAAATGGTCTTTCCTTATGTGGAGAGCCATTCGCAAGAAACTGCCCACTGACGATATCCTCAATACCATCGGGATTAGTTTAGCCTCCGCATGCACTTACACATACATTTATATATATTTACAGCTATATATATATATACATATATATATATACATACATATATATATATATATATATATATATATATATATATATATATATATATATATATATATACATACACTTACACATATCCTCCTATATATATGTACATATATACACACACACATTTACACCTATATTTACACATACACATACACATATATATAATTTATACATAACATAATATATATATATATATATATATATATATATATATATATATATATATATATATATATATATATATTAATAAATTATAAATATAGTTACAAATCAATATATATATTTATATCCTGGTGTTTATACCTATTTATATATATAACTATTCCACAAATTCTATACAGGCAATACAATATTTTAAATATAATCAATAATAATAAAATAATAATATATAATATTAATCTCAATAGTATTGATAATAAAACAATAATTATAATAATAATAATAACGAATTACAATATCCTATAGTCGGCATTGCATCTACTTAAAATATCCCTACATGGAATCTTTATGTACACTGGATGCCTACATGGACTTGGGCTCAGTTCGGATCCAGTCCGGGCTAAAATGGTATAACCGAAATTCCTAAAAGTCAAAATATTAATAAATAACTAATTAAATTATTTATAGGGATTAACTCGCAACTTGGTCGGGTTTTCCTAGTTAGGACACTCCTATAGCTTTGTATTCCCCTACCATGGCTACACACTAGTCAAAGCACGCTACTGCACTATCCGTGCCATGATTCCTAGCCGTCTTGTACTTCAAAATCCATCATGGCTAAAGTCATCCACCGTAACAATTAACTAAATAATTATTTATAAAAAATCTAAAAATCGCCATTTAAATAAAATATTTTAAAAAAATTCCGGGAAGGAAGGCTACAAATCTACCCACCTTAAAAATAATTTCGTCCCCGAAATTTAAATTCATAACTATTTATTAAAATTCAAAGTTTAGTATTCCCTTAATCTCCTCAAATTTAATTTCTCAAAAATATTTATGGCCTTCTCTAGTCATTTGGTATTTACGAAATCTCGAGGACTTCTACCCACCTTAGGTCACACTACTCCCTTGAAACACAGGTCACTAAAATCTTATAATCCTCTAACTAGTGACTAATAATTCTACTAAAATATCTAGGACATATGGTATCTATAATCTCTCATATTTACACACAATCAATTATTCAATAATCAAGCAATATTATACTATAACTTAAGAATTTCTGATGAATTCTAGACAGCACGATCGTTCGTCACCCCGAAATAGGAAGCGACGAGAATCAATGGTACGGAAAGAAAGGAAGTATAATCGAGAGAAAATATAGAGTTTTCAAGGACGTAGAGAATTTCTAGGAGAGTTTTCAAAGCAGAGTGGATTGAGATTTTTAAGGTTTAGTTAAAGTCACAGGCTCGTATCAGTACAGTTACATAACCGATACGATATGCTCTGACCTGCATGGGCCACCATAAAAACTTGTCACGACCCGTACCCGATTTTCGGACGCGAGCTCGTGAGCAAGCCAGCTACGTATCGAGCGGACTCCAGCCCGACCCGAGTACGTATAAGCTGTCCAGAATAGGGTATCATGTCTAATCTAAACTATATCTCAATCCACAGGAATCATATGAAACAAGAATGAACAATTATGTGTCATGGTCTGCAGCCCATTAGCACATTGTTCAATTAGACTCCCAGAGTGATATGAGTCTATAAATAAGCAGAGTATATCATGGTATGGAATATAAAGCACGAGAAGATAATAAAGAAATAACACAAGCAAATACCTGTATCATGTTGGCCCAATGATTATATCATGTTTTTGAATATGGTTAATCTGTTAAGTTTAGCATTTCATTATCACTAATCTTCATACTATCACTATAGCATTTCTACTTATACTTGTACCTTTGGTGATATGTGCTTATTGTGTTATACATTAGTGATATGAGTTTTTATTATATATATCTTAAATTTATTTGAGCTACCAAAATCAGAACTATGTTTTGATTATGGTTATTCAATTAAGTTTAACATTATGATATCACTAATATTTATGCTATCACTATAGCATTGATACTTAAACTTTACATAGTCCTAATATGCTTTTATCTTATCATTCTTACTACATGTATATTGCTTTGTTCGTCTAACATGTATTTGCAGAAAAGCAATTAGCAAGATCAAATGTAGACATATACAATGAAAAAATTATGGTGGACCAAAGACGATGGTATTCCACAAAGATTTCTCTGAACCGCCCGACGACATCTTCGGAGCCACGCACCGGGGGTTCCGCTGGATATCTTTGGACAGCTGCCGCCAAGGAAAAAAGTCAGCACCTATCAAAGGAAGAAGCCAAGCCATGCCATCATCATTTCAAGACTCTGAAGAAGCCTGCACCTGCTACAATATATCTGGAGTCTGTAATGAGTCTTAGGAATAATTGTAAACACAAGAAATGGATGGCAAAATCGAAAGCTAGGGTAAAAATTAGCCCAGGATCATTTTCGGATGAAAATCGGCATACCGACGGTATACCGGTCTATACCGATGGTATACCGATTTTGTTCACAGAAAGTTTTCTGTCTACAAAATTGGCATACCGACGGTATACCGATTCAGTAACGTTGAAATTCCAACGGTCGAATTTCGAGCATTTAATGATCCCAACGGCTATATTTCTAGCCGTTGTAATTCCAGATCGACATACCGACGGTATACCGGTCCATACCGACGGTATACCGTGTAGGCCTCAAAAATGAAGTCATGCTGAGTTGATCAGAACAAGTCACGCAGAGTGATCCAAGAAGCAGCATAAAAGATACGCTAAGTTCTGCCTGACCATCTCCTTTAGAAGTCACGCATAGACAGCTCAGCCATACGTCAGAATCATAATGACTGACAACACAACAGTCGAGAAACGTCTCCTCATATGCCACGTATGCACAGAACTCGAGAGATCACAGCCGTCTTTTGCGTGATTTTCGAAATCTTCCTTAGCAAGACTCACTCTTCACCAAGTTGGCGTGACTTTGGGTCTTATCTTCATTTAATGCGGCTGACAATATAATCAATGTCAGAGATTTTGTGTCAGACGAAGCGTGCCAAATCAAGACAGCTGGCGGTTTGCGTGGATTCTGAACCTTCTCCTTCCTCAAAACATTGCGTGACTTTTGAGTTATTCTTCTCAAAGCCTGCGTGAATTCTGAAGTATTCTTCTTCAAAGCTTGCGTGGATTTCGCCTTCAACGAGTCTGCGTCAACGAATCTGCATGGATTTTTGCCTTCAGCAAGTCAGCGTGGATTTCATTTCAACTGGAGTACGTGGCAGCCATGCCACCGATCTCTCTCTCGCGTGCCCAGTAACTTGCACACGACCCATGCACTGATGCCATGTGTCCAACAGTTACGGGCCACGTCCAGTAACTACTCATTAACCCTGCGTGTATTTAGAGTCTGCGTGACTTTTCAAAGTGCACCAGTGGTGAGGCAGTTATCTTTTCAGTTACTGTTTTGACTCTATAAATAGAGTTCTTTTTCTCATTCATTGTACAGATACATTGATATCTACTGTCAAAATTTTGAGAGCTTTTCTTCTTCGCATAGTCCAAGGGATAAAGCGATCGTCTTCTAGATCGGATTCCCACAGTTGTAATTTTCCCAGAAATACAACAAATAAAGAGAATTTATTTATAGAAAACAAATTGGCGACTCTGCTGGAGAAAACCATCTCCTCTTCTGAGATGGTAACAACTCAATGCGACACTTCGTCAATCGGCTCGACGAAGAAGGTGATGACGATCAAATTCGATCAACTCGCCTATGAAGAAATGCAGCGGGCTAAGGGTGGCAAGCCCACTCCAGCCTCCATCATCACTGCCAAGTCGAAGGGACACTCTGTCTATGTCCCTAAGAATCAGTTGGCAGTCAATGGTGAAGTCTCTGCTACAGTGTCTACTCCTAACACTGGCAAGAACTCCACTGCAAGCACGCACACTCTTGTGCGCTCGAAGATGACAGTAACTAAAAGTCACGCTGACAGTACTGGCTCCTTAGCCGAATCTGTTCCAGCGTACAAATTCAACTCTAAAAGTCATGCTGACAGTACTGGCTCCTTAGCCGAATCTGTTCCAGCGTACAAATTCAACTCTAAAAATCACGCTGACAGTACTGGCTCCTTAGCCGAATCTGTTCCAGCGTGCAAATTCAACTCTAAAAGTCACGCTGATAGTACTGGCTCCTTAGCCAAATCTATTCCAGTGTACAAACCCACATTCAAAAGTCACGCTGACAGTACTAGCTCCTTAGCCGAATCTGTTCCAGCGCGTAATTCTAAAATCAAAAATCACGCTAACAGCTCTGGTTCTTTAACCAAGTCTGTTTCAGCGTGTATTTCATCAGAGAAGAATAGCTCCTTAGTTATCTCTTTTTCTTCACCGAGTTCTACTAGAACTGGGGGTGGTCTTCCACACAAAGTCCCTTCGAAAAGGAATAACTCTTTAGTTGTTTCTTCTGCTCCTGTAGTTTTTACTTCAGGAACAGCTTTGACTGATACTTTTGTTAGTCAAAGAAAAGGAGATGGTCTTTTGACTACTCTTCCTTCTGGACATTCTATGTCTCAAAATCTAAATGAGTCTAAGAAGAAACATTCCTTAATGTCTTCTTCTTTGATTTCTTCAAATTGGGCACAGAATCTGTCCATTAAAGAGGGTCTGTTACCAACTCCTAATCAAGGGAGTGGTTCAACTCTTCCTTCTCTGCAAATATCCAGATCAATGGAAGGAAAACTCCATATTTCCAAAATTAATGTGTTACCTTCCACTAATTTAAGAACAAAACTCAGCACTTCTGGTGTTAAGAAACCATACCAATTGGATATGAAGATAAAAGATCCAGATACAGAGTATGCAAGAAATTATGTGGCTCACATTAATCACTCTTTGTATAATCAAGAGCCATCAAGACCCAAGAACAGGAAGTATACTCCTCAATCTTCACAAACAGATTTACGGGAATATCTTCAACAGAAGAGAAGGAGTAATTCTATATCAAAGAAACATGCTGAATGTGACTTCTATCCAAGAGTCATAATTCAGTGCAGATGTGAATCAACAGTTCAAGACCATGGTGATCATGAATGTGACTTCCAGCCAAGAGTCACAATGCAATACAGATGTCAAAATAAACGACAGTCTGTCTTTAATAGGATTCAGTATGAACCTATGCCTGATGAAGATGAGCCTTTGTTTGCCTCTGTCAACATGACTTCTCGGGACACCGGGGGTAGAGTTGATAGTCCAGATGGAGTATATAGAAACACCAGAGCAAGAGTCCTGGCTTCTAGTCAAAGAAATTTGATCCCTGAAATTGATTCTGAATTTCTTGGAGAATCTAACTTCCCACCTCTTCCTACTGGGGGTAATTCTCCTATAGTTGACTTTGATACACGAAGCAATGATTCAGAGCATACAACATCTACTAGTTCATCAATAATCCCTCATACAGTCACAACTTACATGGTTGATGGGAATACTGATGAACCCTCTTCTTCTCTGACTCCTCAAGATCAAAGAATTGCTTCTTTGGAACAGCAAATGAAGTCTATGACTGGCACAATGAAGTCGATGTATGAACTCATGACAGCTCAGTTGCAAAATCGACAGACTGTATCAGATGCCATACCAGTTGATACTGATATAAGTCCAGTACAAGTTCCTCCAGCAGTACAGTCCAATACTCCTGGACCAGCTCAACCAAATCCTAGTCTCTCTGGAGCTGGGGGTAGTGCTTACAATGCTGTTCCTCCTCCCAACTATTCTCTATAAGCCACAACTCCACAATCTTCAGGAGTTGTCTCTGAAGAATTGAAGAATCTCAAAACTCAATTCGAGACATTCAAACAGAAGGATGGTTTACAAAGGTTAGGCATCAAGCAGCCTTATCCGATAGAATGGAAGCAAGTATCATATCCTCCTAAATACAAGCCTCCTACTATCTCATTCTATGATGGAACCACTTCTCCAAGTCAGTTTATTAATCACTTTGAAGTGATGACTGATCAACTGCAACCAAGTGATGCCCTCCTTACTCGGGTATTTATTGGATGTCTCAAGGGAACGGCTTATGAATGGTATAGGAGTCTCCCAGATGGGAGTATTACCTCATTTGCTGGTTTCAAACAGATGTTTCTTGAAAGGTTCTATGAAGGGCTTAATGACATGACTATGTCTGCTCTTATTAGAATCAAGCAGAAAAATAATAAATCTACAGAGGAATACATTGAACGGTTTCGAAGAGAAGCTCTGAAGATGCCTCTTGGAACTCCTGATGCTGTCACCATTGACACGTGCAAATCAAACTTGTTGCCAATCATCAGTATGTGGACAGGATCCACTCAATTTCAAGATTGGCCTTCCTTCATAGTCAGTGCCAAAGCTGCAGAAATCAGTGCTGAAACCTTCAAAGGTTTAGGAGTGCAGATGACTCCTAAAGAAACAGGACAAGGTGCTAACAATAAAAATAATGCTCGCAAAGGAAAAGAAACTCTTGAAGTTAATCTTCAGAGCAAAGATGCATCAAATGTTCAAACTCCTGCCTCTATAAATCAACAATCAAGAACACCTCGCCCCAGAGAAGAATATTCTTTTGATGACGACGATGTCCTTGGTATCTTTGAATGTCTGCTGAAAGGTAATAAAATACAATTACCAGAGATCAAGAAACCTGATGAAGCTGGTAAGACAGATCATCCCAAATACTGTCCATATCACAGAATGCTGGGTCATACAATTCGTACATGTTATGTACTGAAAGGAAAGATCCAAGAAATGATTAAATCTGGAGCTATCTCTCTTACTCCAAAAGAGAAGACTGTCACCTCCAACGTCGTCTCTATGCAATTTGGAGATTTCCCTCCTCAACTCCTTGAAAGTGGGATTGTTCCTATTCCCAAGGCAACTCTTGACATAGTGAATCTTCCTCCTCCACAGTCTGAAGGATTAGTGCCAATCACTTTAGAAATAGGGGAAATCATGTGGATCCATCCTGATCTAGTGGCAGATTTTGAATCGCCTTCTCCTCAAAAGATTTCTTTTCAAAAATCCAAGAAGGCTGGAAAGGTCAAGTCATGTCATATGACTTCTCTTGGGTCTACCTCTGACACAGAGCCAAAAGAGAAAGAAGAAGCACTTGTTAGTGCTACTCGAACGGGGAAACCTTACCTAAAGGATTATTCTAAAAATCCTGAAGATCCTACTGATATCCCTTCAGATGCTAAAGATGCTCCTAATGTTCCTCCTGAAGAAGAATCATCCACTGAACCTGTTCCTCCCAAGCCTACGGCTCTGGAGAAAGGCAAACAACAGGCTCGGTTTGATAAGCCAATCAAGAAGTCTTCTCCTCTTGGACTTCAGAAGCCTTACAACTTCGACATTTTGGCTCAACTTGCTAATACTCCAGCTAGAATGTCCCTTTTTGAATTTCTACGTCTTTCTAAAGAAACTCGGGAGACGTTAAGTGAAGGACTTCTACAAGCTGACTCTTGTCTTGCACAATTGAAGAAGCCAGATGCGGAACCTGCCACTTGCTTACATTGCAACAGTGTACTGGAGATTATCCCAAATATCACCTTTACACAAGATGACATGTTACTGGAGGATAATCGACATGACCGACCTCTCTACTACACTGGTTATATTGATACGATGAAGATAGATCGTATCCTCATTGATCCAGGATCTGCTATAAGCATAATGCCAAAGAGTTTGTTAGATGAACTAAAAATCCCTCTTCACAAGCTCTCCAAGACGGTTACTACTATCTTGGGATTCAATCAAAGCCGAAGTGAGCCTTTGGGAAAGATTCATCTGAAGCTTCAGATAGGCAATTTCAGATCTAAAGTCACTTTCTATGTGATCGAGATCGCGGGATCCTATAATCTTCTTCTGGGGAGGCCCTTTCTTCATGAAAATAATGTGGTGCCCTCTACTCTTCATCAATGTTTTAAATACATTGATAGCAATGGAAGAGTATAAAAAGAAGTTGCTGATATAAATCCCTTCCATGGGGTTGAAGCTTATTTCAATGATTCCCGAATGTACAAAGAAGAGTATACAAGGATCATACAAGCCATGGAGAAAGAAGATGCACAAAGTGAGACTTTAATAATCCCTGTTAAAAGTCGAACTACTCAGCAACAATCTCCTAAACCCTCTGGAGAAGATTCTTTCATCATTCCAATGAGTGGACGGATCTCTCCGTTACCTCAGTCATCTACTCAAAATACACTGATCATTTCTGTCAGTGGGCGTACTACAGTTCCTGTACCTTCACAAGATACTCTGCTAATTCCAGTTGGAGGGCGGACTACTCTTCCTACTCAAACTTCAAGGAGCTCACCTCTTCTGAGCCATTTGTTATCGATCTTAATCGAAACAAAGCTTCTTCTTCTTCTCCCCCTTTAGTCATTGACTTGGCTAAAATCTCTAAGGTTCAGCCTTCTCCCAATGTAAATATTGCTGCTTTTACATTTAATGAAAAGTCTCCACCTTTGCAGTACGTTGATGTGTGTAATTATGTTCATAGTTATTTACATCTGTTAGATGACTTGAACACAATAACCATAGGAGTTGTACAGACTGTTCATACAGATGTATCTCTAGAACCTGTACAATCTTCATACTTTCTAGTTCCCAGCAGAAAGCCAGGAGACATTCTAATATTCTTCTACAAAGGGCCTCAAAATCCTTCTGATCTTGAAGATGATGACAAAAATGATGATACTGGAAGATTACAACTACGTCATTATAGTCAGCAATCTAGAGACATTATCAAAAATATGGGCTATGACTTCAGGACTGGCCTCAATAATGGAAAAGGAAGAAAAATACCTGTCCGGATTCCTCCTTTGAAATATGGAAGGACAAAATGCGGATTGGGTTATACTGCTCCTACTCCTTTCATCAATATTATCCATGAAGATCCTGAGTCTGACGAAGATAAGAGATCTTATTCTTCTAGTACTACTTCTTGGGATTCCGATACGAGTATCGGTGACTTCTATTACAACCTTCTGTCTTCCAATATGGTTTCCATTGACCATTCTGAAGAAAGTGATGAAGACGAAGAAGAGTTTGAAATCTCACCTGAATCAGAACAGTGGGCCCAAAGATTAGATAATCAATGGGAGTTCCGCTTCGAGCAAAAAGAACCTCCGACTGAAGATAAACTTGTCCAAATAGATGTTGGTGAAGAGGGATCTCCCAAACCAATATTCATCAGTGAAAGTCTTTCAGAAACTGATAAGAAAGACATGATCAAACTCATTCGTGAATACATTGATGTCTTTGCTTGGAGTTATGAAGATATACCAGGTCTTGATCCACAGATTGCAACTCACAAACTCAACATCTTGCCGAATGCTAAACCGATCAAACAACAACAGCGACGATTTCGTCCAGACATCATGGATGCAATTGAAGCTGAAGTCAATAAACTCATTACCTCTGGGTTTATTAGAGAGGAACAACATCCCGATTGGGTGGCTAATATTGTTCCTGTTCTTAAAAAGACTGGCAAGATCAGAGTATGCATAGACTTCCGCGATCTCAATGCGGCATGTCCTAAAGACGAATTCCCTCTACCAATCACTGATGTCATGGTTGATAATACCTGTGGATTTGAACGAATGTCATTCATGGACGGGTATTCTGGGTACAATCAGATCAAAATGTTTCCAGAAGACGAGAAGCACACTTCTTTCAGAACGCCGATTGGTACATACTGTTATACAGTTATGCCATTCGGTCTCAAGAATGCAGGAGCAACTTATCAACGAGCTATGAGCACTATATTCCGTGAACATTTGCAGAAAATAGTCGAATGCTATGTTGATGATATTGCAGTCAAAAGTCGACAAAAGGAGGATCATATCCAAGATTTGAAGACTATATTTGATCTAATGCGTAAGCATCAATTAAAGATGAACCCTACTAAGTCCTTCTTAGGCGTCTTTAGTGGTAAATTTCTCGACTTCGTCATTACCTCTAAAGGTATACACGTGGATCCCGAGAAGATCAAAGCCATCCAAGAAATGCGTCCTCCACGCACCTTAAAAGAGCTACGAGGATTTCAAGAAAGAATCGCTTATATCAGGAGATTCATCTCTAATTTATCAGGACGCTGCAGACCATTCAACAAACTTATAAAGAAAGGTGTCTCTTTTGTCTGGAATGATGAATGTCAGAAAGCATTCGATGATATAAAACAATATCTGATGAGCCCTCCAGTATTGGTACCTCTCGTCTCAGGAATACCGTTCCTCCTCTATACTCGAGCAATGAGTCATTCATTGGGTGCATTACTCGCTCAAAAGAATCAAAATGGCCATGAACAAGCCATTTATTATCTCAGCCGCACTATGACCGGAGCTGAACCTCGATATTCACCAGTTGAAAAAGAATGTCTAGCCTTGATGTTTGCTGTCCAAAAGACACGTCATTATATCATTGGCCAGACTATTCATGTCATCTCCAAGATCAATCCTATACGGATCATGATGAAGAAACCCAGTGTTTTGAATTCTCGATTGGCTAACTGGGGAATCCTACTTGCTCAGTATGACATGCACTATATTTCTCAGAAATCAGTCAAAGGACAAGCTTTAGCTGATTTTCTGGCTGCTCACTCAATTCCAGAAAATTCAAAACTCTATGATGAAATCCCAGATGAAGTCCTAGATTCAAATCAAATTGCTGAAAAAGATCCTACTTGGCGTCTATTCTTTGATGGAGCATCAAGAATTGGTCCTAATGGCGATATTGTCGCTGGAGTTGGAATTGTTCTTGTATCGCCAGAAGGTCTTGCCATCCAAAGAGCTTATTCTCTCGATCAGCCGTGTTCAAACAATGTAGCTGAGTACAACGCATTACTTATTGGTCTTCAACTCGCTAAACATCTGAATATTCAACATTTGGAGGCGTATGGAGACTCTAAACTTATTGTCAATCAGATCAGGAGTACTTATGAAGTTCGCCATCAAGATCTGGTTCCTTATCATAAAACAGCCATATCTATGGCCTCATCATTTAAGGAATTCTTCATTGAACATGTTAGGCGAGCATGTAACACAGAAGCTGATGCCCTTGCTAATCTTGCAGCGGTGCTGGCTATCCCAATCAGACGGCAACAAATGATCATTGTTCGTAATCGAGAATTATTTCAACTTGAAAATAACCTGACTCTAGGACTTCCAGTTGACATTGAAGAATCAACATCTCATGACGTCAACACAACAAGAGGATTTGGATTCAGTCGTAAATCGATGTCATCTTCATCCGATTCCAGCATGGAATTCATCTTCAGTAACTCGACTGAGAATCAGAATACGGATAAAGATTGGAGACTTTCCTTTTTAGATCTCGTATTATATGATATTCTTCCGGATGATCCGAGTGAGGCAGCATCTATCAGACGACGATCACTCAGATTCTATTACAATCATACAACAAAGACCTTATATCGTCGATCTTATGATGGTTTACTCCTTCGGTGCATTGCCGGTGATGAAGCCCAACAAGTTATTCGTGAAGCACATGATAGAATTTGTGGAGCGCATCAACCTGGGCCAAAACTTCAAGACCGTATTCGACGGATGGGTTATTATTGGCCAACTATGGTATCAGATGCCATTAAATATGCAAGGAAATGCAAAGCTTGCCAAATCCATACAGATTTTATACATCAACCTTCAGAATTTCTACATCCGACGGCAGCATCATGGCCCTTCGAAGCTTGGGGCATGGACATTGTCGGCCCGATCAATCCACCGTCATCTAAAGGTCATCGGTTCATTCTCGCAATAACCGATTACTTCTCCAAATGGGCTGAAGCCATTCCTTTATCTGAAGTTAAGACGTCTAATGTCATCAGCTTTATTAAGCACCACGTCATCTACAGATTTGGTGTTCCTCGACTCATTGTTCATGATAACGGACCACAGTTCGTCAGCCAGAAATTTACTCGATTCTGTGACGATCACCGGATCAATAATGTGGCTTCTACCGCATATAATCCAGCAGCTAACGGATTGGCAGAAGCTTTCAACAAGACTATCATCAAACTCCTAAAGAAGTTTGTCTCCACTAACAAACGTAATTGGAGTGACAAGCTCGGGGAATGCTTGTGGGCTTATCGCACTACAGTCCGTAATGCTACTAAGTGTACACCTTTCTCTCTAGTGTACGGATCTGAGGCTGTTCTCCCATTAGAGATTCAAATTCCTTCTTTAAGGATAGCAATCGCTAATGAACTCACTGCTGAAAATAATGTTCGTCTTCGACTTCAAGAATTGGAGGCTCTGGATGAAAAGCGGTTATCTGCTCAACAGAATATTGAATTCTATCAAGCTAGAATTTCAAGGGCTTTTAACAAGAAAGTCAGAATTCGAACATTTCAGAAAGTAGAACTTGTGCTTACTGTCAGACGCCCGATGACTATGACACACATGAGTAAGGGCAAGTTTGATGCAAAATGGGAAGGTCCATTCATTGTCAATAAGATCTTTTCTAATGGGGCTTATCAACTCACTACTCTAGATGGTAAAGCCACTATGATGCCCATCAACGGCAAATTCTTGAAGAAGTACTACGTTTAATATTTCTATCAAGATTGTCCTCCCATCATTCTCCAGCTGTTTCATTGTTCTTTCCGAAGAATCATTCTGATATCTATTATCCCCAGTGGAGATAGGTATTCTACTTTGTATCGTTTTCTCAACAAATTTGATATCCAGAAAATCATGTCCATATTACCTCTGAATTTTCTATCTCAATATCATATTTATGAAAATGATATTTAGTCTTTCTGATTTCTGAGTCAAAAGATCAATGAATAAAGGCAAAAATATAAAGTGGGAAGGATATATCGTAAACAAAGTTTCCTTAAACGGAGTTTATTTGAGACAAATTCTTCAAGAAAAAGAGTACATCATCATGGAAGATCACTGTAATCCCTTTCATATTTGGGACGAGGACCACATACATAATCAGCAAAAGAATTGAGTACATCTTTTCCTGACCGCACCAAGAATTGACAGGCAGCCAGCCTCATTGCTTCTTCTTCTTCGGTTTCTCCTGGTTCGACCAGGAAGTCCAGGATATCTTTCGGCGGCTTGGGAGTAGACGAGCTTTCGCCCATTTCCTTCTTCTGCGGAGGTGGATGTTCTTTAACACCTTCAGTAGCTTCGGGGGCGACTTCAGCCTTCTTTATATTCTCTTCAGAAGACATTATGGATAAAATGCGATCCTTCTATTCAAATATATGCTTTATTTATAGGCATATGGTTACAAGGATCGAAGGGACGTATTCTTTCCCGATATTCAGTTCATCCATTTATTTCTTATATTCATCCGACGTTTCACATGTTCATTAATACTTGACGGTTCGTCCGTTCATTTATTACATTCACTCGACAGTTCATCTGTTCTTCATTTCCTAACGGTTCGTTCATTCATAATCTTCTATCAGTTCATTAAGTGGGGATTCGTTATTGATCACGTTTTCATAACCTCTGAATCAATTTCGAATCTACTTACTCATTTGTCATATTTTGACCTCTGCATAGAAATCAATCTATTTTCTTTCGAGTTCCTATATATTATCACATCCATAATACCTCTGATAATATCATATACTCTAAAACAGAAAAGATGATTTTATTATCTATCATGTCCATAATTCATCCACAAATACGAATCATTGAGCATAGAAGAATTGTCATTTCCATTCCCATTTCACCACAAAAAGTCTATTACATTTTCTTAGACTTTCTTACAAATCATAATGGAAATCTATTACAAATCTTGGATTTTCATTCTACACCACAACGATAACCTAATAGAGATCTATCTTCTTCTTTGGATCTTCTCCGTCGGACCTTCTCCGTCAGGTTCGTTGTTGGTGGCAATTCCTGACTGTTTGGGTCTCAGTCACGACCAGATCAGCAGGAATCAAACTCTGGTCTTCTCTCTCAGACGAGAGGAGAACCACAGAGTATGGCAGCCCGACGACGTGTTGCTGCCAATACAGCTCGTGGAGGAACGGCGGCACCTCAAGCAGGTAGGAATGTATCCAACCTTGGGATACGATTCCTAGTTCTGCCGTCAGAGGAACTCTACTACCCAATCTCTCGGTAGTAGAGTTGACTCCACCATCCAACTCTCGTGTATAAAGGCTCTTCCTACCATCTAAGGAAGACCCTTCTATCTCACGAAGAGTTCTGAGTTGTCTGATTTACGCGTCAAAAGCGTATGAGCTCCCTGATGTAGATGTCAGCAAGATATTCTCCACAGCATCCACATCCCCAATGCCAGTTCTGAAGAAAATTTTCAGCCAAAATTCTGCAAGAAACAGTAAGGAAAAATCAGCCAACAGAAATTGGCCAAGCAAAGACAGATGCATTCTGTTCATTTCAGGAAGATGAATTTGTCTTTAGCAAACAAAAAATTCGATGCGTGTATATTCAACTTACCGCTGAGTTTGCTGCTAAGGATTAACAGACCCATGTCTGGTAGCGTGCACAGAGATTTGACACCAGACAATATGGCTTTCCTATTTTCTTCTCACAGAAAATTCATTTCTCAGAAGAGAGAAAGAAGAATGGGAAGATGAGTTTGCGTGGAGTTCATCCATCTATTTAAAGGGTCAAGTGCAGGTCTATTCTTGAAAAAGATCCGCATAAATAGCGCTCGTAAATTGTGGAATGAGTGTCACGTGTACTTCGGGAGACAGTACAATATTGGAAACAGTCAAAATGTGCTAATTAATATTCTTCATTAAAAGGCACGCAGATCAAACACAAAAGTTGTACTTCATTCTTTAAACAGACACTGATGGCCTTACAAAAAGACAACAGAAAAGTGCAACAAAAGCGTAGAAAGTTACGCTCTATTTTCCAGAGCGGCTAAGTTTGATGCCTAACTCCTCTACGCTCTTAACTCCCAGGCGATGCAACAGAGTCTCGAGCATTTCACGCTTCTCCATAAGGCTCCGTCCATCAGAAGAAGACGAGCCATCCAATCCAAAGTAGCTCAAGAGATTCTTGGCTAACTGCGTGGAGTCGTCCTTGAGCTCGATGACGACAGGTTCGGGTTCTTTGCCCCCAAAAGTGGGGTCACCATGGGAACAAAAGCCCAACTTGCGTGCTTCCTCTTCGGCTGCTTCCTTTGGGGTCATATTTTCGAGAGATGAATATCAAAACTGAGAATCTCTTCCTGTTTATATAACAGATCTCGTCGACAGTTCATATTCCACCATAAATTGGACGCAATCAGTCTCAGAGAACGAAGAGTCATTATGATATTTAATAAGTTCATTTGGATATTTTCAAAGAACTTCGAAGTCTTTTCGACTTCCGAAAATTTTTTTTGGAGTCATCTCAGCGTGACTGATTTCATTTCATCATCTCTATTTCAAAGTATTTCGAAAATACTTTATCATTTTTCGAAAACTTTGAAGGGGGTTTTGTAGGCCTCAAAAATGAAATCATGCTGAGTTGATCAGAACAAGTCACGCAGAGTGATCCAAGAAGCAGCATAAAAGATACGCTAAGTTCTGCCTGGCCATCTCCTTTAGAAGTCACGCAGAGATAGCTCAGCCATACGTCAGAATCATAATGACTGACAACACAACAGTCGAGAAACGTCTCCTCATATGCCACGTATGCACAGAACTCGAGAGATCACAGCCGTCTTTTGCGTGATTTTCGAAATCTTCCTTAGCAAGACTCACTCTTCACCAAGTTGGCGTGACTTTGGGTCTTATCTTCATTTAATGCGGCTGATAATATAATCAATGTCAGAGATTTTGTGTCAGACGAAGCGTGCCAAATCAAGACAGCTGGCGGTTTGCGTGGATTCTGAACCTTCTCCTTCCTCAAAACATTGCGTAACTTTTGAGTTATTCTTCTCAAAGCCTGCGTGAATTCTGAAGTATTCTTCTTCAAAGCTTGCGTGGATTTCGCCTTCAACGAGTCTGCGTCAACGAATCTGCGTGGATTTTTGCCTTCAGCAAGTCAGCGTGGATTTCATTTCAACTGGAGTACGTGGCAGCCATGCCACCGATCTCTCTCTCGCGTGCCCAGTAACTTGCACACGACCCATACACTGATGCCATGTGTCCAACAGTTACGGGCCACGTCCAGTAACTACTCATTAACCCTGCGTGTATTTAGAGTCTGCGTGACTTTTCAAAGTGCACCAGTGGTGAGGTAGTTATCGTTTCAGTTACTGTTTTGACTCTATAAATAGAGTTCTTTTTCTCATTCATTGTACAGATACATTGATATCTACTGTCAAAATTTTGAGAGCTTTTCTTCTTCGCATAGTCCAAGGGATAAAGCGATCGTCTTCTAGATCGGATTTCCACAGTTGTAATTTTCCCAGAAACACAACAAATAAAGAGAATTTCTTTATGGAAAACAATCAGTAGTCCAAGGGATAAAGCGATCGTCAGGACCTTGATATCTTCTCAAGATCGTCGTGGAGATGCCTTGCAACAAGCAGTAGCGGATGCTTTGACCAGAGGCGGTCATCCAGGGAACAGCGCGGCCAACAGCTTCAAGCGCTTGAACCCTCCGTTCTTTGATGGTAGTGAAGATGCTATCGCAACAGATGCTTGGCTTCAGGATACAGAGGTGATTCTTGAAGCAACCAAGACTCCAGAGAACGAGAAGGTAGCCGTTGTGCGCCTGCAGTTGTTAGATCTTGCCCGCAGCTGGTGGGCAGCGCAGGCCGTTGGGTTAGTGGCACCTATTGCTTGGGCAGTATTCAGAGAGAGATTCCAGACCAAGTATTTTGATGCTGTAGCTCGGTACGACCTACAGACCAGGTTCACCAATCTGAAGCAAGGAGGCAGGACGGTCGATGGATATGCGGCCGAGTTTTCGAGACTCAGTCGGTTTGCTCCCACCTTGGTGGCAATCGAGTATGATAGAGCCCAGCGGTTCCAGCAGGGACTTCACCTGGAGATTCTATTGGCAGTTGAGTAGTTTGAGCATCAGACTTTTGATGCAGTATTGAGAGCAGCCCGGAGGCATGAGTATACCTCCCAGAGGATTGTGGATAGGGCCGGAGGTCGGAAGAGATCTCACGGCCAGATGAATCAGTCTTCAGCACCAGCCCCGGCAGCCAGGGCCTTGACTATTGGAGCTCCGAGGCGAGCGGCCTCAGTAACGTCGGTTCAGCATTCAACCCCGACGTACCCTTAGCAGCAGCAACAGAAGCAGAAGCAGTCTTCCGCAGTGGGATGTTCTCATTGTGGGGAGCCAGGCCATGTGGTGGCAGAGTGTCGCAGGGCACAGAAATTGTGTCTGGTTTGTGGATCAGCAGACCACAGGGTTAGATCCTGCCCGAATAGGGGTGGTTCATCATCATCCAACCTTTCTAGCTCTTCGGTGAGAGGACCAGCTCCGGTCCAGCAGCAGCAGCAGCAGTATCCATTGTCGAGGCCCTTGCCGCCTCAGACCCAAGTATTCCAGCAGCAGAACCCCCAGCAGTATGCACAAGCCCAAGCCTTGAGTCAGAGCAGGCAACAAGGATTCCAGCAGAGGGGACCAGCATCCCGAGGGCACGGTCAGGCTATGGTGATGACCGCAGAGGAAGGATTGGCACCAGGAGAGGTAGTGGCAGGTACTATTCTCGTCAACTCCTTTTCAGCTTCAGCTTTATTTGATTCTGGTGCATCGCATTCTTTTATGTCAGCACGATTCGCGACACGGGTAGGATTGGAGCCCAAGTCATTATCAGTAAGGCTCAATATACTTACTGGTAACGGACTTGTGGGAGTAGATAGAGTGTTTTCCTCGTGTCGGATCGTAGTTAGCGGTAGAGAATTCCCCGCTAGATTGATAGAATTCCCGATGGCCGATTATGATGTGGTCATAGGGATGGATTGGTTGAGGAACCAGTATGCTAGAATAGACTGCCATATTGGTAGGGTTGTTTTTAGCATTCCAGGCGAGCCAGAGTTTTTCTTTTCCCGAGGTGAAGTTGAGCCTTCTCCTCCGATATTACGGATGGCAGTAGCAGCAGTGCAGTTGCCCAGGATAGTGGATGAGTTCCCAGATGTTTTCCCAGAAGAGCTACCAGGTATGCCTCCGGAGCGGGAGATCGAGTTCACCATAGACTTGATTCCCGGGACAGCCCCAGTGTCAGAGAGAGTCTACAGGATGGCGCCGTCAGAGTTGGAGATATTGTATAAGATGATTGAAGAACTCAGAACCAAGGGATTCATTCGTGCTAGTGGATCGCCTTGGGGAGCCCCGATACTTCTTGTAAAAAAGAAGGATGGTACGTCCAGGTTATGTGTTGATTATCGTACCTTGAACTCAGTGACAATCAAGAACAGATACCCTCTCCCGAGGATAGATGACTTGTTTGACCAACTCAAGGTGGCGTCAGTATTCTCGAAGATTGACTTGCGCTCAGGATATCATCAGATCAGAGTCAGAGAGTAGGACATCCCGAAGACAGCTTTCAGATCCCGGTATGGGCATTGGGAGTTCCTTGTTATGCCTTTTGGAGCAACCAATGCGCCGGCAGTATTCATGGACCTCATGAATCACATCTTCATGCCTTACTTGGATCAGTTTATGATCGTGTTCTTGGATGACATCCTGGTCTACAGTAAGAGTGAAGCGGAGCATGAGCAGTATCTCCGTGTGGTTCTTCAGATTCTCAGGGAGCACCAGTTATATGCCAAGTTCAGTAAATGCGAGTTCTGGCTCGATCGCATTTCGTACTTGGGTTATATCATCACCAGAGGAGGAGTAGAAGTGGATCTCCAGAAAATTGTGGCTATTGAGTCATGGCCGGTGCCCAGCACAGTTGCAGAGGTTCGTAGTTTTCTTGGATTGGCCGGCTACTACCGGTGGTTTGTTTCGAATTTTGCTCGAATTTCAGCGCCATTGACGTAGTTGACCCGCAAGGATGCGCAGTTTGCTTGGACGACAGAGTGTCAGAGTTCTTTTGAGCAGTTGAAGCGAGGCCTGATAATAGCTCCTATTCTCACGCTTCCAGATGGAACCGGAGGATTCTCAGTGTACTGTGATGCTTCAGGCAGAGGTTTAGGATGTGTTCTGATGCAGCATGGGAAGGTAATAGCTTATGCGTCACGACAACTTCGTGATCATGAGAGGAATTACCCAACCCATGACTTGGAGCTGGCAGCAGTGGTGTTTGCACTTAAGTTGTGGAGGCACTACTTGTACGGAGACAGGATGGAGATTTTCACCGACCACAAGAGCCTGAAGTATGTTTTCACCCAGAAGGATCTTAACATGCGTCAGAGAAGGTGGCTGGAGCTTCTTGTGGATTATGATGTTAACCTGCAGTATCATCCTGGGAAGGCCAACGTTGTTGCAGATGCTTTGAGCAGGAGAGCCGGAGTTTATTTCCTAACAGCGCAGCCAGAGCTGTTAGCAGATCTTCAGAAGATGGGTATTGAAGTTGTTCTCCCTTCCAGTGTAGCATTGATGGCCAGTATGCAAGTTCAGTCTACTATAGTCGAGAGGATCCGGATGGCACAGTCAGCAGATTCCAAGCTTCAGCGACTCAGAGCAGAGTGTGAGGCAGGACGAAGACCAGAGTTATGTATTCAAGAGGATGGTACACTTAGGCATGGGAAGCATCTTTGTGTACCCAGTGGAGATATCAGACATGAGATCATGTCAGAAGCGCACAGTTCTCAGTATTCCATCCATCCTGGCAGTACGAAGATGTACCGTGATATCCGACAGCATTTCTGGTGGAATGGCATGAAGCGGAAGATAGCTCGGTTTGTCTCTCGGTGTTTGGTTTGCCAACAAGTTAAAGCCGAACATCAAAGACCGACTGGACTTCTTCAGCCCTTACCGATTCCAGAATGGAAGTGGGAGCATGTGACCATAGATTTCGTGACTGGACTACCTAGATCTTCGGCTGGCAGAGATGCTATCTGGGTTATAGTTGATCGGCTCACGAAGGTAGCTCACTTTCTTCCATTCAGAGTTGGTCAGTCGACGGCTCAGCTAGCGGAGATGTACCTCAGGCAGATTGTTAGGTTGCACGGTATGCCAGTCAGTATCATCTCGGACCGAGATTCAAGATTCACGTCGCACTTTTGGCGTAGCTTGCAAGAGAGTTTGGGGACTCGTCTCCAGTTCAGTTCAGCATATCACCCGCAGACAGATGGTCAGTCGGAGCGCACGATCCAGACTCTTGAAGATATGTTGAGATCATGTACACTCGACTTCGGTGGTTCATGGAAAGATCACTTGCACCTGGTAGAGTTCTCATACAATAACAGTTTCCAAGCTAGTATCCAGATGGCACCGTTTGAGGCACTGTATGGCAGGAAGTGCAGATCCCCGTTAGCCTGGGATGATGTTGGAGAAAGGCAGATGCTCGGTCCAGAAATGATTGCCCAGACAGTTGAAGTGGTCAGGAGGGTCAGAGATCACCTTCGAGTTGCCCAAGATCGCCAGCGCCATTGGGCCGATTCTCATCGGCGCCCTCTCGAGTTTTCGGTCGGCGATCATGTATTCCTGAGGATTTCGCCTAACCGTGGCGTCATTCGTTTCGGCATACGGGGCAAGCTTAGCCCTAGGTATATAGGACCGTTTGACATTCTGGAGCGAGTAGGAGATGTATCCTATCGTCTCGCTCTTCCACCGTCGCTAAGCGAGGTGCATGACGTGTTCCATATATTCCAATTACGACGGTATATCCCGGACCCGAGCTACATCCTGGATCATTCGGAATTGGTTGTTGATACCAACCTTTCGTATGAGGAGAGGCCCGTGTCTATATTGGACCGGAGAGAGAAGATCCTCAAGAACAAGACTATCAAGTTAGTCCGAGTTGCTTGGGGTCATCACTCTTTGGGGGAGTTAACGTGGGAGCGTGAGGATGATATCCGATCGCGATATCCCGACTTGTTTGACTCGTGAGGTATAATGTCTTTCTTATGCCTCATACCTTCGATTCCTTGCTTGAATGAGTGATTGTCTGCCTAGTTATAGCTTGCATGTGATTAATGTAGCTTGCCATTGCTCCTCTAGCCTCTTGATTAAATTCCGAGGACGGAATTCTTTTAAGGTGGGTAGAGTTGTAATGCCTGTGGTTCGTATTACGTATTTCTGGAATACGTGTACGTATTTATTCTTGTATTGCATGATTTCCTTGTTTAAATCCTTCTTGGCTTGGTTATTTCCTTGGATTGGTTCGGCCTGGCTTGGTTTTGCTATTGGTTCATGATGAACCCATGGATGAACCCCCTACCTACCACCATCATTCATATTTATTAGCCATCTTCTTTCTCTCTCTTCATTTATCATCTTCTTCTTCCTCATTTACTTCCTTACCTACCAGAGAGAGGAGAGAGAGGTCTAGGCAAGTGCAACTTGCTTCATGGAGGAACTCAAATTTTATTGCTTCATTCTCTTCCTTACTACATTCTAAAGCACTTTAGTACTTGGCATTTTTACTTTCCATGGCTAGATTCTTGTAGATCTAAGTTTATTTTATTTTCGGATTTCTTGGGTTTTGATCTACTTAATCTTGTTATTTCTATGTTTTGATGGTTCCATGTTGTAGAGAATTTTGTTCTACCCCATTTTGACCTATGGAAGTTCGGATTTGGGCTCCGGATGATAGAGTTATGCAGCTTGGAAGCCATGGCTTATGGTGTACTTCTTCTCGGAAATTTGGAGAAGAAGTACAGTTCCAAGCCGCATGATAGCACTTGACCGCATGAATATTCATGCGGCAAGTCAGCTTCGAAACCGCATGCACTATCAACTGGACTTGACCGCATGACAAGTTCATACGGCAAGTATTTAGTTCAGCCGCATGAGACCCTTGTACTTCTAAACCACATGAAATTTAGTCCCAGCCGCATGAGACTGAGTCTCATACTCAGCCGCATGGGCTCATTTCCCATCAGCCGTATGAGTCTACATGGACTTAGTCGCAGGGCTGGGAACGAACTCTTCTCGAGCCGCATATGCAACTGTCCCCCCCAGCCGCATAAGCCATCGCATTGACCCAGCCTCATGCGCCCTCACTTCTTCCGGACTGCATGGGTTTTGCTATGTGAGCCGCATGGACTTGAGTTCGCCATCAGCCGCATGAAGTCCCCTTTCCAATTCGAGCCGCATATGCGCTCACCTCCCTGAACCGCATGAACTCAAGCATTTGCCAGCCGTATAGGCCCTGATCCCCGAGCCGCATGAGAACCCTAGACCCTGGCCGCATGGACTTCTGAGTCCGGGCCGCATGATCTCGATTAATTCCAGCCGCATGCGCCTTTGCATTTCCAGCCGCTGGCGCCCTTGTACTTCCAGCCGCATGTGCCCCCTCCTTTCCTGGCTGCATATGACTGAACCGCATGACTTTTTCATGGTCCTGTGTACTATTATTTATCATTATTTGCCCATGTTTCGTAACTCCTTTATTAGATATTTTACGCCCATTTTATATCCTTATGCCTTTTGTCATGAACTTGATTTTACTTATATGTTTGGAATTGATAATGGAGCACGACCTGACAGTGACCCGTAGTGGTGCACTCCTGACAAGTAACCTGACATGACCTGATAGTGGCATGTCGTGGCGCACTCCTGACCAGTACACTTGACATGATAACCTGACATGATATATCTTGATAAGCTGTTGCGACGGCTCCATGACATGACATGACCTGTATAATTAATCCTGGACACCGTGGATGATTGTGCTTGTACAAATAACCAGTCCTGTCTTGCATCATGTCTAAGGAGGGACTCCTGAGTACCACGGTCAGGAGTACCTATTGAAATGGACTAAGGCTAATAACTAGATTAATATATTAGTCATGAAGAGATTTTCCAGCTACAGGCAATCCCGTTACCTGGGCACGCCTTGGGATCTGTAGCCTGCCGTCGAGTAGGGCACATTTCCAGCACACTGTCATGTGTTGCACCCTTCAAGCTACCTAAGGGTACATTCGTTTCCTGGACGATGTACCCACCTGAATTCAACTCTAATTCTTTTAACCCGGGTAACCTGGATGGACTGCAGGGCTTGTGGCTGTGGAAGATTCTCACTGCATCTTGTTAGTAATTAGGCTTGTGACAACCCTAGTTAGTTAAAGTATCAAGCCGTAATTCTTGCTTGGCCGTGAAGTGATTGGATGGAGTCTAACCAGTCTAGTCTTGCCCTGATCCTGTTCCAGATTACTGCATGACCTGAATGCCTGTATTTATTTTATTGATAAATGGTGAGAGTTCCAAGTTCTGTTCAGACGAAGGGTTACAACCCCGGTCCTTGTTTGGTTTACGGGTTGTAACCTGGTTATCTGAATAGTTCCATGGTTATCTCGTCGTATATCATCCTGATGTATTTTCTTTATTTCCTGTTCTTACTCTATTTATACTCTATGTGCTGATTGCTGGTTTTAGTTCCTAAGTGAAGCTTCCTTTGTGGCACTTGCTCTTTCTGGGATCTGACCCAGCTGGTTTTGTGTGGCCAGATTTCGGAGCAACTCCAGAGGATCTACCGACCTTCCAGCCAGATGGTGGCCACTAGACGGAACCCTGGCAACGAGTGGGTTTATTTTTGAACTCCCACTTTATTGTAAAAATATTCTTTTGAGGCATTTAGCCGACGAGCACCTGTTTAGCTCGATTGTACCTTACTTACTGTCTGCCTACGGGCTGTAACATGATTGACAGATCCTAGGGTTGATCATGTATGACTAAACTCTTGCTAGTCCTAACATTTTGTAACGACTAGCTTCATGATCAGCTGAATATGTAATGTTTGGGATGCCTTACTATTGTATATTTAATGATCATACTTCTTGTAACCTTTTACTTACTTGCTTATGATTGAGACACTAGGCTTGTTCATGACCTTTAGAGACTGTTGGCTTGTAGATAAACCCTCATGTATCTAGACAGTCGTGACCGTATAGCGAGATGGAATCCATTTCATATACGCAGCTGGCTATGTCTGCCCCCGCTCTCCAGTATTCTGGTTCTGGGGCGTGACATCAGGTCCTCAGAGGACTAGCAAGATACATAAAACATGTCTATCTAACAGTTTAATCATACAATAATATAACCAGGGTATAAACACAATCTAGACATGAGACTGACATGTGGCTACTGACAGGGAGCTATGAACACGGATACGGGATCAAGTATGCCTAAATGAACTGCTGGAAGATCAATGGAATACCAGCCCTCGCCCCGAATGTGGACTCGTAGGTCAGTTTCAAGACAAGTCACCCTCGTTCCGTATGTGGACTCGCAGGTGCAAAGGACAACCCTCTCCCCGTGTGTGGACTCGTAGGTTTTGGAAAAGACAAAGGAATAGCAGTTCACTCACACATACTTGCAGACACGACTCAGTCAAGATACAGGTGAAGACACGGTACAACTCGGTCATGACACAAGGACAACTCTAGCATGATCCATGACGTAAACAAGCCTGGTATAACTACACTATCAAGTCATGAAATACTGATATACAAGCAAGACAATAAACTGGTAAACACGGTATCATATAAATCTATAACAACTAAAGTAACTAAAGATAACATACTACAACAGGTGTACTATAAGCATAAAAAAACTGTAGAGGGAGGCAAGATATACTTGCCTGGTGGTAGCACGAAGAGCCAACAATAAACCGTCAACCAGTAATCCAAATAAGTCCAAATTATCACAACTGTCACCGAAAGCTGAAATAGACAATGCCAACAGTCTCAGAAAAGTCAAATTAGCTAGGATTGCCTGTTCTTAAGTCCAATTCTGGACACAGGGGAAAAAACGATAATTTCGGGCCAAAACGATGTCCGCCGTTGGACCCGCTTTGCACCGAAAATCGTGCCAGAGTCAATGGTCTCTAAACTCGTCAAACTATATGTCAACAGGTCCAGTTTTCTGATACGAACCCAACCGTATGTCCAGAGTTGGATTTCGGCAGGCCGTGCACAAAATCACCCGTTGAGTCGGACCGTGGGGCCCACAAAACGACAATTTTATCAAACGTCTTAGAATCGGACCAAAATTGGCATACAGGACCAGAAAAACGATACGGTCCTGTTGGCGCAAGTTTCGTCTCGATCTGAATAGCGTGCATAAAGTAATTAGGAAATTTGCACAGAGGCCGATACGGTAAATTTCGACGGATACACATCAAATTCGTCGCGCACACGCGACCAATTTAAATTCTGTCAAAGCCCACATGACCACAAAGCCGTTATGCACCTTTCGATGCCTTCGGTTCGCGACCACGTCGCCCGGATTGGCGGGACGCACGTCGTCTCGGACAAATTTTCTTATTTTCTATATTTTTGAAAACAGATTTTTGTTGAACTTCATCAACGATTTAATTCATGCTCAAACATCGAAAAATAGAACTACAAGTTGTGTTTTGATCTTGGTTATGTTAACTATAATTCTGTTCAATTAGTTTCTGAAGACTATTAAAGCGTAGATCGAAATTCGGCTTCTAAATATGGGGTTTGGACGATCCTATACCCTGTTTTCGAACAGGTATCGGTCGATCTTTGGGTCAAAATAAATCTAGTTTTAACTACGTTCTTATTTAATCTAATTGCAGGAATGCGAAGTTGTATAGTTTGGGTACGTACCAGAGGAATCGGTTCGAGAAAAGGATGATTGTGGACGACGCACTCGTCCAGCGAAGTCGGGCTCTCGCTTTGTTGCTCCCTGTTCTTGCGCACGCTCGGCCAGCAACTGGGCTGCGCTCCGACGGCCTGTGCGACGGCCGTGGGGGGGGGGGGGGGGGTGGCCGCCTGGAGGTTGAGGGTGGGGCGCATCGAAGATGGCGGCGTGTCGAGTTGTTTATCTAGGGTTTTTCGTCGAGGGAAAACCTCTCGGTTTCGGTTACGTATATGTATAGGCTTCTGTTGCAAACAGAGCCGAATGGGGGGATGGTCTCGGTTTACTGCTAGCATGGTTTGTGTTCTGGTTTAGTTGGGCTGGGATTAGGAATTTGGGTCGGGTTTCTCAGCTGAGGTGGGGCTGAAGTTTCAGGCTTTCAGCTGGGCTTTAGAGTAAAGGGGTGGTCGGGCTCATTGCTGTGGGGGATTATCATCACCCCGAGATGGGCTGGGATTTTGGGTATGGGCTCGGGTCTGGGTGGTTGGGCCCGGGCTGGGTTTAGGCCTGGGCTAGGTTTATATTAGTGTATATATATTTATATATATACACATAAATAGTTAAATACTTATGTATATATATATATATATATATATATATATATATATATATATATATATATATATATATATATATATATATATATATATATATATATATATATATATATATACACACATATATACATATGTATAATATATTTTTATATATAAATACATAAATACATAATACACATATACAATATATATATATATATATATATATATATATATATATATATATATATATATATATATATATATATATATATATATATAATATTTATATATGTATATATATATATATATATATATATATATATATATATATATATATATATATATATATATATATATATATACAACACACACACTTACACATATCCTCCTATATATATGTACATATACACACATACACATTTAACATTTACACCTATATTTACACATACATACACACATATATAATTTATACATAACATATATATATGTATATATATATATATATATATATATATATATATATATATATATATATATATATATATATATATATATATATATATATACACACAAATATATATATATATATATATATATATATATATATATATATATATATATATATATATATATATATATATATATATATATATATATATATATATTAATAAATTATAAATATAGTTACAAATCAATATATATATATATATATATATATTTATATCCTGGTGTTTATACCTATTTATATATATAACTATTCCACAAATTCTATACAGGCAATATAATATTTTAAATATAATCAATAATAATAAAATAATAATATATAATATTAATCTCAATAGTATTGATAATAAAACAATAATAATAATAATAATAACAATAACGAATTACAATATCCTATAGTCGGCATTGCATCTACTTAAAATATGCATACATGGAATCTTTGTGTACACTAGATGCCTACATGGGCTTGGGCTCAGTTCGGATCCAGTTTGGGCTAAAATGGTATAACCGAAATTCTTAAAAGTCAAAATATTAATAAATAACTAATTAAACCATTTATAGGGATTAACTCGCAACTTGGTCTGATTTTTCTAGTTAGGACAATCCTATAGCTTTGTATTCCCCTACCATGGCTACACACTAGTCAAAGCACGCTACTGCACTATCCGTGCCATGATTTCTAGCCGTCTTGTACTTCAAACTCCATCATGGCTAAAGTCATCCACCGTAATAATTAACTAAATAATTATTTATAAAAGTTTAAAATTGCCATTTAAATAAAATATTTCAAAAAAAATTTCGGGAATGAAGGCTATATTCTCCGTGTTAGAAACATGGAGAATGCCATTCTCCGTGTAAATTAACACGTAGAATGCCATTCTCCATGTTAAATAACACAGAGAATGGCCATTTCCAGTGTTAAAACGTAGGAGAATGACCATTCTCCGTGTTATTTAACATGGAGAATGGCCATTCTCCGTGCTAAATTACACGGAGAATGGCCATTCTCCATGTTAAATGACACGGAGAATGATCATTCAAATGTTAAAACACAGGAGAATGCCATTCTCCGTGTTAGTAGCACGGAGAATGGCATTCTCCGTGTTAATTTGCACGAAGAATGACATTCTTCTTGTTAAAATGCAGGATAATGACTATTCTTCGTGTTATATTGACGGAGAACAGTTGACAGAAACCTAATTTTTTATTTTTTTTTTGTTTTGTGAAAAGAAATTTGACATGAATAAAGATTCAAGAGTTTTCGTTCTTCTTTCAAAACGATGTTAACTCTTATGGAAAAGAAGAAGAAGATCTTCTCTCCATAATTGACATAATTGTCGGAAAAGAAGAAGAAGAAGAAGATGAAGAAGAAGAGCGATGATCGGAGTTCGATTGAAAAAAAGTACGATGAACTACGAACGATCTTTGCGATCTCTGCTGAAGATGAGAGCAATAGAATTCAGATCTCTCGTGAAGAAGAAGAATAAGAAGAAGAAGAAGAATACGAGAATCGCAATCCAAATCTGAGTTTGTGCGGAGGGATAGTTATGGTATTAATTTTATAAATACAGAGCATCTAAAGGGAATCTTGGAATAGTTAACGTGGAAATATATAATTCTGGACATTTTATAAAACCCATCCTGCGGGTGGATTTTTCATAAAAAATAACCCCGAAATTGGGTTTCTCAGCAATTTCCAGATTTTTAATACCCCACTTACTAAATATAGGTAAGAAAATCAAACCTTTTTTTTTAAGTATCTAAAACTTGAACCAAACAACTCTTATGACATATGTCAAAGTTAATAAGATCCAAAGAAAATTATGGTTTCTCTCGTATCAATTATATCAAATTAAAGCCAAGATGTAAAAAAAACACTTCGCATATTACTTTCATTTGAACGACATGACGTCCTAGGTCCAAACAACCAAACTAATCTCGTGGTTACATACCATACTAACCACAATGTTATATTTTTCTTAATAGATTAAAAATCTCCAATATGTATCTATTTGATTCACGTTCTGTGCTTGAGAAGTAGGGTTACAACTCGAACGGGTTGGGTCGGATATAAGTTCAATCCGGACCTAATTCAATGAATCATAAGTCTACTCTGAGTTCTAGTCCGACCGATCTCGGGTTCAACATATGAAGCCTAAGATCAAGCCTGGAGGAGTAGAAAAGTATCCAAGTTTCTAGGGTTGGGTTGGGTCCATCGAATTTAGCGGTCTCTAATATAATATTAAAATAATTTTAAATAAGATTAATATTAAATATATAATTAAATAGCAATTATGTCTCAATTATTACAAAATATAAACTAAAATGGATAGGATTAGGAGTTGAAGAGTTTGGCGGAGAAATTCATACGATTTAAACCTTTTATTTGAAATATATATATATATATATATATATATATATATATATATATATATATATATATATATATATATATATATATATAAAATATGATATTAAAATAATATTAAACAAGATTAATATTAAGTAGCAATTATTTTTAATTTATTACGAAATACAAACTGAAGTGGATAGGATAAAATTTATATGATTTAAACTTCTTATTTGAAAAGTATGAAAGAGTGTGTGTATATATATATATATGTATGTACGTATCCTAGTGTTATGTACCTTGTCCCGACATGGTTGTCCGGCTTAGTAAATGTACATTTTTTGAAAAATTTATTTTCTTTCTTTTTTGCCAGTAAATATTAAATAATTTTAAAAATTAATTAAAAATGTATATTTATTCCTATTTGCTGTTGCTAATCCAAACGGGCGGTTAATAAATTAGTCCCACCCATCCCTTCATTTACATTTGCACCCCAGGTGCTTCCCAGTGGCAGTCACGTAAATTTTGGCAACCATTTTCCTCAGGAAAGACATGTTAAATGTATCCAGCTCACTTCCAATCAGAATTCTCCCACATGCCCATACTCCCCGCATACAACTGTCACGTAAGAAACCCCAAATCCACCGTTCTCTACAGCACATCAAACTGTAGATTTTACAGTCTCATAGGAGTTTCTATGCGAACACCTCTACCAATGTCCTCCGAGTTTAGTACCGGTTGGCGGCCATTGGCCCCACGTTCAAAACAAGAAAAGAGAAAACATTCAAAAATTAAATTATTTGACCCCTCGAGTCGGCCGCCAGCTTCGTAGCCTCGTAGGTGTGGGGGTGGGGGGAGGTGTGAAATTTCCCATTATGTCCTTACAACGTTCCGAAGGTGACAGTGTCGGACGGAGTAGGAGGAGGGTGGGTAGTTTGGGGAATATGAAATGTGGTGGTGGCCTAGTTTTCTAACGGTAGGGGAGTAGTCTCGAGCAAGTTTTCTTTGCCAACGGGAGGTAACTTCTAACCGCGGGATACGGGCACTAGTTGCCCCCCACCCACGCATGTTGCCCCCCACTAACTTTTGATCCCCTACAATTCCTCTTCCACCAAAATTACAAAATTTTACCCTACTTTCGTAAAAGCAAATTTGCACAAAAATCCCACTTGTCGTCCGTCCATTTCCAAACATTGGTCTATTTGGTTGGTTGGATTTGATTCGGTTCGATTCTCTCGTACATGACTCTTAGTAGTGTGCAGCTAAGGGCCTGTTTGGTAATCCTGAAGTGGGCCTGGATTACTTATTCCGCGTGAAGTGGGGGAGTGAACTTAAAAACGGGTGTTTGGTTGGTGGGTGGGGTTGGTGGAAGTTAATATCGGAAATGAATAGTTTAGTCTTCCTTCTCTCTCGTATTCCTCATTTCCACTTCCATCGCTGGAGAGCGGAAGTGGGAGGGAGAGGCTGGGAAAGGAGGGTCGTGGCTGTTGTTTTCCTTCCCGCCAGGAAAATCAGTTCTCCCCCGGAGGTTTGCGGTCACCCCCTCTGTTCATTCTCGACTACTGAAGCAATGCATGCTATTTTTCCCGAAAATTTCTCCTCTTTGCCTTTTTCTTTAGTAATTTGTGTAGATCCAGCATCTCTCTATATGTGCCCCCATTTATTTCTTTGTTTTTTGTAGAATTTGTTTGCTGTTCGAGTAGGAACCTTTTTTTTTTTCGCTGTCGGTTGAGATCTTGTAGATCTATATATTATTTGTGGCAGATCTGAATGATGCAGTGTATTTTGAAGGGTTTTTTTGAGATTTTTGTTGCGGCTCGAGTAGGAAAGAAAAAATTGTTCCTTGTCGGTTAAGATCTTGTAGATCTATAACTTTTTCTGGCAGATCTGAATCATGCAGCAAATTTTGTTGGGGTTTTTTGAGATCTCTGTTGCTGATCGAGTACGAACGAAAAATATGTTCGTTGTTGTTCCAGATCTTGTAGATCTATATATTTTTCTGGTAGATCTGAATCATGCAGTGAATTTTGTTGGGTTTTTGGCGAATTTTTTGCTCTGCGAGTAGGAAAAATGAATGTTGGTTCGTTCTCGGTTGAGATCTTGTAGATCTATATATTTTTCTGGCAGATTTGAATCATGCAGTGAAATTTGTTGGGATTTTCGTCGAATTTTTTGCTGATCGAGTAGGAACAATGAATGTTGGTTCGTTGTCCGTTCAGATCTTGTACATCTATATGTTTTTCTGGCAGATATGAATCATGTAGTGAATTTTGTTGTGGTTTCTGGAGAATTTTTTTGCTGATCGAGTCGGAAAATGAATGTTGGTTCGTTGTCGGTTCAGATCTTGTAGATCTATATGTTCTTCTGGCAGATATGATTCATGTAGTGATTTTTGTTTGGGTTTTTGGAGAATTTTCTGCTGATCGAGTAGGAAAGTGTAGTTACTAAAATTGAGTTTCTATCATACTTAATATTGTACTATAATATTTTTTTTTATAAAATTTGATAGAATTTTTACACAAAAATTGTAAAAGAATTTTTTTCCTTTCAATTTCTGTCATATATGTGGTAGAAAATAAAAATATCAATTTAATTATTTAGTTTGAAAGTATATCTCAATATTAATTTTATGAGATATGTAAATCCTATCCAATGTCAAATCACTTAGGATAGAACTTGAAATAAAAAAAGGGTTATTTACATTGACATTTTCTATATTTTGTGTTTAGTATGTGGACTTTTTCTAGTTTAAAAATAAATATACTAATATCTTCTATGTTTTATGTTAAATACATAGACTATTTCTAAATTTTATAATTTATGTAAAAATTTTACAATGACCACTTTTACTTTGAAATATATATATATATATATATATATATATATATATGGGAGCGGATCAAAGGCCCCGCCCGCGGAGCCCCGCCGAAGCCCCGCCCCCCCCCTGCACCATCGGATCGCGCGGGGCCCGCGTGGGGCCCGCCCTCGCCCGCGCGATCCAACGGCTAAGGGGGAGCGGGGCTTCGGCGGGGCTCCGCGGACGGGGCTCCCGATCCGCTCCCTATATATATATATATATATATGAGGTGTTACGATATTTATTTTTAAATTAGGAAAGATCGGTTTAGAAAACCAAAATAACGGAGTGTCAGTATAAATAATTCAAACAAAAACGGAAGAACTTTTTCAATTTTTTTTCACCATATAAATAAAAGAGAGAAATCCAGATGGCCTAGCTATATAGGCACTGGATGTTCCTTGTCCATACACAACAAAAGAAATGGTAAAGTGAGCACTAAACTGTCCATCCAAATTCTCTCTCACTCCCCCCCCTCCTCTCTCTCTCTCTCTCTCTCTCTCTGCTTTGTTCTTCTCAATCACAAACATACAGTATATATTCCTCCACCACAAAGAAGAAGAAGAAGAAGGGAGAGAACTCAGAGAAGTGTAGGGGAAGAAGTCAAGATGTTTGGGTGCTTGCTTGGTGGCAAGTTCTCCAACAAATGGTTAGTACCAATTTAACCCTCTCGTCCATTTAATGATACAATGGTGTTGATGGGCTAATATTTTTTATTCTTAAAATTTGGTTAGCAAAAAAGGTGTGAAGTGCACAAGGAGTAGGATAGGCCTAATAAGGAAGAAGAAGCAGGCCATGCTCAAGTACCTGAGGAGGGACGTGGCAGAGCTGCTCTCAAATGGCCATGAGAACAATGCCTTTGGAAGAGTATGTTTTTCTTTTCTTCATTTGGTTGAATGCATGTCGTTACTAATTTGTGTAAATAGTGGATTTAGGTTGTTAGTTGTATACTGTATTTCGTGGCCAATATCCTTCATGGGTCATGTAATTTTGATTGTTTTATTTTTCAAGTTTTGTTCTCCTTGCCATTTCAGCTCATATAATTTTGATTGTTATTTCACCAGACGTTTCTTAATTGTTAGCTAGAGTTGAGATTCTAGGTTTTTTTTTCCTTCAACCCACTTTTCTAGTTTATTCATATTGGTGGATGAATTATAGGTCTCCTGAATTTTACCCATGTGAATTAGCTACTCCATTTTGTGTATTTTTGGAGCCCCAGTTTTCCCCCATTTGGTGAAGGGAATCAGTGAATTGAACCCACAGGAAGTTGTAGTAGAGATGAGTTTGACTTCCTGTTGGAAAAAAGGATTAGGTTTTGATGAGGGAAACGAAGTGCTTGTGTCACGTATTCTATATATTCATAGTTGTCCGAGTTTTTTCTTACAATCTCATTTTGAGTTCCAACCTGATGTTTCGTGTGAAATTTCAGATTCTTGGAGTGACATAAGTTAGATAGTGTAATGATATTGATGGTGGTCAATTTGACTGGATTGGATTTGGCATGACTATGACTGAAGCGATTTGGATACATTAACTAAAACCAATTTCAAGCTTTGGCCATGAATTTGGATGGGTCCATGTCTTGGGTGCTAATTTAGTATGGCATCCCCAATTGGCGTTGTAATCAACAACTCAGATATAGCCCTGACAAAAATATACTTGCAACCCTTGAATGATCTAAGGTCTTGATTTGTCATGATGTTGCTATCTAGTATCTCCTCATACCGTAAGCGCACATGGATGTCAGTGATTACCAATATCAGTAGTCCATGTAAATAAATAGTAGTTGCTGGAATAGGTTTCTATGGTCGTTAGTGGATCGTGCACATTATTATTAAAGTTGATGATGTAGTAGTTTCTTTGATGTCTGTGAACTTAGAGATCGCATCCAATTGGTAGGACACTAATGGCCTATGCTTGAACATTCTAGTCTTCTAAGCTTATTTGATCTAATGCCTATGTTTATGTCGCCAATATCATGGTCCAATCCGTAAATCCTTTTTGGATTACTGCAGCCTATTCTTTATCAATTGTCTTACTCTATTATCTGACAGATATTTTTTCTTCTCTGAAACAGATTGAAGCACTCATTGTCGAAATAAATTATGTGTCTTGCTATGATATGATTGAGCTATACTGTGAATGTATCTTGCAACTGCTTCCAAGCTTACAAAAGCAGAGGTATTATAAGTAATTACTCTCTCAACAAACTAATATATGATCATTATTTATGAGATACTTTCTCATGTGGTTGAGATACTTCCTCACACACATAGGATTTTGGTGATGTTGAGCATGTTAAAGTTTCTTGCTTCACATACCATGCATCTGGTCATGCTTGATATATCTTTCTAAGATAGCAGAACTTGATCTCCTGAAAGCTATACCTATCATACCTGTTATAGATAAACACACACACACAAAAAAGAAGAAGTTTGCACTCAACTTTTAACATGAAATCAGCTTTTGGTAGGGGGGAAAGGCAGTGGTAGATCAGCATGGAAAAAGGTTTAGAGTGAAAGTGATTTAAAAGAACATTGGGGAGACAAAAGTTGAAAGATGAAGACTAATAAGAAAGGTAATGTCAGTAGGAAAAGGAAACAATGTTGATCAGGCTGAGACACAAATTCAGAGCTCTTATAGAGATTTGAAGTTTCCTTTTCATTGACATCTTTTTTCTTGCGAAGATAAAAGGAAAATCCACTCATCTTTTGTAACCCTAGTAGTCTTAAAAAGTGAGATGACCTTGTTTATTTTATAAGTCGCAGGTGATTACTGAGTCGGTTGAGAGTGGTTATATTGAATTGGAGAACTCAAGTTGCAAACTTGGAACTTGGAGGGTAAGCTGGAAGCTGTGATTTTTTTTTTTTTTTGCTAGTTTTGTTATGGTGGGTTTAAACAGCACTAGGGAACAGAATTGTGTTTTGAAGAGTCAATACATGTGGGTCTTTCTCTCTCGCTAGGAAGATCACTAAATTAGATTATATAGTCAGGTTCCTGGACAGGGAACAGGTCTTGATACCAGGCAAGGGTGAATAAAGGTGTAACCTCTGATTTAAAGTCCCTAGTCAAGAACTAAGATATAAGCAGCAAGGAGGTGCTCACGAGAGAATGAATCTAGATAGGATCTTAAAGGTTGAGGATTACTGATTAGAGAAAACAACACAACTTCAAGTTTGAACTTTGTTATATTGATGTTTTGAGCTTGTTCACACTCGTGCGGATTAGGATGAAGAGACAAAGGCAACAACGGGATGGATAACCATCATCAACTTAGAGCAGTGTCGTATGCAACACAATTAACTAACTGAGCACAATATAGACAAGGCTTCTCTTTTGTTAGAGAAAATTATCAGACTAGCCAAAAGAAATATGGAACTAAAAAGGCATGAGCATAGTGGAATGACTGGCGGATAGCTGTAAGTTAAAGGAGTAACACAGAGGAGAACAACATGTCTTGAACTAAATTACTAGCTGACAAGATGAAGTTGTTGGTCCCAGTATGCACAATTGGAAGGAGAAGATACATTGTCATAGTGGACAGCGAGTTGGTCAGTGACCTCTAGTTTTCAAATGCTACCTAGTCTCTTTTACCATGTATGAACGGCCATGCAGTAGCATGATTTTGCTCCCCACTGGTGATATTTGCCAGATCTTACTAATTCACAGTGGGAAAATAGGCCGGATTGGTTTAAAATGATGCGACTGATAGAGTGTGAACGCAGTCCAGATTATTTTACGCTACGAGTAAAATTCAGCTTCCCAAAAGAACATATTTTTATTCACTTTCAAGAACTCCTTTTCTATTTATATAATCTATAGTTGAGTTTGTGAAGGAGGAGGCTGTTACCAGATGATATTCATTAGTCTGATGAAACGGCATCAGGAATGTACATTTAACAAGCAGAACCTTCTCCTTAATCTGACCTGCTAAAAACCTAACAACATTACCAAGTTGTATCATATATGCAGAGTGCATGACTGATCTGTTCACCAAGTAGACGAGGTTCAAGAAAAATTGATAAAGGAGAAGTTGTGCCTATGCTACATATAGCATATCTACAGAAAGATTATATATGCCATCGGTGTGGTCAGTCTCATCTCAGTTGTGCACATCACAATCAAACAACCCTTTCTAATACCCTATCCAACATGATTATATCAAATATGTTTTTACCATAAAGCCAACATTTTCCTTTGTCGGCTGGAAAATCATATTGAAGAAGTTTGGACTCTTGAAACAGCTCAATGAATTTTATTTGCCAGCATTACACATCGGTATATCTACCCACTTGAATTGGCTTATTTTAGGTGTCATTGGTGTTCAGTTCAGTTATGATGATAATATTCATATGTTAGTTTCACACTCTGTTAGTTTCATATTCCCTCATGAAATTCAGATGAAACTCATGTTGAGTTACAAGTTCATTCCGAGTACCATTAAAAACCTCAAATTTCTTGTTTATATGACTGACTCAATCTGCTTCCCTATATTCTTTGAGCAGAGAATGCCCTGAAGAAGCCATGGAAGCCATGTCTACTCTTATATTTGCTGCAGCTAGATTTTCAGATTTGCCAGAACTATGTGATCTTAGGACTTTGTTCACAGAACGATACGGGAGTGAGATGGAATCGTCAACAAACGGAGAGGTGCTAAAAACTATCATCAGCACTTCTTACTCTGTTGACCCTACTTGATCGTTTTTCAATACTGATAACTTTGATCACTTTTTTGTGTAGTTTGTTGAGAAAGTGCAAAAGAAATCATTTTCCATGGAGAAGAAGCTCCATTTGATGCAACATATCGCTGAAGAGTTCTCTGTGCCATGGGATTCCAAGGCGTTCCAGCAGAAACTTTACAATCAACAGCGCCCCCATGCTGAGAACTGGAGGAATGCAGCTATCAAGGGAAGGAAGGAAACAATCATCAATGTAGGTGGAGACCGAGAGGCTCCATCCAAAGAAAGATGGGAACCTCCTCCCAGGAATCTTGTGCAGAAAGAACAAGTGCAGCCTGGACATCGAGACATTCACTCTAAGCTACATAGTGAAAACAACGATCAACTCTCTGCCGAGAACAGGAGGAATGCAGCTATCGAGGGAAGAAAAGAAGCTGCCATCGTTGCGGGTGGAAACCGATATGTTCCATCCAACGATAGATGGGAACCTCCTCCCAGAAGTCTCGTGCAGAAAGACCAAGTCCAGCCTGAGCATCAAGACATTCAGCCTAAGCTACGTAATGCAAACAGCGGACATCATCGCTCCCATGCTGATAACTGGAGGAACGCAGCTATCAAGGGAAGAAAGGAAGCAGCTACCGATGTGGGTGGAGACCGAGAGGATCCATCCTACAATAGATGGGAACCTCCTCCCAGGAGTCTTGTGCAGAAAGAACAAGTGCAGCCTGAGCCTCGAGATATTCATGTCATTCCAAGCACCAGCATTGGCAGACGACATGATCCTGCTGAAAGAAACAGGAATAAGGTACATGCTGCTGTTGAAGCTTCGGAGAATGTGGATGATGGAAAAGTTCTTCCACTTGTTAAACCAAAAGGAAGCCAGAATGGGACCAGTAAAGATGTTTCTCTTAATGACCCGACTGCTGGAAACAGATCTCCGATGACCCGGGAAGGACCAGGTCTCATTGGTCTAGGGAAGCCGATTGTTGCATCAGTAACATCCCGAGATGTGAAAGCCGAAAATCATGTAGCTGCCATCGGAGGAAAGAAGGATCCTATTGCTCAAGAGAGTTGGCGGCCTCCTAAAACGCCTAATGCCAACGATTTTAGGTTAATCAATAGGCTGCCTCCTTACACCAAGCCGAGCTTCAGAAGCGCTTCAACCGCGGATGGTGATGTCATTCTCACCAGTGTGCCAATCAACGCTTCGAACCCTGCCGACGACAACTTGCCTAATGGTGGTGACAGGCCTAAACCCATATCTGACCGGAGGACGCACCCAAAACCTCCGTTGGTGGTCGAGAACGAAGACTTGGTAAGAAAAGAAGCCGGAAGGAATTATGGTTTCAACGGTGAGGAAGCATCCATGAAGCAACAACCAAGACAAGTAGCAGGGGAAGAGTTGGGAGGTGCCGTTGTCCGTGGCCAACATGCCAGCCGACCCCGAAGGGAGCGCAGAAGACACGGGAGCAGGCAGAGTGCTGCCGCCTATGACCGTGAGCGTGACGAGGAGGAACAGGCGATGGACAGGCTCCTGGTTCACTTCAGCAAGAGAGGGACGCGTAAAACTAGAACAAGGACACGAGCTCCTCCTGCAGAACTTGTTGCGGATGCCAACCGAGCCGGGGAGCGCCAACATCATGACGATAATGGCAATGGCGGAGCCTGCCCTAGGCAGGCAGAACAAGCCCGCCGTCGTCCGGACAGAGTTACTTCGCTCCGGTCGGACTCCACAACGCCAGTTCCTGAGGTTGGTGCCGGCAAGGGACCAGCTCGGGCTACTTCCCTGCAGCCAGGCATGTTGAGCCCAAGAGAAGGGCTAGTGCACCCAAACCTACCGGATTATGATGAGCTGGCTGCCAGGTTCATTGCTCTGAGGAAGGCTTGAGCTCTGACAGCTATGCTAGTGTTGGACTTAGGTCAGGTCTGGCCTTGATTCTTGTATTTTGCTTCTCCTACAACAGTTCCAATGACCGATGATGGCAATACTGAGTTCATGTAGATCGATATTCAAAGTATATGTTATATTTCTTGGATTTTTTTAGATATTCTCATACTGTGAAGATGGTATTCTGTTGCACAGTTGTTTATGACGAGGGCGAGGTTATGGACAGGTTCTCGGTGAGCACCATTCGGTTTTAGATCCAACCTAATAAGAGGTTCCGTTAGATTTGAAAAAAAAAATGATTTGATTTCGGTTTTAAAAATTCTATTTTTATTTTGGTTTTGGTTTTAGACTTTCAGTCCAAAATCGAATCGCAGACAAAATACAATAAACGTATATATAAAAATCTATGCTTAATTTCAGCTTTGTTGTAAATATGGATAATTTACATAATTATTTGGTCTACATAATCTATGTCTTTTGATTATCTATAACCTATGACTTTTGGTTATCCATAACCTATGTATTTTAGTATTTCTCCTTTAATCATGATGTTAATCTTCATTGTAACCCTATATAAAGGATAAATGGCTCTTCTCAAGTTGATTGAAACAAGTGAATGAAGAAACAATCCCCTCCAATTTTCTATCTCCATTTCTTTATTTTATAATACATTATCAGCACAATTGTTCTAGGAAATAGAAGAAGGGAGAAATATTTTACATATCGGAGAAATAGTTCTCTTAAGAAAAGAAATGTATTGAACAGGTATACGTCTAATCTTGTATACTTAGATACATGCATATTTTAGTAAAAGTAAATACAGATTTGATTTATGTGTTTGTAGATCGATTAGAACGTAAATTTTCTAGATCTATTTTCTCATTTAGTTTTTAAATCTAAATTTGTATTGGACATATTCACAATTTTATTCAAAATAGAAAATTTATAATAATCTATTTAAGATTATGTATAAATTTATTTCTATACTTTTTAGTATGAACTATAAAATTAATCTAGAATATCTTGAATTTTTTCACTTATTGGAATTAGTTAATTATATTAAATTAGTTTATATGAAGTTATTATTTCTATTATTTTATTTATTTGAATTCTACAAGGTACTACTTCACATTGTTGTATATTTGAATCGAAAAGAGAGAGAGAAAGAGTACCCAATATATTATTATATAATGATCACATTGTTGTATATGTGATACACATACGACATAATATTATTTGATAGCGTTTTATCACATTGTTGTATATATGATACACATGAGACATAATATTCTTTGATAGCATTTTATCATGCATCATATTGTTGTATATGTGATACACATAAGATATAATAATTTTTGATAACGTTTTATCACATTGTGGCATATGTGAAGTTTGTAATATTGAAAGCATTTATCAAAATTTATTATTTAAATTAATTTAAATTTAATATAATTATTTTCAGCCATATAGATGTCGAATCTTGCAAAGCTTGAATTCAAAGTTTTTGATGTGAGCAGAAACAGTTATTTATCATGTCAATCAGATGCAAAGTTGCAATTGCAGTCCACCAAGATTGATGGTACTATTAAGAAAAAAAAAGAGAGAATGTTCTGAAGAGGTCAAGGCTTTGATTTTTCTACGACATCATATCCATGATGATCTAAAGACATAATATATATGTGAGGATGACTCATTGAATGTGTGGACATCTCTAAAGGATAAATTTGACCACCAAAGGATGGTAATCCTTCTGACTGCTCAAAGTAAATTGTTGAATCCAAGGTATCATGATTATAAAAAAATGTTAAATATATATACATGTAACGTCCCAGTCCCAAAATACGTAGGACTAGGAACGTAGACATGCCAGCTGTATTCATACAAAGTATACCCCAATATATGAAAATCCTCGTATAAATACATAAGCTGTAAAATGCAGTAGAACCATACTAATCTCATCCACAAAAAAATATATGAATAAATGATATCATATAATCAACCATGAAAATGTCATTTGGTACATGCAGTTGGGCGGAGACAAATCCACTACCAACGATGAAAAGAAATACATAACAAAAGAAAGATTTTGGCGAGTGAAGCGAAGACGGTCTAAATGCAATCATCCTCGAAGAAATAGCGATGATTACGGCTAGAGCTAGAACACCTGCGAAAGACAATAGCACACACCTGGCGAGATAACCAGGTCCTCAGAGGGACGTAACAAGACACATAATATCATGCCAATAAACTGAATAAAGTTAGCTCAACAGAAAAGTATATGTTTAACCATTCTATGTGTAAATGCAATTTGAAGAGAACGTTCCACACAAGGGCCTTCCGAAGCTAGAAACACGGCACGTTAGCGTTTCAACCAAGGCACTAGTGGCATCTAGAGAAAAGTAAATGCACGGCCCATTAGCACTCGAGCGAGAGCTAAGGGGCATCTAGAGAAAAGTAAATGCACGGCCACTAGCTCTTTGGTGAGTCACTAATGACAGCTAGAAAAAAATAAATGCACGGCCCATTAGCACTCGACTGAGTCACTAAGGGCATCTAGAGAAAAGTAAATAAGTGAAAGTCCCTGCGCCTAATAACTGTCCTCACCCTCCCCATGCACTACACGTGCTGTATCCACATCACGACTTTCTTAATAACTGCTAAGTCTTCTAGACAACCATAACTATTTAGCAGTTATTGCCTATCGCACGGCATGTGCGCACCATGGCCAGTCGATACGTACGTCCGAGATCTATATGAGACTCGTGACTCGTGATACACAAGTGTCAGGGCAATGCGACACAAACAAAGGTAGTCCCTTAACTCTAGGCCAAATGCAACTAAAATATAATAATTTGCAAGTACAATTTATATTTTCTAGAATAAGTAAAAAAACATGTATGATATTGAGCAAGAAATTAAACAGTAAAGGCAAGGTGTCTTGCCTGGTAGGATGCCTGGTGTGCTGTGATGATCGGGTGGCATGAACTGCGACTTCGGTACAACAACTATGCAAGGTGACCACGGATGGTGACACGGTCAGTTCCATTGGGTCCAGAAGGATCAATTTAGTTAGGGTGGACATAATGAAGTGCAGAATTGGAGATGAATTGGAAATGCCGGGATTAGTCATGGGATGGAAGAAAATCGAAGAAGTTGATTAAATAATATATACACAATTTTTAGGAAATCATTTATAATACTAAAATATTGTTAGTCAAAATATGCTCTTAAATAAATGCTCGAAAAGTCAAAAAGTTATTTTAGGCAAAAACTCTAAGGTTGTCAACATAGGTTTTTAGATAAGAACTATATTTTGTTAGTAAAATACCTTGGATAGTTATTTGAAAATACATTTTTATTAGTACGCTATATGCCTAGAAAATAAATCAAAGAATAATAAAAAATTATTTTTAGACTAGATTTTAAGTTCGTAAAAATATGCGAATGTTTGTAAAAACTAACTTTTCATTTGTCAAAATATTTATTATCTTTCTACTTAAAATAAACAGAATAATATAATAAAATAAATGAATAAATAATTGGTAGTAAAATATACTAATATTAGTAATAATAATAATAATAATAATAATAATAATAATAATAAATAATAAATAATAAATAATTTATAAGAATTTATAAGAATAATAATAATAATAACAGTAAGAAAATTATGGTATAGATATACATGTATATACTCCAATATATATATATATATATATATATATATATATATATATATATATATATATATATATATATATATATATATATATATATATATATATATATATATACACATTTTAATTATAAACTGATATAATAATAATAATAATAATAATAATAATAATAATAATAATAATAATAGTAATTAAAATAATATTAATGATAATGATAATGAAAATAAAACCACCTTTAAAAACTAATCTTCCCTTTCCCAATTGCTACAGTAAGGGAGAGAGAGAATGAAAAAAAATAAAATGAAAAGGGAAGAGTGGGAGCGGTGAGAGCTGGGTTCTCGGTCGGTGCTGATTACGGCCTCGCCGGGGTCGTGGGCCGAGCGGGGCGCTGGCCGAGCGCCCGCGGTGGAGGCGGCCGGCGGTCAAGTGGGGTTTTTACTCACAGGAGAGAGAGAAGACTCGGGGAAGGGCTCCGCCGGCGCTCCGGCCTGGGCACGGCGGTGCGGTGGTTAGGGCACGAAGGGAGGCGGTGCGGGGAAGTGCGGCGAGCGGTGAGGATGATCACGGGGAAGAAGGCGGTGAGCGGAGCAGACGAGCGGCCAGCGGAAGACGGGTTCGACGAGGCTACGGGCGGCGGTCGACAAGCCGGAGGCTTGGCGGCAAGGGGCGGACCGACGGAGATGCGCCGGCCGCGGCGGCTTTGGGTAAGGGTTTTTCTTTTTTTTTGGGATGAGTTTGGTGGTGGTGACGATGGGTTGGTTGTGGTCGGGGCAGAGGCGGTGGCAGTGGTCAGCCCAGGGCTTGGGCGGTGGTCGCAGGTGGTGGCGGTGTACTGGTTAGGGGCGGTCGGCTAGGGTGGTGGTGACGATGTGTCGGAGATAGGATCGGGGGGAGCGGCTGGTTTTGTGACGGCGACGATGGTGTACAGGAATAGGGTTTCATGTGGTGATGGAAGGATGGAGGTTGGGCAAGAAGTTTGGGGTCCGTTGGTCGGAGAGATGGTGTGCCGGGGTGACGGTGATGGGGCGAAGGTGGTGATGGCGGTCGACAGGAGGCAGGAGCAGCGGAGACTAGGCTAGGGCTAGGATTAGTAATTTATTTGTGTTGGGGTTTGTCCGACACGGAGAGGTTGAAATTGTATATGTAAAAAAATATATGGAATAAGACGGGGAGGGAACACGGACACGGTGCACGGAGGTTGAGAATTATTTGTGGAGAATTGGTGAATGATAAAAAATTTGGAGGAGTACCTGCCTATTTATAGGATGTGGAAATTCCCAATTGGATAAATACTAGGAATATTTAAAACCCAATTTGATAACTCATGTATTAAATTAAATCGATGAAATCAAATCTAAATTCAAATCAAATCCAATTTAGATCTAATTAAATTTTTAGTTTAAATCAAATGGAATAAATCAAATATTTAACTACTTAAATAATTCCATAAATTCAAATCAAGGTTTGAATTGCCACAAAAATTTCAAAATACATTTTCCAAAAATATTAATAATAATAATTTCGAAAATAATAAATATTTAAATATCTTTTTGAATGATAAAATATTAATATTAATAAATATTTCGAAAATCAATTTGAATATTAATAGGAACTACTTCAAAAATACCTTTGAAATAATTTAAGATAATTAATAAATAATTTCAAGAATTAATTTATACATAAATTATATCTTACGCCCTTTTTTTTATAATGATAAAAATAAATAATTATTATATATTATTTTGAAACTATAAAAATGAAAAAAATGTTTTTCTAAAAATATGTACGCTCGCACATATTCGCACTAGTCGAGCAATTACGAAAAATAAAATTTCGTGCGCGACGTATAATACGACTACGCGACGTACAATACAAAATTTTAAATCAGTACCAAATTTAATAAAATAAAAAAATAGTAGAAATTTAGGGGTTTTACAATACATATAATTTTGCTCTATTTAATGTTGTTTCTCGTCTTTGGTTGTGCGGAGAAAAAGTAACGGAGACTCAAATTATTGAGAAAATTATTTCCATTTTTCATACAAGTAATGTGCTTTCGCAGCAGTAATACCGTAAAAAAAATTTAATAAAATACTCTGAACTGGTGACTGTCTCCTTGTAGCAGAGACAAATAGCAACGTTCTCATAAAAAATCACAACTCTAGACCAACCGTACTAATGGCAATTCCTGAGATAAATACCAATTTTGGAATTAACAGAAGCCGTGGTGGAGAACGTGGGAAAAAAAGAGTATATGGTCTTGATTATTAGCCTTACAAAGGTGAAAACAATAGTCCACAAAAGAATAAATGGAACAAGTGGAGAACACCCTCTAACAAAAGGAATCAAGTTACCAATGAACAGTTTGAGAAGATGCTGATGCGAAATTTCTTTTTTCCATTGAATGAGCACTCGATCAAATTTATGTTTATTCAAGTACTTATAAACTATTTACACTTGAAGGCATATTTTATTTTTGGTTTCAATCATGAAATGTCTAGGTCATGAGAGTTTGTTTATTTGAAAATCTTTATTATAAATTTGGAGTCACATTTCTATAATATATGTTTTTCTCATTTGAAATGCTTAATTATTTTTTATTATACTTATGCTAGCTAGAATATATGTTCATAAAAATAATAATTTATTTTTGCTTCATGTAAACCAAATAGGAGTAATAATGATTGTCATAAATATGACAAAGATGGACATTGATTTAAGCAATGTCGAGCTGCTCAACAAGAGGTTGACAGATTCAAAGAATCCAAGAAAAATAACTTGGATGTGTTTGGTAGATGTGCTACAACACATATGATTTTAAAAAAAAATATTTTTTTTTCAAAGTTAGTATTTGACATGCATAAAGTGTCAACAATAGCTGGACCAGCCCATAAAATTGAGGACTTTGGAAGAGCACACATCATGTTACCTAATGGTACTCAAACCTATTTACAGAATGGATTATGTTCAAGCGGTTCCAAAAAGTAATTTGTTAAATATCAAGGATATACGCAAAATGGGAACAATATTGAAACTCGAAATGATAACAACAAGAGGCATTATATATCACATCTAATGTTGAAAGCAAAAGGCTCACATTAGAAGAATTATCTTGTTTTTCGGTGGGTTTGTATTACACCACCATTGATATAATTGAATCTAATATGAATGTGACAAAATATAAAGCCAATGATCATGTCTTATATAGCATTTGGCATGACCCTTTGGGTCATTCAGGACAAACTATGTTCAATCAGATCATTGATAATTCATGTGGACATTTATTGAAAAATCACGATATTGGCTTATCGAAGAATCACCTATGTGTTCCTTGTTTACAAGAGAAGTTTATAACTAGACCATCTTTTCTAAAGTTAAGAATCAGCCTCCTATTCTTGTAAAGAATATAAGGAGATATTTGTGGTCATATTCACCCTGCTACTGGTCTTTTTAGATATTTTATGGTACTCATAGATGCATCTACTAGGTGGTCATATGTTTGTCTATTGTCTACTAGAAATCTTGCATTTTCTCGTCTTTTGGTCCAAAATTATTTAACTTAGATCTCAGTTTCCCTGATAGCTCGATTAACTCAATTAGACTTGATATCGGCAGAATTTACCTCGCAAGTTTTTTGATGATTATTGTACATTGTTAGAGATCGAGTTAGAGCATCATGTTCCCCATGTGCACACACAAAATTGGTTAGCTGAGTCATTTATTAAACATCTCTAGACCTCTACTAGTGCAATCTAGTTTGAAAATTGAAACTTGGGACAATATATTTTACATATTGCATCTCTAGTTAAATTTAGACCCATTCTCTACCATATTTTTTTTACTTATACAACTTGTTAGTGGTAAACAACCAAATATTTCATATTTGAGAAAATTTGGATGTACAATATATGTCCCAGTTCCATCTTCCAAAAGAATTAAGATGGGTCTCCAATGATGTTTGAAAATATGAATTAGTTTTGAGTCTTCTTTCATAATAAGGTATTTAAGATCAATGACTGGTGATGTCTTTACTACAATATTTGATGATTGTTAATTTGATGAGAGAGTCTTCCCGTCGTTAGGGGGAGGTAAGCAACAAATTGTTCATATAGAACAAACCATTGCTAATGAACGGCGTGAATTGGAATGGAATACGCCTACCCTATCTCATCATGTTCCAAGAACTCTACAATGTGACTACGAGACAAAAAGAATGATACATTTGCAAGAAATTGTAAATCAATTACCTGATGTATTTAATGATGCCGCAAAGGTAACTAGATCACATGTGCCAGCTATGAATGTGCCAGCCAGAATCATTGTTCTAATTGGACAAAATCCAAACAAGGCGACAAATGAATCTTCTACTACACGTCAAAAGTGTGGTAGGCCTATAGGTTCCAAGGATAGTGCTCCTAGAAAGAAGAGCGCTAATGAAACAACTTGTCATGATAAAAGCCCAATAGTGGTTGGAGCTCCAAAAATAAATGATGAAGATGTGCATGTTTTCAAATTCACTTAAATGTCTATGATTGCCTCTAGAGAGGCACATGTACATGAAAAGTGAAGTGATCTCGATATTCCATGCATGTTCAGGTGAATTGTGGAATAGAAATGTACTTGTCATGACATATTTAGCTATACAGTAGCTACTGAAATATCAAAGGACAATAATGATTGTGAAAATGAACCACGTAGAATTAAAATGAATATCGACAAAGAAAAGATTGACCAATCTGAAAGATGCTATTCAAGCAAAATTAAATCATAAAAAATGTGGTGTGTTTGGACCTATAGTGAAAACACCAAAGGACATAAACCATGTAGGTTATAAATGAGTGTTTCATGAGAAAAAGAAATGAGTGGAATGAAACTGAAAGATACAAAGCCCGACTAGCATAAGGTTTCTCTCAAAGATCTGGAATTCACTATGTAAATACATACTCTCCAGTTATGGATGTTATTTTAGATATCTAATCAGTCTCACAGTTTATGAAAATCTTCATATGAGACTTATGGATGTTATAAATGCACATTTGTATAGAGACTTAGATACTGACATCTATATAAAAATTTGTAACCCCGCTTTTTCGGTATTTTAAATTTTTTGATAATTTACTGGTTATTTAGAATTTTAGAGATGATATTTCCAGTAAATTGGTGGAGTATTAATTTCCTGGTTAATAAATAGTCTCTTTATAAATTCTTATGAATATTGTTATTTAATTATTCAGGATTTGAAGATGAGGTTCTAGCAACTAACTTGGAGTGTTCTCCAAGATTCTTAACAACCTTTCTAAACCTTCATAACAACTTCTCTGTGTAATATGCAAATAGCAGATTAGAGTGGGCCTTAGTGCAAATAACTTTTTTTACTTTTCCTATTAAACCATTGTAGAGAGAGAAAGGAACACTCTCAACTCATTTTTCTTTTCGAGTCTGAAGCTCTTCCCAAATTTCCCAGCCACTTCTTCCCCAAATTCAAACCAGACCTTAACCCTAAAAACTTCAATTCTCGAAGAAGAGGCGGCCATGGCAGCATCGAGGGAGCTCGGTACCGGCGTTTGATCGACTGCGTGATTCTTCTCCTCTACAACGGTGTGCAGATCTCCAGTGGAAGGGTTGTACTGATGACTTCGAGTTCGGCGACCACTCGACACAACTCGTCTCCGACTAGAGCTTCATCACCACATCAATTCAGAGTTGCGGTGTCCTCTCATCATTTGATCGATACATCGACCAGGTGAGCTTGCTCAGATCTGTTTGGAATTTCGATCATTCTCGACTTGATCTACTGATCGGTATGGTTGTTGATGATTGATCAGTAGACACCTTCGCCGACGTCCCGAGACGACGGATCTAGATTCTTTTCTTGCCGATTGGGTTGAATCACGGTGAGTTTTTCTTTTCCTCTGTTTTTGAAATCTAGGATCATCGGTCCGATCATCGATGATGTTTTATGTGATCGATTGTTCTCTATGAAGGAAATTGTGAGATTTTGGCAATCGGTTCGACTCAATTGAAATTGAGTTCGTTGCTTAGCCCCGATGCATACATTATAAGATTTTAATTTGGTTCTTTTGTTTTGTGGGTTTTGTGGATGAACATCTTCTGTGAAATCGAATCTAGAAGTACTTGATTGAAAGAATTTCTGAGAGCTGATTTCAAATCGAGACAGGGAGGGATGTTGTATTTTAGTGCTAAACAAGTGTTCGTATTATTGCCAACTAGGCCTGGATCGTGTCTGATACGTGAGGATTCGGTACCAGCCAGTACAGGTAGGATTTCTCGAATCGGATACTACAGGTAAACCTTCTTATTTTTTCCTTATTATTTTATAGATTGGATTAGTTTAATATAAGGTTTATTCTTGTCAGATCAAGTCGTTAGCATGGTTGAGTCTTTCCGCCTTCGAATCATGGATGTTCACGCCATATAGGGGGGTTTGTTCGTGTTCTACCTGAGCAGTGTCCTATTGAGTCGAGTATCCTGGTACGATTGCTGATACGATCATGTTCAGTTGGTGTCAGCATTTGAGAATAGATGGGTGATGCGAGGTTATGATTTAAACTGTATGGTTTGATCCTGGGAGGGTGCTTAGCGAGTTTCAAATTATTCAAGGGTGCTGCTGTAGTAGTCGAGTTAGTTGATGTTTGTAAATTTGAGGAGAGCAGGTTGGAATTTGCAATTGGAACATTGAAGTTAACAAGAAGAAATTGTAGCTGTAGACTTAATAAATTTTGGGCTCCCTGAGCTTGTATATTTATATATACTAGATGGTTTATTCTGAAGTTTAGTTGTATTTCTCTTAAGCTTTATGTTAAACCTTTTTGGTTTCTACTACCCCTGATTGGTGATTGAACTTTGATTCGGTAGGAAAAATCGCTAGGCTTGGAGTTGTGGTAGATTACTGCTAGCACATGAGGGTTTCTAATGGTAGTTGCTTTGTCCAAATTCAAATAAATTTGTTGATTATTGATTCCTGTGAGGTGTGGTTCAATTATAAGTTGATTTACTATAATCTTTGTACAGTAAGTTAAGCAAGGTTGGGTTAGAGCCATGCTTTGCTTTTGTAATCTTTTTAATCAACAGGTAAATTATGGTCAGAATATCTTGGTTTGACAATGAGTAGTTTATTAATAATTATGGAAGTATGTATATAGCTAAGCTAATAAAATGAAATATTGAGATAAAGCAAATTGCTGATGTCTTGCACAAACTTAACCAATTGTACTATTAACAGGAGATCATCCAGACCTACTACCCACTCTTGATCACCCTGAGCAAGGCAAGTATACTCCTTGGATTTGTCCATTAATTCATGTCTTGTGCTTTTCTATATTCATGCTCGTATCTTCTTGTTGACACGATATTTCACGAATTTGTCTGGTATCTTGTTCCCTGAGTTACTTGTGTCTGGGAGGGAAAATACTACAGATGTGTGATCAAACCCGAGTTACAATTCATGTGAATAGCTTAGGCCTCGCACCGTGCACGCGGGTCCTAAGCCGTACCATTTCATGTTCCATGTTCTATCCAAGTCGATCACACACTCTGGATGTATTTCGATATATTGCACACGTCAGGTTCCTTATACATTTCATGTTCAGGCTTTATTTCATGTTCCCTGTATTTACTTTTTAGTATTCATGTTTTTATTTCTCGTACTTTATATTTTATGTTCTCCTGTACTCATTTCCATATCATGATGTTCTTGTTTATTTTCCTGGATATACTTAGCTCCGCTCCTGACTAGAATATGTTACAGGTGTACTTACAGGATATTGTTCTACCTTATGGGCCAGAGCCCAGGATCTTAGCTGAGCAGGATGGAGCCATGACTTAGCTTAAGGTTTCAGGTTTAGATTATTTTAGCTCTTCCTCTAGACATTATATGTTGTGAGTCATAGTATTTTTCTTCTTGTTGTCTCTAGTACTTTTATGATATTATGATCGGTGGATTATGGTGATCATTCTGGGAACGTTTTATAGATGCTGTGATCGTGTACATTCATGTTTATCTGGTTAGATTTCCCTATCTTGGCACAGCTTACTTCGTCATGTCTAACAACGAAGGCTGGACGTGTCCGACTCGTGTCCGATTATTCGAGAGCCGGTTGTGACATAATTTCAGAAGAATTTACAATGCCAGATACTAAGTCAAAGGGCATGTATTCAATTAAACTTAGACGAGCATTATACGAGTTGAAATAATTCAGAAGAATGTGGTATAATCGTTTTATTATATATTTGACTAAGGAATGATACAAAAATTATCAAATTTACCTATGTGTCTTCATTAAAAAAATAAATCCAAAAATGGATTCTCGATAGTAGCAGTATATATGGATGATAAAAACTTGATCAGGTCTCCTAAAGAATTGGAAAAAATTGCAAACTATTTGAAGAATGAATTTGAAATGAAAGACTTGGAAAAGACAAAGCTTGATCTCGATTTACAAATAGAACGAAGTTCCTGTCACGCCCCGACCCGGAATCACCCGAATCATCGTCCTCGCATGGGGCGTGATGTCGCACGAGCCTGAAGTTGCACTCGTACAAGACAAGATGACAAGTTCTCAAATGGTTATCTTTGAGTTGAACATTAACTACGAAAGGAAAACAGAGTATACGAAACGATTCTCTTTATTGATATTCGAAATCAGATTACAAAGGCTTTCGATAGTCCAACGGAATTTGCCAGATTGGCTACAACACTCAAGTTCTTTCTTGCCCACAAAGGATTTCACCGTTCCATACATCATGCTTTCTATATCTCGGCCGCATCAATCCTGTTGCATATCTGAGCGTTAATACGATCGCACGCTTCAATACGCTTTGGCATTCCAAGCCTCAACGTATTCAAGTGAAGCTCCGCCGCGAGCAGACCAATCCCTGAACCTGCTAGCAAACTAGTGGGGGATTAATACTTTCGTCCTCGATGTACTGATCAAAAACCCACTTAACAAACCGATATTTAGTATTGTATTGATTCATGCAAACATACAATTTAGTTCTCTTTCTATGTTCTCCTTAGGATGAGTTCATGGCATATTCGAAGACTGTAAAGCATGGCAAGCATGTTATCAAATTTGCATAAGTAAACAGGAAAGTAATCTCGTGTTTGATTCGTGGTGGAACTTAGCAATATTGACGAACTCGCCCTTGCATCGACGCAAGGTGAATACGCCTATCCGTTTTCCCTGTCATGTTATAAGTACCCTCTATTCGGGATCCATCCATACAGGATATACGTACACCTTGCACTTCCAAACCCATCGCCCTTAACTATATGAAGGTCACTAGCTTTTCGGGCTAGAATGGACTTATATTATCGAATCAAAACATAAGACGATGTTAACTCTGTGCGGTTGCTAACCAACATCAGAGGCCATAAAAATAATCGCAGCAAGTGGCTTATCACATTCACCAGACGGTCACTACCCATCTAAATGAAGTGCACCAACAATACTGTAAACGAATCCCTCCTAAGCCGAACGGTCCCAGCGCCCTGGCGCGCTGCGTTCGAGGGAATACCCATGCACGGGCTTTTATATCTTTAAGTCCATTTGACCATGCAACGAATCTTATCTTTCACACAACCAAGCAAGTTCGCTTATCTCTATTTCAATTGGCACAACGCCCAAATGTTCTCATCAAACGCCCGAAGGCCGGAAACATTTCGAAGGGCACCATGCCGCATTATCATCTCGTATTTCTTCCGTTAACTTTCTATGTTCTTACGTTCCATACTTCGTTTCAATGTTCAATGGCATTATGCCTCAACTCAATGTTCATCAACCGAACGACCCGAAGGTCCCGAACACCTTTCGAGGCATTATGTCATATCCGACAGTTCCGCCACATTCATGCCACAACTGTATTCTTTCGCAACGAAGCCATCTTTTATTATCTCGTGCACGAAGTCACGTTTTGACTGTATTTCCGATGTTCTATGACTTAGCATCAATGTCCGTGGCTTGCGCGCTGGGGCGCTCGCCTATTGTCTTTCAATGTTCTAGCCGTTCTAACTCGTGCGCGAAGGCACGGTATGGTTCGTGCGCTAAGGCACTCGCCGATACAGTTATTCCATGTTCTTGCGGCTTACGCACCGAGGCGCTCGCCTTTGTGATATCCAATGTTCCATAGCGACTCGTACGTCTGCCATACGATTCATTTTAATTGTTCTATCTAGTGTTCGACACGCACTACGTTTATTTTGCTATCGAGCCACGCCCGTGGCGTTGATAGGTTAACTCAACATTCAATGATATGTATTTTACTTAAGCATGACGGAGTAGGAAAGAGAGTTAATGTCCCCCCACCTTGAATCGATATGTCTTTGTCGTTTTGCCGAGCCGATGCAGCTCGATTTCTTCACTTCCTTTGTACGGGCAGCTCTCCTGACTTAGCCATTCGAGCACTTCATGCTTATTGAATTGTACTTCCGATTTGGCTTACCGTGCCTAAGTCTCAGCCCGTCGCAAGGCGACGATTTGCTTTCGCGGACCCCTTACTGAATAAGGCAAAAGATCGACCTCTAACATTTCAGCGTAAACGTATAGCCTGCACTTGAAACCAACTAAAATCAATACTTGTATCGATTCGGACTTGCGTCTTGGTCGATTCGATTTCTTAGAATCTTCGAGCCGTCTCAACGCACTTATCCTTCGAGGCAACGCGGCGCTTTGCATCGATTCACTCGATGAAGGCAACTCTTAGCATCGACTTAGTTCGATGCGTTGCTCGGGACAACTTAACACTTGCATCGTTATTACTCGATACGTTCCTCGGGTTGATACATTTCTCGGGACAACGTAACTCTTGTATCGATTCACATCGATATGCAATCGGGTCAACGCTACTCTTCGAGTCAACGACTCAGCATAATGCACCGTGCGGAGCGGGGCATTACATAATATACTACTCAAAACAAGGTTCGTCTCGAACCGAAACCAATACTAAATTTCCAAGGGTTTTATTAGATCGTTCCACGATCTCGTCTCACTATCGTTTGAATCGTACAACTTAGTTTGGAATCATACACATATTTTAGGTGTCCCACCAATAGATGCATTTCAGCCAAGCTCAGTTGTAAGATATCGGAACAACGCAAACACGTAACTTCTTATTCTCAATAACTTGCCATCTCGTACTCTCGATCGGACTTGGCTCTGTTACTTGTTCTCGTAATTCTAGCGCACATGCATATTGATACATACGCGATCCTCCAACAAAAGTTAAGGCACACGATGCGATTTAAAAGTCGCATTTCTTACTTTGTATGTTTCATCGGGACTATCAATTCTACGCGTCGCGTCAAGCTGTCGCGCATCCGATCACAACGAGTCTCCGCAACGCCTTGCGCTCGGCATCACTATCCAACGATTTCTGATATTTTACTTCGTATCCTATCTTCGACATGATTCTCTTTTGTTGACTTGCAATAGCATCAACATTCAGGATTACGTCCGCTGGTGACTTACCTAGACACCGTGCTCAAATCCTTTCGACGCAAGTTTAAATTGACATTGCATAAAGGCCACAATCTATCCGACATAAAGTTTACATCAAGGCGACGATGCTCAAGACAACGATCGCCTTGACACGAAGGTCTTTACGATGCGCCTTACGTTCCATTTCCTAACGAGTAGGAATTCACTAGCCAAATTCCTAACTTATTCGTCTTGCAACATCGAATGTAAGTTTCGATTCACGCAAGCTCAATTGCAAGGTGAATCCGAATCTAACGACATGACTTGTAAGTCATTTCCTTATCGTTCCCTCTCGTGCATAGCATGATTCTCGCTATCGCCTATCCGAATCATCAAGTTCGTTGGCGAATTTCTAGTTCGATCGTCGACCAACATAACCATTCAAATATTCATCCGACGAATACTCAAATCTAACTATATCATTCTCAATCGAAAGTTGTTCCAACAATTCTCGATCGCCTAAACTTATTGTCAACATGCATCACGTTAATTAGTTATCGATGCAATTTTATATGCGATATCGCACGGGTCATCTTACGGTCTGCAGCATTCAATTTGATTTGGCGGTCGAGTCTTCTAGGGTCAGCTGTCCCGAAGCTACGCTCGATAATTGTGGATCATCACCGAAGGACAGTTTACGATGAACCATGCTATATCTTATTTTGGAGCCAAATCATGTTCCGACGATTCTACGTGACTACCCAATTTCGGACAAAACCGTTTCTATCGGCGCAACTGATACGCAACTATCCTCCGAGTAAAGTCATGCACGGCCATCGATGATTTTGTAATTTACAAAACATCTACTCGTATCAAGTTCGAGTCTTATCTTATCTTATTTCGCGGTCGACACACGAGATGCTATACGCATCGATAAATCGTCGATGACTTATAGTCTCGTCTTTGATCAATCACAAAGTTCATGATCAACCAGTTCGTTTCATTCTCGTATCGTTACTTACAAAATTTTATAGCGCAAGGCACACTCTATTTTGTATTCTCACGTCGTTTACATTTCCTTACGTATCGATCTCGATACGCCGTATCTATTTCGATAACGTAAGGGTCAATTTTGAATCCGTTTCAACGTCAACTTAACTCGAATCACATACATCCAAGTTCGCAACGAACTTTTCCATACGCATCAACTCGTTCTCCGATTTGCCGCATCCCGCTATACTTTGATCGCGTAACTGAGTTACCGATTATCCAACATCGAACCCTCAAGTCATACGATCTCGCCCTCTATGTTTCGCGTGTTTTCAGTCGTACTCAAATGAGTTTTGCCGTAACGTAACCAACTATTTCTTAGACACGATTACTCACGTCAACCCACTCTCCACCGAAGTCGCACATCGTGCGATTCGATTACAATTCGTATTGTCCAACATTTCTATCGAAATCGTAAGTCATACGATTCGATTCGCCTCGTCCAACATTTCAATCGGGATCGCAAGTCGTGCGATTCGATTATAATTTGTATTGCCCAACATTTTCATCGAGCTCGCAAGTCATGCGGTTCGATTTCAACATTTCGAGTTTCCTATCCCGTCGATCCGATTGTTGCCTCAAGGCATAACCGTTTTGCTAGTGACCGTCATTCGACCGACACATAAATTTTTCAATCGACGTATCATTCAATGTTACAAGTCCCGCCTTACCGTTCTAACCGATCATCGAAGAACACTTGCATCAACATGCCGTCGTACAAATTCTCATTCGAGACTCGGTGCTATCCCGTCCGTTACGGACAAACCTTCCGCAATTCTCATAATACGTTGATGCAATTCATCGCACAAATGGTATTACATATACCACTCGGAATCGAGCCATTCATTGCATCGGTGGTATGCCATATACCACCCAGAAATCAAGTTACTTTCGTCGCAACGTACTCTTTACGAACCAACGATCTCTTCCGACTCACAATTTTCGCAGTGATCGTGCTTGATCACAACCGTAACTCTGATTAATCAAAATCTGACGAAACTCGGCGAATGTTTTCATTTGCCAACACAAACTCGTTGCGCAACTGAACCGATTTCGTTTCTCGATTTATAACTTTTGTTTTCTTCTGTTACATCTTGTGCAATTCATTCTCGTATTTCGTTGTACTTTGTGCAACGATTACACTTCGATATGCCACCACGTGCAATATTTTTACTTTTGACACGCGTTGCACATCGTGCAACGATTTATTTCCGATATTTACCGCACCTCGTGCATCGATTTATTTCCGACATCTGTTGCACCTTGTGCAACATTTTATTTTCGACATTCAAGGTCAATGCTCAAATCCGTTCAACACATTCGATATTGATTTATCGTTTTTCATCGTAACGCACATTCGAAATCGATATGTGAATCCGTTCGACACATTCAATATCAACTTTCATTTTCTTTCCAACGCATCATTTACAATCAACGCATGGCAATTGCTGCAGCAACATTCCACGACTTTTATTGTATCGATGCAACCAACATCTCTCACATCGATCGTTGCAACCAACAAATATCTCGAATTACAATTCACGACGTGTTGCATCCGCGACAACAAATCCTTGAATTCATATCTCGCAACTCGTTGTACTTGCAGCAACAAACCTTTTCTGACTTTTTCAGCAAACACCATGTAATTTCCAAAACAACACGCGGTAAAATTACATGATTTGTATTAGAATTATTGTATGGAACATCCAGTGCGGCATCGAGTAGAGTCAAGAGTGATTTCGATTGGTGGTGGGCAACTTTTAGAACTGAAATGAAGCAAGCGTCCAGAGGAAATTGAGCCTAGGGCTTTGATACCAATTTGTCACGCCCCGACCCGAAATCACCCGAATCATCGTCCTCGCACGGGGCGTGATGCCGCACGAGCCTGGAGTTACGCTCGTACAAGGCAAGATGACAAGTTCTCAAATGGTTATCTTTGAGTTGAACATTAACAACGACAGAAAAATAGAGTATACGAAATGATTCTCTTTACTGATATTCGAAATCAGATTACAAAGGCTTTCGATAGCCCAACGGAATTTGCCAGATTGGCTACAACACTCAAGTTCTCTCTTGCCCACAAAGTATTTCACCGTTCCATACATCATGCCTTCTATATCTCGGCCGCATCAATCCTGTTGCATATCCGAGCGTCAATACGATCGCACGCTTCAATACGCTTCGGCATTCCAAGCCTCAATGCGTTCAAGCGAAGCTCCACCGCGAGCAGACCAATCCCAGAACCTGCTAGCAAACTAGTGGAGGATTAGTACTTTCGTCCTCGCTGTACTAATCAAAAACCCACTTAACAAACCGACATTTAGTATTGTATTGATTCATGCAAACATACAATTTAGTTCTATTTCTATGTTCTCCTTAGGATGAGTTCATGGCATATTCGAAGACTGTAAAGCATGGCAAGCATGTTATCAAATTCGCATAAGTAAACAGGCAAGCAATCTCGTGTTTGATTCGTGGCGGAACTTAGCAATATCGACGAACTCGCCTTTGCACCGACGCAAGGTGAATATGCCTATCCGTTTTCCCTGTCATGTTATAAGTGCCCTCTATTCGGGATCCATCCATCCAGCATATACGTATACCTTGCACTTCCAAATCCATCGCCCTTAACTATATGAAGATCACTAGCTTTTCGGGCTAGAATGGACTTATATTATCGAATCGAAACATAAGACGATGTTAACTCTGTGAGGTTGCTAACCAACATTAGAGGCCAACAAAATAATCGCAGCAAGTGGCTTATCACATTCACCAGACGGTCACTACCCATCTAAATGAAGTGCACCAACAATACCGTAAACGAATCCCTCCTAGGCCGAACGGTCCCAGCGTCCTGGCGCGCCGCGTTCGAGGGAATACCCATGCACGGGCTTTTATATCTTTAAGTCTATTTGACCATGCAACGAATCTTATCTTTCATACAACAAAGCAAGTTCACTTATCTCTATTTCAATTGGCACAATGCCCAAATGTTCTCATCGAACGCCCGAAGGCCGGGAACATTTCGAAGGGCACCATGCCGCATTATCATCTCGTATTTCTTCTGTTAACTTTCTATGTTCTTACGTTCCATACTCCGTTTCAATGTCCAATAGCATTATGCCTCAACTCAATGTTCATCAACCGAACGACCCGAAGGTCCCGAACACCTTTCGAGACATTATGTCATATTTGACAGTTCCGCCACATTCATGCCACAATTGTATTCTTTCGCAACGAAGCCATCTTTTATTATCTCGTGCACGAAGGCACGTTTCGACCGTATTTCCGATGTTCTATGACTTAGCATTCAATGTCCGTGGCTTGCGCGCTAGGGCGCTCGCCTATTGTCTTTCAATGTTCTAGCCGTTCTAACTCGTACGTGAAGGCATGGTATGGTTCGTGCGCTAAGGCACTCGCCGATACAGTTATCCCATGTTCTTGCGGCTTGCGCACCGATGCGCTCGCCTTTGCGATATCCAATATTCCATAGCGACTCGTACGTCTGTCGTACGATTTATTTCAATTGTTCTATCTAGTGTTCGACACGCACTACGTTTATCTCGCTATCGAGCCATACCCGTGGCGTTGATAGGTTAACTCAGAATTCAATGATATGTATTTTACTTAAGCATGACGGAGTAGGAAAGAGAGTTAATGTCCCTCCACCTTGAATCGATATGCCTTTGTCGTTTCGCTGAGCCGATGCGGCTCGATTTCATCACTTCGTTTGCACGGACAACTCTCCTGACTTAGACATTCAAGCACTTCATTCTTATTGAATTGTACGTCCGATTTGGCTTACCGTGCCCAAGTCTCAGCCCGTCGTAAGGCGACAATTTGCTTTCGTGGACCCCTTATTGAATAAGGCAAAAGATCGACCTCTAACATTTCAGCGTAAATGTATAGCCTGCACATGAAACCAACTAAAATCAATACTTGTATCGATTCGGACTTGCGTCTTGGTCGATTCGATTTCTTAGAATCTTCGAGCCGTCTCAACGCACTTATCCTTCGAGGCAACGCGACGCTTCGCATCGATTCACTCGATGCATTCTTTGGGACAAGGCAACTCTTAGCATCGACTTAGTTCGATGCGTTGCTCGGGACAACTTAACACTTGCATTGTTATTACTCGATGCGTTCCTCGGGTCGATACGTTTCTCAGGACAACGTAACTCTTGTATCGATTCGCATCGATACGCAATCGGGTCAACGCTACTCTTCGAGTCAACGACTCAGTATAATGTACCGTACGGAGCGGGGCATTACAGTTCCAGCGGAATATTAGTGCATCGATTTTGATATACTGAAAGAATTTTGAAACGATTCAGAATGGACAAAGCACATCCACTAAGCACACATATGCTTGTAGCATGATGGATTTGGGTAAAGATCCATTCCGACCAAAGGGAGAAGATAAAAATTTATTAGTCCTTAAATTCCATATTTAAGTGCTATTGGAGCACTACTATATCTAGCCAAAGCACATGACCATATATTGCATTTATGTTAATTTATTATCTAGATATAGTTTTGTACCTACACTTAGACATTGGAATTGAGTTAAATACGTATTGAGATAACTTCGTGGAACAACTAACATGAGATTATTTTATTTTTGTGATTCCACTAAGAATTCTTGTCTAGTTGGTTATACAGGCTCAGGTTATTTTTCTGACCCACATAAGGGTTGCTCCCAAACATGTTTTTTGTTTATTAATAACCATGTAGAATAAATTGTATTACAAGAAGCAACAAGAGAAAGTGTGGTTGCGATTGATCATCATATACGAGTAAATTGTTAACTACCCACAGTTACAAATGAGCCTACAGTAATATTCAAAGACAATACTGTCATGCTCCGCTCCCGTAGGAGCGATCGTCCTCGCTAAGGCGTGATGCCCCACGAGCCTAGATTGCGCTCGTGCAAGGCTGTCACGCCCCAGAACCAGAATACTGGAGAGCGGGAGCGTACATAGCCAGCTACGTATATTGAAGTGCAACCCACCTCGCTATATGGTTACGGCTGTCTAGATACATGAGGGTTTAACTACAAGCCAACAGTCTCCTATGGTCATGAACAAGCCTATTGTCTCAATCTCAAGCAAGCAAATAATAGTAATAAGATGTCAGAGCACCAAATATACAATAGTAAGGCATCCCATACATTACATATTCGGATGATCATGAAGCTAGTCGTACAAAATATGAGGACTAACAAGAGTTTAGTCATACATGATCAACCCTAGGATTTGTTAATCATGTTACAGCCCGTAGGCAGACAGTAAATAAAGATGCAATACGAGCTAACACGTGCTCGCCGGCTAAACGCCTCAAAAGAATAATTTTACAATAAAGTGGGAGAACAAAAAGAAATCTACTCATTGCCAGGATTACGCCTGGTGGTCACCATCTGGCTGGAAGGTCGATAGATCCTCTGGTGCTGCTCCGATATCTGGCCATACAAAACCGGCTGGGTCAAACCCCAGAAAGAACAAGTGCCACAAAGGAGGCTTCACTTAGGAACTAAAACCAGCATATCACAATAGAGTATTAAAGATAATAAATAAAGAACTGATAATAATAAAGATAACAATAGTAAACTGAGTACGAGGAAACCATTCAAGTAGCCAGGTCACAACCCTTAAACCAAACAAGGACCGGGGTTGTAACCCTTCACCTGAATAGAAACCCGTCTCAAATACTATTAGTACAGTGAAGACAATAAACGAAGAGAGGACACAGAACTGCTCCGGAAGCCAGGTTACAACCCTTAAACCAAACAAGGACCGGGGTTGTAACCCTTCGCCTGAACAGAACTGGACCCCTGATCTTTATTGCTAAGGCCAGCATAAATAATCATTGATAAGGTAACAAGGCAATAAACGAAGAGAGGACACAGAACTGCTCTGGGAGCCAGGTTACAACCCTTAAACCAAATAAGGATCGAGGTTGTAACCCTTCGCCTGAACAGAACTGACCCCCGATCGTTATTGTTAAGACAAGCATCAATAATCATGTCCTGTCACAATCTTGCACAGGATCAGGATAAGACTAAGCTGGAATAAACTTCATTCAATCAATCACGGACAAGCAAGGAGTACGGCTTGATACTTTAACTAACTAGGGTTATCACCGGCCTAGTTACTAGCAAGATGCAACGAGATTATCCCAACAGCCACAAGCCCTGCAGACCATCCAGGTTATCCGGGTCGAATGTCCGTTTATGAAGGGTGCACCACTTGACTGTGTGCTGGAAATGTTCCCTACTCGTCGGTAGGCTACAAGTCCGTTAGTGCGCCCAGATAACGGGATTGCCTGTAGCTGGGAAATCTCTTCATGATTACTGAATTATTCTAGTTTATTAGCCTTAGTCAATTATAGTAGGTATCCCTGACCGTGGTACTCAGGGTTCCCTATCCTAGACATGATGCAAGACACTACCAGTTTATTTGTACAAATACAATCGCCCATGGTGTCCAGGTCTTTCATACTTATCATGTCAGACTAGCTGTCATAACAACATGTCATGATATATCATGTCAGTTTACTGGTTAAGAGTGCGCCACGGCGGGCCACTATCGGGTTATATTCTTACATTATCATGAATGAGAGAAACTTGCATAAAATAACTAGTGTCATATTCTTGAAGCCAAGGAAAAGATATACAACTTTCATGTTTTGAGTTTTTTAAGATTCTAGCTACAAAACAACTTAAACAGGCAAAAACGGTAAAATAGAGCAATTCCGGCGCATGGGATTCCTGCACAATCGGCGCATGAGATTCCTGCACAATCGGCACATGGGATTCCTGCACCATCAGCGCATGGGATTCCTGTACCATCGGCGCATGAGATTCCTGCACAATCGGCACATGGGATTCCTGCACCATCGGCGCATGAGATTCCTGCACAATCGGTGCATGAGAAACTCACGTTGCGTCTTCAGTACATGCGCGTAGGAAACCTACGCGCATGACACGCTCGGAGTTAAGGGATGCATTGCCGGGACTTCACGGCGCATGGCCTCCCGGCACATGGCCTCCCGGGCGCATGGGGTTTCCTGTGCATAGGGTTCATCGTCCCCAAACAGCAAGTTCAGCCATGAAAGTCCTAAAAACTTGCTATGGCCATAACTTCCTCACCCGAAGTCGAAATCAAGCGAAACAAAAGCCAAAACTGCATGAAATTGAATTCTCTACAACATAGAACTATTAGTTTTTGAAAATAACCAAGTTTTAGAGATCAAAACCAAGAAAACCGAAAAGTTACAAACTTAGATCTACAAGAATCCATCCATCAAATCCAAAGATGCCAAGTTCTAAAGAGGCTTAGAATCAAGTAAAAAAGAGAATGGAACAATAAAACTTGAGATCCATCATGAAGCAAGTTTGCACTTGCCTAGCTCTCTTCCCTGGTAGGTGAAAGAGTAAATGTGGAGAAGAAGAATAATAATAATGAAGAGAGAGAATGAAGGAATGGGTTAATAATAGATGATGGGGGTGGTAGGTAGGGGTTTTCCCCTTGGTTCATGATGACCCAAGGCAACCCAAGCCTAGCCGAACCAACCCAAAATAAACCGAGCCAAGCCAAGAGATATATAATACAAGAGGAAATACGTACACGTATTCCAAGATACGTAATACGAACTACAGACATTACAACTCTACCCTCCTTAAAAGAATTCCGTCCTCAGAATTTAATCCAGAGGCTAGAATTGCAAGGACAAGCTATAATAATCGTAAGCTATAACAAGCAGTCTATCATGCAGTCATTTATTCAAGCAAGGAATTGAAAGCAGAAGGCATAAGGAAGACATTATACCTTACGAGTCAAACAGGTCGGGATATCGCGATCGGATATCATCCTCACGCTCCCACGTTGACTCACCCAAAGAGTGATGACCCCAAGCAACAGGGACTAACTTGATAGTCTTGTTCTTGAGTATCTTCTCTCTTCGGTCCAATATGGATACAGGCTTCTCCTCATACAAAAGGTTTGTAATGCTCGCCTTGCCGTATCAGTATTTTATACGGATACGTATTTATTTGAGTGGTATTTCATATTTCTCGATTTTTGTGATGTTTTAATATTTTCCGAAATGTTGGATTTTTATGACTTGGTTTAACTTGGACTTGGTTTTATTCGGTTCGGTTCCACTCTGACTTGGTTTGGTTTAGTTGGTTTCTCATGAGCTGAGGTGTATGGCTTAGATTAGTGGAGAGGAATGAATGGTGGGGATTGCTTGGGCTTGTTATATAAGCCACCTACCACTCTCTCTCCTCCATTATTCATTTCCATTTTTCCATTTTCATCTTCTTCCTCCAGCCCAAGGCAAGTACACCTTGCCGAATATTGGACGATTTCAATTTCGTTTGTTCCATTCTCTTTATTGTTACATTCTAAGCATGTTTAGAACTTGGAGTTTTCTATTTTGACGGCTAGATTGTCGTAGATCTAACCTTGAAGTGATTTCGGTTTTCATGGGTTTTGATCTATTAAATTTTGTTATTTTCAAGTTTTGATTGTTCCATGTTGTAGAGAATTTTATTCTACCCCAAATTGACCTATGGAAGTCCAAATTTGGGCTCCAGATTGAAGTTTGGTGGTGTGGAGAAGCCATGGTATTTTCCATGGACATCTTCTCTGTGGAAAGCCATTATCTACATTTTTGAGCTGCATGTTTTCTTGTATTATAGAGCCACATGCATGATGTTATTTTTGCATAGGCCGCATGCAATTCATTTTGGCCGCATGGCCATTTACTTAATTTGTTAGTCTGTCTTAGCATGCTTATATTTAATTACTTCTGGCCTATAGCTTTTAAGCTTTAGCCGCATAGGCTTTTTCTTGCATTTGCCGCATGCAAGCTTTGGCTTGTTTGGCCGCATGTAGCATGCTCTTCCTAGCCGCATAGCTATTATAGGTTGGCCTTGTATTATAAATGCTAGGTTGGTTGTGCACTTGCAATTGAGTTGGCCGTATGGAATGTCTGAATGCATTTAATACGTTAAAGCATTAGTTGCTTAGTGCATGTATTGCTTTAATGCAATTGTTAGTATTTTGCATGACTTGTACAAAGCACTTGGCCGCATATGGTTACATTTGATAGTGAGCCGCATAGGCTTCTAAAGATTTGACACTTATGCATTTAAGTCCTTTTCTTAGGACTAAATGCCTTATAAGGCTTATACTTGTATTTTAATGCTTCTTAATGCATTTCCATGCATTATTAAAAGAGCTAGCCGCATAACGCTCCAGGAAAGCATGTGAATGAATTCCTTAAAAGCACTTTTTGCATTATAATCCCTAATAAATACACTTTTGCATTTTAGTCCATATTCAATGTATATATATATATTCTAATCTATTTAATGCATTATAATCTATATTTTAATGCATATCTTCAATGCATTGTATTTAATGCATGCATGCTTGTTTATAGCTCAGCCACATATGCCTGTTTGCCTGGCCATTTTGCCAGCCGCATGCAAGCAATTAATTGCCTAGCCGCATAAGGCATTAAGGAATCCCTTAATCCTTTTTCTTTAATGCAATTATTTTTCCTTAATGCACTGGTTGCTACATTCTCTAACACCAGCCGCATATGGCCTTGAATATTTGCTGACCGCATATGCGCCATTGCTTGGCCGCATACGCACTATTGAATGGCAATTTCATGTGGCAATTTGCCTGAGCTGCATGGTCCCTTCCACTTGCATGGCATATTATATACATGTAATCATTGCTTCACGTGGATCATTAATTGAATGGTTCTGGTGAATTTTCCTTCCTTGCTGCATTGATTTTGGATCCCACTTGGCTAGAATACATATATAATTTTAGGCCACGTGGCCCCAGTACTTGAGTGGCCACGTGCCCCTTTTCTTTTGCTTGAGTGGAAGCTTGCATTTATTGCGGGTCCCACTCTCTTTGTCTTTTCTGATTGCATGAATATTTCTTGCTGGCCGCATGGCACCCCTTCAGTTATTTTCTGGCCGCATAAGCCTTGGCTAGCCGCATGGGTGGCCTCCCACTCTCTTGGGCCGCATATATTTTTTCCACTTTTGGACCGCATGGGTCCCACTTTGATTGTTTAAATGTTTTATTTGCTTGAATTGTGGTCAGAATTTATTCCCACTCCCAACATAAAAATTGTAGAGTTTTTCCTTGGCTTCAAGAATATATATATTATAAATATATTATTATTTAATTGTGCAAGTTTCTCCCTTCCTTGATAAATGGCATGACTTGATAGTGACCCGCCGTGGTGCACTCCTGACATGATAACTTGACCCGATAAATTGACATGATAACTTGACATGATAATTCTTGATAGTGGCCCGTCGTGGCGCACTCTTGATAAGTAATAATGATAATGATAGTGGCCCGTCGTGGCGCACTCCTGACAAGAATTGATTAATTGTCTTGACACCGTGGGTGTTTGTATTGAATGTGCTTGTATAAGCTACCGTCTAGTCTTGCATCATGTCTAGGACATGAATCCCTGGTTTCCCACGGTCAGGGATTTATACTGAAATGGACTAAGGCTAATTACTAGAATAATCCAGTAGTTCATGGAGAGACTTTCCCAGTTACCTGTTGCCCCTTTGATCCCGACCTTATATATATATATATATACATGGGATTTGTTGCTATCCGTCGAGATGAGCGTACTTCCAGCCCGCCGTCGAGTGTGGTACCTTAGGACACATGTATCTTACTACAGTGTGTCTGCTATATCATGCTATCTTTTTCTTTTTCTTTGCTGGGGTCACTCAGGTAGCAGCAGGCGGGTAACTGGACTTGGAAGAATCTCATTGCATCTTGCTAGTAACTAGGCCTGTGATAACCCTAGTTAGTTAAAGTATCAAGCCGTACTTATTGCTTGGCCGTGATTAATTGAATGGAGTCTAACTCAGTCTAGTCTTGACTTGATCCTGCACAAGATTGTCACATGACCTGATTGTTCATATTCGCCCTGTCCTGTACATGATCGTTACATGTCCTGATTTCTTATTTTATCCTGCCGATAAATGGTGGGAGAAACCAAGTTCTGTTTAGACGAAGGGTTACAACCCCGGTCCTTGTTTGGTTTACGGGTTGTAACCTGGTTATCTGAATAGTCCCATGGTTATCTCATCGTATATCACCTGTCCAGTTCTATTTATTTAACATGTTCTCCAGTTTACTTTATGTCAAATGATGATTTACTTACTGTCTCCCTATGTTCGGGATAAGTGCATTGGTACTGCACAAATCTCGATCCTCCTTTACTTATTTGCTTGTTGTTTGCTAATGATTGCTGGTTTTAAGTTCATAGTTCGGCCTCCTTTGTGGTACTTGCTATTTGGGGTCTGACCCCACTGGTTTTGCATGGCCAGGTTCTGATAGAAGAGCTCGAAGGATCTACCGCGCCATCTACTCGACGGTGACCAGCCGGAGCACCAGAGTGCCTCAGTGGGTTCTTCTTCATCCTCCCACTGATATGTAAATTCTCCTCTTGTAACGTTTAGTCCCGAGCACGTGTTTAGCTCGTGTTTTGGTATTTTTCTTGATATTGTAGCCTACGGGCATAAACATGATATGTGTATTCTAGACTATAGCTAGTCCTTATCATGTACGACTAATACTCTAGCCAGTCATCAGTTTTGTGGTACTGGCTCCATGATCATTCATGTATATATGGTTCGGGATGCCTTACTATTGTATGTATGATGATCGTACTCCTTGCTCTTGTATAATTGCCTGTGATTGAGATACCTAGGATTGTTAAACCATAGGATTGACCGATGGCTTGTAGAGTAACCCCCATGTCTTGACAGCTTATACGTAATTTCAGAGTATTAACGTACTTTGGGATTGCGTAGCTGGCTATGTCTGCCCCCGCTCTCCAGTATTCTGGTTCTGGGATGTGACATGGTTTTAGTGGTGGCCCACGCAGGTCTCGATTTTCAGATTTGTGGGGGTTACCATGTTTAGATATCTCAATCACGATTATCCTTATTGATCTCCTTCGGATTATTCTCTACCTCTGATACTTGACTTCATATCTGTTTTGATCATTGATCATTCCTGTTCCCATGATTTGATCTTGTGTCCTTCAACTTTTAAGGGCACTGTTCTTAATCCTTCTGATTATCTTGTTCGTGTTTTGCCGAGGGCAGCTCAGCATTCTTCAGCCAGGCCAGTTATGGAGGATCAGTCTCAGCATGCAGACAGAGATGTCAGTCCATCCCGATCAGCCAGTCGCTTCTGTCTTCGTATCTTGAGACAGATGAAAAAGTTCAAGCATCTGTTTCAACTACGATGACATGTCCTGGGTAGAGTCGTGTCTTGAACTAAGTCATTGGTACCGACTTACCTTGAGGCTTGACTTTATCTATTTTTGGGAATCAGCTTAGGCCAGCGAGGACGTTAGTTTCTACACAACTGTCTCAGGAGACATATTGATCCATATGCCTCCAGCCCTTCTTGATCATGATTGTATTTAGTCTTGTGCATTTATTTACCGCTTACGCATTTTACATTACTGATTGTTTTACTTTACCTATATGCCATGCTTGATTTATTGAGATTGTTGAGTTTCCTGGAGTTTTGTTTTGTTATCTTGCTCGACTAGCCTCAGGAAATTCCGAGGACGGAATTTTTCTAAGGGGTGGAGAGTTGTAATGCTCGCCTTGTCGTATCAGTATTTTATACGGATACGTATTTATTTGAGTGGTATTTCGTATTTCTCGATTTTTGTGATGTTTTAATATTTTCCGAAATGTTGGATTTTCATGACTTGGTTTAACTTGGACTTGGTTTTATTCGGTTCGGTTCCACTTTGACTTGGTTTGGTTTAGTTGGTTTCTCATGAGCTGAGGTGTATGGCTTAGATTAGTGGAGAGGAATGAATGGTGGGGATTGCTTGGGCTTGTTATATAAGCCACCTACCACTCTCTCTCCTCCATTATTCATTTCCATTTTTCCATTTTCATCTTCTTCCTCCAGCCCAAGGCAAGTACACCTTGCCGAATGTTGGACGATTTCAATTTCGTTTGTTCCATTCTCTTTATTGTTACATTCTAAGCATGTTTAGAACTTGGAGTTTTCCATTTTGACGGCTAGATTGTCGTAGATCTAACCTTGAAGTGATTTCGGTTTTCATGGGTTTTGATCTATTAAACTTTGTTATTTTCAAGTTTTGATTGTTCCATGTTGTAGAGAATTTCATTCTACCCCAAATTGACCTATGGAAGTCCAAATTTGGGCTCCGGATTGAAGTTTGGTGGTGTGGAGAAGCCATGGTATTTTCCATGGACATCTTCTCTGTGGAAAGCCATTATCTGCATTTTTGAGCTGCATGTTTGCTTGCATTATAGAGCCACATGCATGATGTTATTTTTGCATAGGCCGCATGCAATTCATTTTGGCCGCATGACCATTTACTTAATTTGTTAGTCTGTCTTAGCATGCTTATATTTAATTACTTCTGGCCTATAGCTTTTAAGCTTTAGCCGCATAGGCTTTTTCTTGCATTTGCCGCATGCAAGCTCTGGCTTGTTTGGCCGCATATAGCATGCTCTTCCTAGCCGCATAGCTATTATAGGTTGGCCTTGTATTATAAATGCTAGGTTGGTTGTGCACTTGCAATTGAGTTGGCCGCATGGAATGCCTGAATGCATTTAATACGTTAAAGCATTAGTTGCTGTAGTGCATGTATTGCTTTAATGCAATTGTTAGTATTTTGCATGACTTGTACAAAGCACTTGGCCGCATATGGTTACATTTGATAGTGAGCCGCATAGGCTTCTAAAGATTTGACACTTATGCATTTAAGTCCTTTACTTAGGACTAAATGCCTTATAAGGCTTATACTTGTATTTTAATGCTTCTTAATGCATTTCCATGCATTATTAAAAGAGCTAGCCGCATAACACTCCAGGAAAGCATGTGAATGCATTCCTTAAAAGCACTTTTTGCATTATAATCCCTAATAAATACACTTTTGCATTTTAGTCCATATTCAATGTATATATATATATATATTCTAATCTATTTAATGCATTATAATCTATATTTTAATGCATATCTTCAATGCATTGTATTTAATGCATGTATGCTTGTTTATAGCTCAGCCGCATATGTCTGTTTGCCTGGCCATTTTGCCAGCCGCATGCAAGCAATTAATTGCCTAGCCGCATAAGGCATTAAGGAATCCCTTAATCCTTTTTCTTTAATGCAATTATTTTTCCTTAATGCACTGGTTGCTACATTCTCTAACACCAGCCGCATATGGCCTTGAATATTTGCTGACCGTATATGCGACATTGCTTGGCCGCATACGCACTATTGAATGGCAATTTTATGTGGCAATTTGCCTGAGCTGCATGGTCCCTTCCACTTGCATGGCATATTATATACATGTAATCATTGCTTCACGTGGATCATTAATTGAATGGTTCACGTGAATTTTCCTTCCTTGCTGCATTGATTTTGGATCCCACTTGGCTAGAATACATATATAATTTTAGGCCACGTGGCCCCAGAACTTGAGTGGCCACGTGCCCCTTTTCTTTTGCTTGAGTGGAAACTTGCATTTATTGCGGGTCCCACTCTCTTTGTCTTTTCTGATTGCATGAATATTTCTTGCTGGCCGTATGGCCCTCCTTCAGTTATTTTCTGGCCGTATAAGCCTTGGCTAGCCGCATGGGTGGCCTCCCACTCTCTTGGGCCGCATATATTTTTCCCACTTTTGGACCGCATGGGTCCCACTTTGATTGTTTAAATGTTTTATTTGCTTGAATTGTGGTCAGAATTTCTTCCCATTCCCAACATGAAAATTGTAGAGTTTCTCCTTAGCTTCAAGAATATATATATTATAAATATATTATTATTTAATTGTACAAGTTTCTCCCTTCCTTGATAAATGGCATGACTTGATAGTGACCCGCCGTGGTGCACTCCTGACATGATAACTTGACCCGATAAATTGACATGATAACTTGACATGATAATTCTTGATAGTGGCCCGCCGTGGCGCACTCTTGATAAGTAATAATGATAATGATAGTGGCCCGTCGTGGCGCACTCCTGACAAGAATTGATTAATTGTCTTGACACCGTGGGTGTTTGTATTGAATGTGCTTGTATAAGCTACCGTCTAGTCTTGCATCATGTCTAGGACATGAATCCCTGGTTTACCACGGTCAGAGATTTATACTGAAATGTACTAAGGCTAATTACTAGAATAATCCAGTAGTTCATGGAGAGACTTTCCCAGTTACCTGTTGCCCCTTTGATCCCGGCCTTATATATATATATATATATATACATGGGATTTGTTGCTATCCGTCGAGATGAGCGCACTTCCAGCCCGCCGTCGAGTGTGGTACCTTAGGACACATGTATCTTACTACAGTGTGTCTGCTATATCATGCTATCTTTTTCCTTTTCTTTGCTGGGGTCACTCAGGTAGCAGCAGGCGGGTAACTGGACTTGGAAGAATCTTATTGCATCTTGCTAGTAACTAGGCCTGTGATAACCCTAGTTAGTTAAAGTATCAAGCCGTACTTATTGCTTGGCCGTGATTGATTGAATGGAGTCTAACTCAGTCTAGTCTTGACTTGATCCTGCACAAGATTGTCACATGACCTGATTGTTCATATTCGCCCTGTCCTGTACATGATCGTTACATGTCCTGATTTCTTATTTTATCCTGCCGATAAATGGTGGGAGAAACCAAGTTCTGTTCCGACGAAGGGTTACAACCCCGGTCCTTGTTTGGTTTACGGGTTGTAACCTGGTTATCTGAATAGTCCCATGGTTATCTCATCGTATATCACCTGCCCAGTTCTATTTATTTAACATGTTCTTCAGTTTACTTTATGTCAAATGATGATTTACTTACTGTCTCCCTATGTTCGGGATAAGTGCATTGGTACTGCACAAATCTCGATCCTCCTTTACTTATTTGCTTGTTGTTTGCTAATGATTGCTGGTTTTAAGTTCATAGTTCGGCCTCCTTTATGGTACTTGCTATTTGGGGTCTGACCCCACTGGTTTTGCATGGCCAGGTTCTGATAGAAGAGCTCGAAGGATCTACCGCGCCATCTACTCGACGGTGACCAGCCGGAGCACCAGAGTGCCTCAGTGGGTTCTTCTTCATCCTCCCACTGATATGTAAATTCTCCTCTTGTAACGTTTAGTCCCGAGCACGTGTTTAGCTCGTGTTTTGGTATTTTCCTTGATATTGTAGCCTACGGGCATAAACATGATATGTGTATTCTAGACTATAGCTAGTCCTTATCATGTATGACTAATACTCTAGCCAGTCATCAGTTTTGTGGTACTGGCTCCATGATCATTCATGTATATATGGTTCGGGACGCCTTACTATTGTATGTATGATGATCGTACTCCTTGCTCTTGTATAATTGCCTGTGATTGAGATACCTAGGATTGTTAAACCATAGGATTGACCGATGGCTTGTAGAGTAACCCCCATGTCTTGACAGCTTATACGTGATTTCAGAGTATTAACGTACTTTGGGATTGCGTAGCTGGCTATGTCTGCCCCCGCTCTCCAGTATTCTGGTTCTGGGACGTGACAAGGTTGGTACCAACAACCAATTCCGAATGATCTAGGATGTGGCTCGGGTCTGGGATATACCGTCGTAGTTGAGATACATGGAACACGTCATGCACCTCTGTTAGCGACGACGGAAGAGCGAGACGATAGGGCACATCACCTACTCGCTCCAGAATATCGAATGGCCCTATATACCTAGGACTAAGCTTCCCCCGTACGCTGAAACGAATGACGCCACGGTTAGGCGAAATCCTCAGGAATACATGGTCGCCGATCGAGAATTCAAGGGGTCGTCGATAAGAATCGTCCCAATGGCGCTGGCGATCTTGAGAAACTCGAAGATGATCTCTGACTCTTCTGACCACTTCAACGGTCTGAGCAATCATTTTCGGACCAAGCATCTGTCTCTCTCCGACATCGTCCCATGCTAGCGAAGATCGGCACTTCCTACCATACAGTACCTCGAACGGTGCCATCTGGATACTAGCTTGGAAACTATTATTGTAAGAGAACTCCACCAGGTGCAGGTGATCTTTCCACGAACCACCGAAGTCGAGTGTACAAGATCTCAACATATCTTCGAGAGTCTGGATCGTACGTTCTGACTGGCCATCATTCTGCGGATGATAAGCGGAGCTGAACTGGAGGCGAGTTCCCAAACTCTCTTGTAAGCTACGCCAAAAGTGCAACGTAAATCTTGAATCTCTGTCCGAGGTGATATTGACTGGTATACCATAAAGCCTGACGATCTGCCTGAGATACATCTCTGCTAGCTGAGCCGTCGGCTGACCGACTCTGAACGGAAGAAAATGAGCCACCTTCGTGAGCCTGTCTATAATAACCCAATAGTATCTCTGCCAGCCGGGGATCTAGGTAATCCAGTCACGAAATCCATGGTTATATGCTCCCACTTTCATTCTGGAATTGGCAAGGGCTGAAGAAGTCCAGCTGGCCTATGATGTTCGGCTTTAACTTGTTGACAAACCAAATATCGAGAGACAAACCGAGATATCTCCCTCTTCATGCCATTCCACCAAAAGTGCTGACGGATATCACAGTACATCTTTGTACCGCCGGGATGAATGGAATACTGCGAACTGTGAGCCTCTGTCATGATCTCCTGTCTGATATCTCCACTGTGTACACAAAGACGCTTTCCATGTCGAAGTGTACCGTCTTCATGGATACATAACTCTGGTCTTCGTCCTGCCTCATATTCTGCTCTGAGTCGCTGAAGCTTAGAATCTGCCGACTGCGCCATCCGGATCCTCTTGACTATAGTGGACTGAACTTGCATGCTGGCCATCAATGCCACACTGGAAGGGAGAACAACTTCTATACCTATCTTCTGAAGATTGGCTAACAGCTCTGGTTGCGTTGTTAGGAAATAAACTCCGGCTCTCCTGCTCAATGCATCTGCAACAACGTTAGCCTTCCCTGGATGATACTGCAGGTTGACATCATAATCCACAAGTATCTCCAGCCACCTCCTCTGACGCATGTTGAGATCCTTCTGGGTGAACACATACTTCAGGCTCTTGTGGTCGGTGAAAATCTCCACCCTATCTCCGTACAAGTAGTGCCTCCACAACTTAAGTGCAAACACTACTACTGCCAATTCCAAGTCATGGGTTGGGTAATTCCTCTCATGATCACGAAGTTGTCGTGATGCATAAGCTATTACCTTCCTATGATGCATCAGAACACATCCTAGACCTCTGCCTGAAGCATCACAATACACCGAGAACCCTCCGGTTCCATCTGGAAGCGTAAGAATAGGAGCCGTCATCAAGCCTCGCTTCAACTTCTTAAAAGCATCTCGGCACTCTGCTGTCCAAGAAAACTGCACATCCTTGCGGGTCAACTGGGTCAATGGCGCTGAAATTCGAGCAAAATCTGAAATAAATCGACGGTAGTAGCCAGCCAATCCAAGAAAACTGTGAACTTCTGCAACCGTACTGGGCACTGGCCATGTCTCAATGGCCATAATCTTCTGGGGATCCACTTCTACTCCTCCTCTGGTGATGATATGACCCAAGTACGAAATACGATCGAGCCAGAACTCGCATTTACTAAACTTGGCATACAACTGGTGCTCTCGGAGAACCTGAAGAACAACTCTGAGATGCTGCTCATGTACTGCTTCACTTTTGCTGTAGACCAGGATGTCATCTAGGAACACAATCACGAACTGATCCAAATAAGGCATGAAGATACGATTCATGAGGTCCATGAATACAGCCGACGCATTGGTTGCTCCAAATGGCATAACAAGGAACTCACAATGCCCATACCTAGATCTGAAAGCTGTCTTCGGGATGTCCTGCTCTCTGACTCTGATCTGATGGTATCCTGACTGCAAGTCAATCTTCGAGAACACTGCTGCCCCCTTGAGTTGATCAAACAAGTCATCTATCCTTGGAAGAGGGTATCTGTTTTGATTGTCATTGAGTTCAAGGTACGATAATCTACATATAATCTGGACGTACCATCCTTCTTTTTCACAAGAAGCATCGGGGCTCCCCAAGGCGATCCACTTGCACGAATGAATTCCTTGGTTCTGAGTTCTTCAATCATCTTGTACAATATCTCCAGCTCTGATGGCGCCATCCTGTAGACTCTCTCTGACACTGGGACTGTTCCGAGAATCAAGTCGATGGTGAACTCGATCTCCCGCTCTGGCGGCATCCCTGGAAGCTCTTCGGGGAAAATATCTGGAAACTCCTCGACTATCCGAGGTAACTGCACTACTGCTACTGCCATCCGCACACTACAACAAAAAGACCTATTAATGACGCTCGACAAGGAGTTTTAATGACGGCATAAGCGTTATTAAGTTAAAAAATATCTTTTATCTATGACGGTTTGGGCTAATTCGGAACTTTTTATAACGTTTATAAAACAAAACGTCATTAATAGTTTAGAGCGGTGGCAAACTTGTAATATTTTTTAAGTTAAATTTTTGGCAAAATCCTTCTACATCCTGCGCACTTCAACAAAAAAATTTCTCTCTCCCAATATTTCTGGTCGGTCTTCTCCTTCTCTCCTTTCTCCTCCCTCCTCTCCCCTAACTCCAAAATCCTAAGGATAGATCCAAAATCCTAACTCTTGTTCAGCAACACCCTCCTCTCCTCCTATTCTTCTCCTTCCTTTTCCCAAACTCTAAAACCCTAACCCTAGAGCCCGTTCTCTTCAAAATTAGGGCTAGGGTTTTTAATTTCTTCTTCCTCCCGACAAAAAATCCTGTTGGGGAACAGGAGGAAGACGAGCACGGGGTGCCGAAAGATCGAGATCAAGAGGATCGCCAACGACGAGGCCCGGCAGGTCTGCTTCTCGAAGCCCCGCGCCGAGGTCGTGCTGGTCGTGTTCTTGCCCGTCGGAAAGCCCTTCTCTTTCGGCCACCCGTCCGTCAACCATGTCGCCTCCGTCTACCTCTCGGGCGGGGGCAGGCCGCACGGCCCGGAGGGCCCCCGCAGGCCCGGAGAGCACCGTGGAGCTCAAGTTCTGCGCTTCTTGCTCCTACAGGTCAAACCTTAAATCCTTACTATATGTCACATTTTAATTAGTCCCCCAATTTATGCTGATGCGAGGTTCCATGAACAATTTATGCTGATACGAGGTTCAGATTCATTGTTGTTTTAGCTAATTGGAGGAAATCTTAAGCAGTGGGTCTCTCGGTTCGACGTCTACCCCTACTTGAGAGATTTGCTTAGGTGCGTGTATCCGATATTGGTGATCTATATTATTTTGTTATTGTTGTCAATTTCACAGAATAAGAATGAGATTAGCTCAGGGGTGTGTACCTCGAGAGATTCACTCAGGTGTATCTTAGTGTACGTACAAATTGGATCTTCCTTACCTTCAAAAGTACAAACTACACAAGAAGTAGAATTAATTTAGGCCTATTTTTTCCTTCAGAAAAACTACATTACTTTTCTCTTGGTATGTTAGTGTGTTTGATTGCAAGGTGGAAAATACGTAGAAAAGAAATTAATTTCATGGAATTATTTTTCTAGGAAAAAAATTCCATGGAATTTTAAAATTTTCCATGGAAAACTTAATTTGGTTGTTTGATTGTCATTATTTTCCACGAAAAATAGTTATTTTCCTATGGGTTAGACATGTTTCATTTTCCACCATTTTAGAAGAAAATATGGAAAATGATAGTTTTTTGGAAATAATTCCATGGAAAATATAAGCTATCAAACACTACAATTGGTGGAAAATTTGTGGTAGAAATATTTTCCATGGAAAAAAAGCCCAATCAAACACAGCCGTTAGTGTTTTTACTTCTTCATTTATAGCAAGTGGATCTCTAGATAAGGGATCCTATATAAGAAATTGATAAGACTACCTAAACATGGATAATTGATCATATATCTATAATTTCAGCAAGTTATTGTTACTAGGAAGGATCAAATTAATTCCCACCGGTATTGACCATAGGTTGTAAATCCTCGGCCAGAATCTCGTAAGTCTCATGAGTTACGGGGCTATATTATTGTCCAGGATCTGTCCCTTTTGTTGCTCTACTAGTGTTTATGGATGGACAAATAAAAAATGTAAAAGAGAAAATAGGCAAGAAATGGAGGGCAAATCTTTGATGATGCATTTATGTTTTTTGAAGGCAAACACATTGTGGGTGGCATTGGAGATGGTTCCATACAGGTCAGTGGATGATGCATTTAGTTTTTTTTGAAGAAAGGTTTAATGCATTACTGCAGCGTTTACTTTTTGATTTTGTTTATTTACACTCACAAGGTTGCTTGATAATTTTATAGATATGGAGCATCAAACCTGGTTGGGGAAGTAGGCCAGATTACATGTTGACAAAATTAAATTTTCTTTATGATGGACAGTTGCCTCCTATTGTCTTTGCTACCTTGTATTTTCTTATGATGGACTTTTGGTCCCTATTGTCTCTGCTAATTCATATTGTCTTTGCTATCTTGTATTTTCTTTATGATGGACATGTTAGAACTGTTCCAAAAATATTGAAAGTTTTACTAGGTACATACTTCAGCAATAGCTTATATTAGACATTGTTATCAGAAATTAGAAACTGAGTTTTTTTTACCAAGTTGGTTAACTGGGCAAGTTGTTCTTCCATGTTCACAATTGTTTTGTGTTTTCTATGAAAGAAGCTGACAGGCCCAAGGGTTTTCCATGACCTGTAGAGCGAGAGCCTCCACGGAGTACCATAGGGACCCCATCAAGAACCTTGGATTTTTTCTCTCTTCAGGAATAGATGTGAATTGTGGCACCTACGTCTGGTGGATGTCAGCTTCGCGAAGGATGATCGGACCATCGAGGCGATCTTGTGGGCTGTCCGGTGGATGTCCTATTTTGAAAAAATGTAATGAAGATGGTGATATATATTATGTATATATTTGTAAATGGATTAAATGGTACTCTATGACATTTAGATGTTTTCTTGTGAATATGGTTCAAAAGAATGTTTGAAATTGAATTGAGCAACATTGAGCATTGATCTATAATTTTTTGGAAAATAATATATAAATGTGCAGAATTGAGCGTTATAAATGTGCTGAATTGAGTTTATAGAGATTATCTATTCATAACTGTCACGACCCGATCCCAATTTCTTGGGTCGACTCGGATCATGCCCAGCCTGCACCGTTGTTGAGACGGCGGCAGTAAGCTGTATTCCATATGCAGGTACAATCAACAACACTTGAATTTATAATTGCCACAACATTTAATTTAACGATAAAATAAACTTGTTCATTACAAAAGAGTTCACCACTTTTAAAATAACATTAATTTAAATAAAAGACAACAAATCTCCATCTAAGCAGAAGTATCATCATCAACATCAGGAACCTCCTCTGGAAGCATAGCAGGATACAGCTCTGGGTCGTAATAGCTACTAATCTGTAGCTCTGAGTCATCAATAGGACCTATTGGGTGTGGGGAATCCAGTCAGGAAAGGAGCAAGTACAATTATGAAAATAACAATTTGCATAATGAATAGAAAATTGAAATATTAAAATAACTTTGGAAACAATGATTTTCAACTATAAAACAATTGTGATTTGAGTATGCAGTATCTATGACCGGTTTAGGATGATTCACTTGTATCCTATTGATACGGTCCGGCCTAACCCCGTGTGAAGAGGTGTAAGCTCGCACATTCATTTACTATTGGGCTTTGATCATAGATAACTACACTACTCCCCATTATCCCGATGCAATGATTCAATGTGTTACTCTAGGAGAGAGTACGTGTAACAATTGTGTATTTAATATGCAATATTCTAATATTAATTAAACTGAAATTAACACAACCGTACTTGCCTTGAATTTCAATTGGTCGAGATTTGTACTTCGGGATTCGAAAGGTCACGTTCTTCCTTGAAATCCTACATTCCGGGGAACTTTATCTCAGAAATACAAATACCAGAAAAATCTAGTTGCAATCTCTATTTGTCTTTCCTAGTCTATTTTAGTTATTAGCTAACTAACACAACATCACAACGTTTACTAATGAGTTTGAATTTAGAAATTCAATTTATTTAGGTTTTTCGGGAAAACTTGTAATTTTCAATTTAAATATAAAACTTGGTATTTTATTAACTTATTGGGAAAAAGATTGGTGTTTTATAATAACTAAATAAAAATATAATTTCTTTTCTTAAAATGAGAAAATCGTGAATTATTAATTAATAATTAATAATATTATTGATTAATCCTACTCGTTTACTCAATCCCAGAATTCACAAATCTAATGTTCCTACTGATTACAAACTTTTGCAGAAAATAAAAGAATAGGCTTATGCCTTTACAAATTAATACATGAATTTAAAAAAGAGAAAAATGGGTTAGTCCTTTTAAATCACCTAAAAATTAAATAATAAAATTTTAACTAAATTTGTAAATTATTAGAATGTCTCAGAACTGGTCCAATCTTCAAATACAGCTACTCTGCCTCAACGTCCGGACGAACTGGTGCGTTTGCATTTCGCTGGGGCCCATTGACCAATATGGTCGTCGCCCAAAATAATATAAAAAAATAATATTATCCGAAAATCCTTTGAAAATCATTTTTATAATTTTCTAAAAATTTCGGCAGCACTCCCTCTGTTTTCGGTCAACCCAAAAACTGGGAAATGCTTCCGATATACCTGCAAAATAATTTCCAAAACTCGAAATTCATATATATATCCATAGAACATATTTTTCCAAAGCCAACACAGCATTTCCGAAATGATAACGAAATTCCCGAAACCCGAAACCATTCCGATTTAACTTCCCAAAAGAATTCAATTCCAGCATATTAACCGAAAATTCCCAACAGAACCCAAAAGCAATAACAGAACATTATCCAATCTCATTCACAGAGCTTAAGAGCAAAAATTTGAATCTCCAATCATTTCCATTAATTCTCGAAAACCCGAGAATACAGAAAACAGAGAATCTCTTCTTAAAAAGTTCTCAAAAACCCGAGAAAAACTACAGAACCCAGTTCTGTCCTAATAATTCTATTTAATCACAGAAAACAAACCACAGCAATCATTTCCGAGATTTTCGGAAAAGCCGAAATAGCAACGTAACTATTACGTTGTCGAAAATCGAAATCCCGAAGGATTCGGGGACCAGAGAATTCATCATCGACAGAAAGGAAAATAGAGTTCCAGAAATTATACCCAAAACCGAAGTCGAAGGAAATCCCGAATTTGGGTCGCGGAACCGAACGGCAAAACGGACAGTGCTGGACATGGACAGGGGCGAGCAAAGGGTCGACGGACGAAGGCCACGCGGGGTGCCGGCGGTGGACGGCGGCGGTCGCCGGTCGGGCGCGGGCGGCGGTGGCGCGGGGCCGCGCGGGTCGACGGGAGCGCCGGGAAGCGGCTCGGTCGCGCTGGAAAGGGGCGTCGGCCTCGGGAAAACTCGGCCAGTGGTTCGCCGGGGAGGATCGAGAAGGGGATCGCCGAAAAATAGTTGATTTGGAAAGAGGATGAAGAAGATGGTGATGGTGTGGAAAAAATGATGGGGAAAAGCCCCTTTTATAGGAAATAGGTAGTGAAGGTTACCATTTAAGAAGATGGAGAGCCACCATGGCTTGATGGTCGGCCGGTTATGGAATGCGAGGGGGTCGACGGGTGGGGAAGAAGAAGAAAACTTCTTCGGTTCACAAAGGCCACTCACAGCACCCAACACTAAAGAAGAATGAAAAGGCTATTGAATGTTTTCTTCATCAGACACTTAATATATGTCATTCAATACCAAGAGTAAGTATAGACTTAATGGGTTGAGACATACGAATGGGTTTGAAACCCATTCAAGATTTATAGGTTAGCCTATAATTGGCTTGGGTTAGGTCCAATTGGACTTAGAAAAATAATGAGTTTGGGCCAGGATTGAAACTAATGGCCAAAGCAATGGGTTTCAATAAAATTTAAAGGCTTTGGGCTAGGAAAATTTTAGACAACTAAAAATATTTTTAAAGGAAATATTATTTAGAAAATTTTTGTACAATTTATAAAAATATTTTATGTTCAAATTTGGGTTCAAGTCCGGGCTGACATGCCAAAAATCCAAGTTTAACTATTTGGAAAATAATTTACTCTTAAATAAATATTATTAACATCTAACATTATTCTAAAGAAAAAATTTATTGCTAACAAAATTTTATTTAGCAAATAAAAAAAATTAGAAGTAAACTAAAAATACGGGTTTCACAACCTTCCCTCCTTAGAAAATTTCGTCCTCGAAATTTAAGGACATGTAGGACAGGATTCCCACAATTCAATTAGACACGAGTATGGTGTTCAATTCAGGTTCAAACAATAAGAATTTTTAAAGGTAATCATGGATGAGACAATTTAGGGACAAAATAAAATATAAAGCGAACCAAAGTGTATGAGGTTGATCAGACCATCATTGCACCGGTTCTGATTAGACAATATATTAATGGAGGCCTCCAATAAGATAATGTCATGATCAAGCTTGAAAAAGGAATAGCTCGCAAAACTAGGCTAACAAGCATAATGTCAAATTTGAAAATGAAACAGATGAGTATGGAAAGAAATAGGAATAATGATTCAACTTTGCCTGATCTTCATCTCACCTCTGACTATGCTTGTTACTGGTTTCTCTGACACTGCCTTCTTCTACAAATTCCAGTGGTTGACAACTGTTGTCTGCCCAGTGCTTCTGTCTATCATAGCTTGTCTCTGATCATCTTCACTTCCTCTGCTGCGCCAGTTACTCTCTCTGGATCTAACAGTATTCTTTCTTCTACATCGTCCTATGCAAGTTATGTACGAAGACTACATCCAAAACTTCAATGATGTTGTACTGATGCTAACTGAGTATTTATTGTAAGAAAACTCTACCAAAGATAATTGATCTTTCCAAGATCCTCCAGATTCCAGGAGGCAAGATTCTTCAGCATGTCTTCAAACGTCTAGATTGACTTCTTTGATTGTCTGTCAGTTGGAACTTCATGAATCCGGTAGATGTGTCTCTTGCACATTGCCGCCAACTCTTTCGTGAATAAAGCAACTTCATAATGAACTGACTTGGTCAGTCAGTCCACAAAATCCAATTGGTGATCTTCCCTCCTTAGGAACAAAGTAATCCTAACACAAAATCCATTTATGTGTTCCATCGTTGGCAATAGAGAAACTCCCAAATGTTCCTGCCAACACTTGATCTCTAAGTTTACAAGTGCCTTGTCTTGAAACTGCGTCTTCTTGACTTTGTTCTTCAGACTCGAGCTCACTTGCAGCTTTATTGACACTGAATCAGCATCTAGTTCCATCCTTCTATCTTCAGACAGTATGCTCTCCAGCCCAACTTCCTGATGTCTAGGTGCCGCTTCTTGGTCAAACCATCGATATCAGCTTCAATCGTCTTCGTTTACCCAATATTCCGCTCTTTCTGAGTAGAAATATATTTCAGACTTTTATAGTCCGTATATAATTTTACTCCCTTTCCATAATAATTCCATAGCCTTAAAGCAAGGATACTTACAACAAGTTCCGAATTATGTGTGGGATAGTTCTTCTCATGAGTCCGTAATTGCCTAGATATGTAGACAATTATTTTCCCATGTTGTTGAAGAATACAACCCAGTCTTTTTCCTGAGACATCTCTGTAGATGGTGAAACCACCGGATCCTGCGGGTAGCGCAAGGATTTGTAAGCTTCTTCTACAGCTTCTTAAATGCGTCCAGACAAACTCTTCATTCTTTCGAGTCAGCTTCATCATCGACTCAGCAATCTTGGCGAATTCCTACACAGATTCCAGTAGTATCCCATCAAGTCCAAGAAACCATTGAACTTAGATATACGACTTCTCCACAGCGGCTATCTATCTAGAGTCTATCAAATTTTCTTCTCTTGTGACATTATGGCAAAAACCACATTGTCTAAGAAAATTCATGTCTTGATAGCTTACCAAAAACTTCTTCAAAGTTCCTAGAAATTTCTCAGATGCTCTTCATGTTCTTCTTCAGTCCTTGAGTATATCAGATTTTTGTTATCTAAAGAAAAGACAACAAACTGATTCAATTACTCATAAAAAGACTCTGTTCATGAGATTCATGAACACAACATGAGTATTCATCATTCCAAGAGACATGATCCAAAAATTCAACTACCAGTATTTGGTGTTGAATGTCGTCTTGAGAATGTACTCCTTCATGATCTTAATCTGATGGTAGTCAGTTCTTAAGTTAATCTCCGAAAACCCTTAAGTTCACTCAACTTGGATAGATCATCAGTCGAGAAAAAGTAATTCTTCAGTGCCCTGATAGTCTACTCTCATCCATATTGTTTTATCCTTCTTGGATACAAACAAGACTGATGCTTCTTAGAGTGAAGCTCCGTCTTATATGAAACCCAACACCTTTAGTCCATTGATCTAATCCTTCATTTCCTTGGCTTCCTTCAGGTCGATTCTATAGTATCACTTAGTCATAGGGAAGGAGCTAGGTACTAGGTTAATGGAATATTTCTATGCATAGGGTAATCCAGAAACTATTAGGGAAAACTTCTATCATGAAGATGTAACTAAGATTTTTATTCATATAAGAGAATTACAACAAAACTCTCATAATTGATCTAGGGACATCTTGTTACAGCTTCTTAATAGATAATACTACTCAGCAGTCCTAAGTACTATTCTTCATGGTTCTGGTTCTTGCTTGGGCATCTCCATTTTCTTCCTCTTCTATGATCCTTGATTCTGCTTCATCCCTTCCTACGGTCTGTTGGATAGAGTCCTGAGGTTGTGGCATAATAGACGCTCCGATACGATGATAAGATAAGAGGCAGTCCTTAACTTGATGTTCAGCAGATCCACACACCAAACATTGCCTTAATCTCTTGCGACAAATGTTGGCTTGGTGACCAGGTCTCTTACAGTAGGCACAAGCCAAAAGCTTCTTGCAATATGGTTGTCGGACAGGGCCCAAATATCTTCTATTCTCATGGGTATCCCTCCTAGGACGAGGTTCCGCTCCAACTTGGTTTAAAATGGCTAAGGTTGCGTCGTTGATATTCTTCATGACTTCTCTCGAGATATCCATCTGTTCAGCTTGAATCTTCTGATACTCTAGGATTTCTTGAAATAGAGCAACCATCTGAGAGGTGTTCTCTGGTACTGGTGAAGCAACATGAGTGGGTACTTCCTCAAAGAAAAGTAACCCAGTTAGAGGAGAGGTAGGATTTGCCAGTGTGGGGAAAACTTCACTGGATGATTGGTGAGGATGATCAATCAGCTGGTTGGGTGAAAAGCTCTGACTTGACTGAAGAGGCGGGGTTCGATCCGGAGATGATACCACATCGCCAGCAGAGTTGGTTTTGTCAGTGGTCATTCTCTGGAAGGTTTAGGATGCAAGCATAAGCAAGGTAACCTACCAGTCTATAAAAATATTTATCATATATAAATCGGTCCTATGTTGTGGCAATTTTGATGTTCTAGTGTTCCTAATTGTTTCTAGTTTTCCTAAATTGTTGATTTAGTTGACCTGCATGGGCCACCACTAAAAACATGTCACGACCCGATCCCTATTTCTTGGGTCGACTCGGATCATGCCCAGCCTGCACCGTTGTTGAGACGGCGGCAATAAGCTGTATTCCATATGCAGGTACAATCAACAACACTTGAATTTATAATTGCCACAACATTTAATTTAACGATAAAATAAACTTGTTCATTACAAAAGAGTTCACCACTTTTAAAATAACATTAATTTAAATAAAAGACAACAAATCTCCATCTAAGCAGAAGTATCATCATCAACATCAGGAACCTCCTCTGGAAGCATAGCAGGATACAGCTCTGGGTCGTAATAGCTACTAATCTGTAGCTCTGAGTCATCAATAGGACCTATTGGGTGTGGGGAATCCAGTCAGGAAAGGAGCAAGTACAATTATGAAAATAACAATTTGCATAATGAATAGAAAATTGAAATATTAAAATAACTTTGGAAACAATGATTTTCAACTATAAAACAATTGTGATTTGAGTATGCAGTATCTATGACCGGTTTAGGATGATTCACTTGTATCCTATTGATACGGTCCGGCCTAACCCCGTGTGAAGAGGTGTAAGCTCGCACATTCATTTACTATTGGGCTTTGATCATAGATAACTACACTACTCCCCATTATCCCGATGCAATGATTCAATGTGTTACTCTAGGAGAGAGTACGTGTAACAATTGTGTATTTAATATGCAATATTCTAATATTAATTAAACTGAAATTAACACAACCGTACTTGCCTTGAATTTCAATTGGTCGAGATTTGTACTTCGGGATTCGAAAGGTCACGTTCTTCCTTGAAATCCTACATTCCGGGGAACTTTATCTCAGAAATACAAATACCAGAAAAATCTAGTTGCAATCTCTATTTGTCTTTCCTAGTCTATTTTAGTTATTAGCTAACTAACACAACATCACAACGTTTACTAATGAGTTTGAATTTAGAAATTCAATTTATTTAGGTTTTTCGGGAAAACTTGTAATTTTCAATTTAAATATAAAACTTGGAATTTTATTAACTTATTGGGAAAAAGATTGGTGTTTTATAATAACTAAATAAAAATATAATTTCTTTTCTTAAAATGAGAAAATCGTGAATTATTAATTAATAATTAATAATATTATTGATTAATCCTACTCGTTTACTCAATCCCAGAATTCACAAATCTAATGTTCCTACTGATTACAAACTTTTACAGAAAATAAAAGAATAGGCTTATGCCTTTACAAATTAATACATGAATTTAAATAAGAGAAAAATGGGTTAGTCCTTTTAAATCACCTAAAAATTAAATAATAAAATTTTAACTAAATTTGTAAATTATTAGAATGTCTCAGAACTGGTCCAATCTTCAAATACAGCTACTCTGCCTCAACGTCCGGACGAACCGGTGCGTTTGCATTTCGCTGGGGCCCATTGACCAATATGGTCGTCGCCCAAAATAATATAAAAAAAAATAATATTATCCGAAAATCCTTTGAAAATTATTTTTATAATTTTCTAAAAATTTCGGCAGCACTCCCTCTGTTTTCGGTCAACCCAAAAACTGGGAAATGCTTCCGATATACCTGCAAAATAATTTCCAAAACTCGAAATTCATATATATATCCATAGAACATATTTTTCCAAAGCCAACACAGCATTTCCGAAATGATAACGAAATTCCCGAAACCCGAAACCATTCCGATTTAACTTCCCAAAAGAATTCAATTCCAGCATATTAACCGAAAATTCCCAACAGAACCCAAAAGCAATAACAGAACATTATCCAATCTCATTCACAGAGCTTAAGAGCAAAAATTTGAATCTCCAATCATTTCCATTAATTCTCGAAAACCCGAGAATACAGAAAACAGAGAATCTCTTCTTAAAAAGTTCTCAAAAACCCGAGAAAAACTACAGAACCCAGTTCTGTCCTAATAATTCTATTTAATCACAGAAAACAAACCACAGCAATCATTTCCGAGATTTTCGGAAAAGCCGAAATAGCAACGTAACTATTACGTTGTCGAAAACCGAAATCCCGAAGGATTCGGGGACCAGAGAATTCATCATCGACAGAAAGGAAAATAGAGTTCCAGAAATTATACCCAAAACCGAAGTCGAAGGAAATCCCGAATTTGGGTCGCGGAACCGAACGGCAAAACGGACAGTGCTGGACATGGACAGGGGCGAGCAAAGGGTCGACGGACGAAGGCCACGCGGGGTGCCGGCGGTGGACGGCGGCGGTCGCCGGTCGGGCGCGGGCGGCGGTGGCGCGGGGCCGCGCGGGTCGACGGGAGCGCCGGGAAGCGGCTCGGTCGCGCTGGAAAGGGGCGTCGGCCTCGGGAAAACTCGGCCAGTGGTTCGTCGGGGAGGATCGAGAAGGGGATCGCCGGAAAATAGTTGATTTGGAAAGAGGATGAAGAAGATGGTGATGGTGTGGAAAAAATGATGGGAAAAAGCCCCTTTTATAGGAAATAGGTAGTGAAGGTTACCATTTAAGAAGATGGAGAGCCACCATGGCTTGATGGTCGGCCGGTTATGGAATGCGAGGGGGTCGACGGGTGGGGAAGAAGAAGAAAACTTCTTCGGTTCACAAAGGCCACTCACAGCACCCAACACTAAAGAAGAATGAAAAGGCTATTGAATGTTTTCTTCATCAGACACTTAATATATGTCATTCAATACCAAGAGTAAGTATAGACTTAATGGGTTGAGACATACGAATGGGTTTGAAACCCATTCAAGATTTATAGGTTAGCCTATAATTGGCTTGGGTTAGGTCCAATTGGACTTAGAAAAATAATGAGTTTGGGCCAGGATTGAAACTAATGGCCAAAGCAATGGGTTTCAATAAAATTTAAAGGCTTTGGGCTAGGAAAATTTTAGACAACTAAAAATATTTTTAAAGGAAATATTATTTAGAAAATTTTTGTACAATTTATAAAAATATTTTATGTTCAAATTTGGGTTCAAGTCCGGGCTGACATGCCAAAAATCCAAGTTTAACTATTTGAAAAATAATTTACTCTTAAATAAATATTATTAACATCTAACATTATTCTAAAGAAAAAATTTATTGCTAACAAAATTTTATTTAGCAAATAAAAAAAATTAGAAGTAAACTAAAAATACGGGTTTCACAATAACGCTTTCAAACTACGCTAAAAATAAGTGTAGCAGAAACTCATCATATTCATGACGTTTATTTTATGACGCTTTTAAAAAACATTTATAACACCCGTTTTTATCACGCTTTCTTTAAAAAAACGTCATGGTTTGTCATTAATGACGGTTTTTAGCCGTCATTAAAAGGTATTTCTGTTGTAGTGGCAACACTGGAGGAGAAGGTTCAACTTCGCCTCGGGAGAAGGAAAACTCCGGCTCGCCTGGAATGCTAAGAATAACCCTGCTAATGTGGCAGTCTATCCTAGCATATTGGTCCCTCAACCAATCCATCCTTAAGACCACATCATAATCGGCCATCGGGAACTCTATCAATCTAGCGTGGAATTCTCTACCGCTAACTACGATCCGACACGAGAAAAATACTCTATCTACTCCCACAAGTCCGTTACCAGTAAGTATATTGAGCCTTACTAATAATGACTCGGACTCCAGTCCTACCCGTATCGCGAATCGTGCAGATATAAATGAATGCGAGGCACCAGAATCAAATAATACTGAAGCTGGAAAGGTGTTGACGAGAATAGTACCTGCCACTACCTCACCTGGTGCTATTCCTTCTTCTCCCATGGTCAAAGCCAGCACTTGACCATGTCCTCTGGGTGCGGGCCCCCTCTGTTGAAAATTCCTCTGCCTGCTCTGGATCAGGGCTTGGGCTTGGGCATACTGCTGCGGTCTCTGCTGCTGGAATGCCTGGGCCTGCATCGGCAATGGCCTCGGGAACGGGTACTGCAGCTGCTGCTGCTGGACTGGTACTGGTCCTCTAACTGAAGGACTAGAGAAGGCCGATGAACTCCCCCTGTTCGGGCAATTCCCAACCCTGTGGTCCGGGGCACCACAAACCAAGCACAAACCTTGTGCTCTGCGACACTCTGATACCACATGCCCTGGCTTCCCGCAGTGTGAATATTCCACTGCGGAAGACTGCTTCTGCTTCTGCTGCTGAGGGTGCGTTGGGGTTGAATGCTGAACCGACGTCACTGAGGCCGCCCGCCTCGGAGCTCTAATGGTCAAAGCCCTGGCCGCCGGGGCTGGTGCTGAAGACCGATTCATCTGGCTGTGGGATCGCTTCCGTCCTCCGGTCCTATCCACAATCCTTTGGGAGGTATATTCATACCTCTGAGCTGCTCTCAACACTGCATCAAAAGTCTGATGCTCAAACTGCTCCACCGCCAATAAAATCTCTAGGTGGAGCCCCTGCTGGAACCGCTGGGCTCTATCGAACTCGGTTGCCACCAAGGTAGGAGCAAACCGACTAAGTTTCAAAAGCTCGACCGCATATCCGTCGACCGTCCTGCCCATCTGCTTTAGATTGGTGAACCTCGTCTGTAGATCATATCGAGCTACAGCATCAAAATACTTGGTCTGGAATCTCTCTCTGAATACTGTCCAAGCAATAGGGGCCACTAATCCAACGGCCTGCGCCGCCCACCAGCTGCGGGCATGATCCAATAGCTGCAGGCGCACCACGGCCACCTTCTCGGCTTCTGGAGTCCTGGCTGCTTCTAGAATCACCTCTGTGTCTTGAAGCCATGCATCTGCAGCGATCGCATCCTCACTGTCGTCGAAGAAGGGAGGGTTCAAGTGCTTGAAGCTGTTGGCCGCGCTATTCCCCTGATGACCTCCTCTGGTCAAAGCATCTGCCACCGCCTGGTGCAAGGCATCTCCGCGACGATCCTGGGAAGCTAATAGGGACCTGATGAGACCCACCAAAGTGCTATCCTCAGGCTCTGCAGGCTGGACGGGCTGACTTGGTGGTTCTCCTTCGGTAGGCATGACTCTGGAGGCTACTCCTGAATATTGGGCTTGATCTCAGGGTTGCGGCCGGTTCACGGGAGGTGCTCCGTCTTCCTTATCGGCAGGTCCAGGAACAATGCCACTGAAGAAGACGACATAGGAAACAATAAGGAAGGACCAGGACATATCAACAATACAAGTAGGTGATCAGGTTAAGATTACAGGGATTCAGAAGATACGAGCAGAGATCAAGGACGAGTACTGATTGAGACATCTATTCGGTAAACCCTCACATATCTTGATTTACAAGACCTGCATGGGCCACCACTAAAACCATGTCACGCCTCAGAACCAGAATACTGGAGAGCGGGGGCGTACATAGCCAGCTACGTATATTGAAGTGCAACCCTCCTCGCTATACGGTCATGGCTGTCTAGATACATGAGGGTTTAACTACAAGCCAACAGTCTCCTATGGTCATGAACAAGTCTATTGTCTCAATCTCAAGCAAGCAAATAATAGTAACAAGATGTCAGAGCACCAAATATACAATAGTAAGGCGTCCCATACATTACATATTCGGATGATCATGAAGCTAGTCGTACAAAATGTGAGGACTAGCAAGAGTTTAGTCATACATGATCAACCCTAGGATTTGTTAATCATGTTACAGCCCGTAGGCAGACAGTAAATAAAGATGCAATACGAGCTAATACGTGCTCGCCGGCTAAACGCCTGAAAAGAATAATTTTACAATAAAGTGGGAGAACAAAAAGAAATCCACTCATTGCCAGGGTTACGTCTGGTGGTCACCATCTGGCTGGAAGGTCGGTAGATCCTCTGGTGCTGCTCCGATATCTGGCCATACAAAACCAGCTGGGTCAAACCCCAGAAAGAGCAAGTGCCACAAAGGAGGCTTCACTTAGGAACTAAAACCAGCATATCACAATAGAATATTAAAGATAATAAATAAAGAACTGATAACAATAGAGATAACAACAGTAAACTGAGTACGAAGAAACCATTCAAGTAGCCAGGTCACAATCCTTAAATCAAACAAGGATCGGGGTTGTAACCCTTCACCTGAATAGAAACCCGTCTCAAATACTATTGGTACAGTAAAGAAAATAAACGAAGAGAGGACACAGAACTGCTCCGGAAGCCAGGTTACAACCCTTAAACCAAACAAGGACCGAGGTTGTAACCCTTCGTCTGAACAGAACTGGACCCCTGATCTTTATTGCTAAGGCCAGCATAAATAATCATTGATAAGGTAACAAGACAATAAACGAAGAGATGACACAGAACTGCTCTGGGAGCCAGGTTACAACCCTTAAACCAAACAAGGACCGAGGTTGTAACCCTTTGCCTGAACAGAACTGGACCCCCGATCGTTGTTGTTAAGGCAAGCATCAATAATCATGTCCTGTCATAATCTTGCACAGGATCAGGATAAGACTAAGCTGGAATAAACTTCATTCAATCAATCACGGCCAAGCAAGGAGTAAGGCTTGATACTTTAACTAACTAGGATTATCACAGGCCTAGTTACTAGCAAGATGCAACGAGATTATCCCAACAGCCACAAGCCCTGCAGACCATCCAGGTTATCCGGGTCGAATGACCGTTTATGAAGGGTGCACCACTTGACTATGTGCTGGAAATGTGCCCTACTCGTCGGTAGGCTACAAGTCCGTTAGTGCGCCCAGATAAAGGGATTGCTTGTAGCTGGAAAATCTCTTCATGATTACTGAATTATTCTAGTTTATTAGCCTTAGTCAATTGCAGTAGGTATCCCTGACCGTGGTACTCAGGGATCCCTATCCTAGACATGATGCAAGATACTACCAGTTTATTTGTACAAACACAATCGCCCACGGTGTCCAGGTCTTTCATACTTGTCATGTCAGACTAGCTGTCATAACAGCATGTCATGATATATCATGTCAGTTTACTGGTTAAGAGTGCGCCACGGCGGGCCACTATCGGGTTATATTCTTATATTATCATGAATGAGAGAAACTTGCATAAAATAACTAGTGATATATTTTTGAAGCCAAGAAAAAGATCTACAACTTTCACGTTTTGAGTTTTTCAAGATTCTAGCTACAAAACAACTTAAATAGGTAAAAACGGTGAAATAGAGCAATTCCGGCGCATGGGATTCCTGCACAATCGGCGCATGAGATTCCTGCACAATCGGCACATGGGATTTTTGCACCATCGGCACATAGGATTCCTGCACCATCGGTGCATGAGATTCCTGCACAATCAGCGCATGGGATTCCTGCACCATCGGCGCATGAGATTCCTGTACAATCGGCGCATGAGAAACTCATGTTGCGTCTTCAGTACATGCGCGTAGGGAACCTACGCGCATGACACGCTCGGAGTTAAGGGATGCGTTGCCGGGACTTCACGGCGCATGGCCTCCCGGCGCATGGGCTTCATCGTCCCCAAACAGCAAGTTCAGCCATGAAAGTCCTAAAAACTTGCTATGGCCATAACTTCCTCATCCGAAGTCGAAATCAAGCGAAACAAAAGCCAAAACTGCATGAAATTAAATTCTCTACAACATAGAATTATTAGTTTTCGAAAATAACCAAGTTTTAGAGATCAAAACTAAGAAAACCGAAAAATTACAAACTTAGATCTACAAGAATCCATCCATCAAATCCAAAGATGCCAAGTTCTAAAGAGGCTTAGAATCAAGTAAAGAAGAGAATGGAACAATAAAACTTGAGATCCATCATGAAGCAAGTTTGCACTTGCCTAGCTCTCTTCCCTGGTAGGTGGAAGAGTAAATATGGAGAAGAAGAAGAATAATAATGAAGAGAGAGAATGAAGGAATGGGTTAATAAAGGATGATGGGGGTGGTAGGTAGGGGTTCTCCCCTTGGTTCATGATGAACCAAGACAACCCAAGCCTAGCCGAACCAACCCAAAATAAACCGAGCCAAGCCAAGATATATGCAATACAAGAGAAAATACGTACACGTGTTCCAAGATACGTAATACTAACTACAGGCATTACAAAGGCGGGTTCCATAATGGTCGATTTACAGCGGTTGCGATAGGATCGTCGCACAGAAGTTCCAAGTAGAGACATTGAATAATAGCAGCAGAAATTTGAAGCAAAACACAAGTTATTCAAAAATCTCTTTATTGATATTGAAACAAAGATTACAATGGACGCAACGCCAAGATTACAAGTCACTCAAGCTCACTCTTCTCACATTTCAAGTCACTCAGCTCTCTCTCATCTCTCAATACAAGTCTTGAACCAGCGGATGCTTCGGAAGGCGACGTCCATACATTATGTCTCGTATAAGTCTTTACTCCATGCGGCCGTACGCTTCGAATCGCCAAGGAACTCCGTGCCTCGACGCATCCAAGCGAGCTCCGCGCCACGAGCTTCTACCTGTGCCTGCACATGAATACTATGTGGGTGTCAGTACTCAGCTGTACTGGTGGAATGAGCTCCTCGCCCACCCATACAAAATCGATACGTTCATTTACTTTTTTGCAACATAGTCCCTTTATGATTGTCTTTCTACTCTTGCCTTAGGATCAGTTTTAGGACAGACGCCTTGTCCTATTTTGTGTCTCAAGACCATCCCGTGCTTGCATCAACGTTAACCTATCAAGTCGTGCTTGTTTTTTGGCCCGTAATCAAAGATGCAACTACTCGGTGAGACTCTATTTTTATGTGACCGTGCTACCAATCCATCGTGCCGTGCCTCGCAACTCAGTGTGACTTAACCATATTGTCGCCTCGCGGCCCTTGCTACTTTGATCACCAACTGACCCAATCAAGACTTGTGGGCTAAGTGTCACTCGACCGACTTTGCCTTGCGGCATTTTCTGACTTAAAATCAAGATGACTCAAATCCAACTTATGCAACTTATATGCCGACAACTTAAGACTCGACGTCACATCTCGTGCCGAAGCACGGTGTCTTCGTTGCAGCCAAATCTTAGGCCCAAACATTGTCTTCTGATCGTGCATGCTTTCAACTCGACTCATTGATATAGTGAACACAATACTTGACTTAAATCCAAAGGCATACACGCAGATATCGCCGCCCATGCCGACTCATCAATATGAACTAGTCACTAGCGCCCAGCGCTATAATGGACTCCCTTTGTAGCTTTTGATTAGACGGACGCCCCTGTCAGCACAAGTAGCGAGCTCCACTGTAAGTCCCCGCCTAACCCGTGTGGTCATCCATCACAGCTGAGAATGTCTACCATCAAAACGGTTCCCATGGGCCACCTGGGTCGCCATTCGAGAAACTATTTATTTTACCTTGTATAAGTTGTCCAATGACCATGCAAGACTCGACTCGAACTGACGTCTCACACAGTCAATCTACTTCTAGTGTTACCATCTCTTTCAGGGCCAAGTTCAATACTTCTCACATTTGAGACCTTGCCTCGATGACCCAGTCGTGAGCATTCTTCTTTCTTGCCCTATCATTTCATTCAACTCAAGAACAACTATTTGAAGCACTTTTCCAAACTCAATGATGCAATCGTGGCCCGTGCCTCAAAATACTAAGTCCGTGACATCGTGTCTTAAACTAACTTGAACTCTATATGGCACCACCGCCCGAGTCATACTCTATATGAAGGGCCTTGAGACCGTACGACTATGTGGTTACACTCCGCCGTAGAACTCATAGGACCGTGCTTGTTACTACTCTGATAGCATAATATAACTTGCCTAACTTAACTTTGCAACAACTAGACGGGCAAAAGCTGCGTCAAGCTTTGCCTTAATGGAACGTGCCGTACATGTGTCCGGTTTGAACAAACAAGTTATTTGATTGCCTAGACTTATGCCACAAATTGTGCAATACAGCTTAACCAATAGGGCGGGCAAAGTCTATGCCAAGCCTTGGACAATATATCGTGCATGCTTTATCAAGTATTCATGTGGACGACGTCTAAGACTTAGGCTACGTTCATAACTTCGCCTACTCAACCAACTTTCCTTCTCCCAAGCCACGGGGCGAAGGATCGAGTATCGTTTTCAAAATACGCCGTGCACCAACTCTAAGTCAACCGTTGGACCTTTCCATATTCTAATTCAATTCGACCTGTCGGAATTATTCCCTTAGCTATGTAGATTCGTCTCTTTTATTATCAAGCCTACTTGTGCAAGTTAAAAATATGTGATTTATTATATGAAGGCTAAGATGAGGCAAGTTCACCGAAACTACCCCACCTGAGCGAGCGGTCGCCTCGACCGAGCGATATCTTCGAACAGCCGTTGCAAGGCTAAGTTCGAACGCCGTCAGCGTTCCGATTCCTCCGATTGACTGAACGGGACGTGGCACTACATCATACACCACTCATAAAAAGTTTCGTCCTCGAAACTAACTGAGTACACTTATCGACTTATCACTCGATATTCAACGACTCTCGTGCGCACACTTCGCCTAGGTGTTCCTTCAATCCGAGCCACGCTCGTACTGCCGTCACATTTCTTTGAAACTCTATTTCTAAATCCTTAACACTTTTCTATTCCTCAAGTCTCACTTGATTCAACGTATCACTTAGTTGGATCATGCACATATTCTAGGCGTCCCCAAAATACATACATTTCAGCCAAGTCTCGTGATAGAAAATCCGCCATTACCACTCGAGTCGGATCGTGCACATATTCAAACATCCCTGATATACATGTATGTCAACCAAGCCTCGTGAGTGGTGCCTCCATAGTTCCTATCTCTCCCACCGGGCCGTCTGCCTAACCGCTAGGCTATGTCTTTAGGCTAAAGTCATCCGTCAGTATTGGAATCATAGTTCCCAAACAATAATATCAATACTGACCCCATCCTAAGGTCTAACCAAGTTGATTGTATGTGGTTTTCTACCCAAGCTCGCATCACTCTGATTTCTAAACATCGAGCATCGATTCCCTACACACATCCCAACATTCGTCGCACGGTGTCTGAGTCATTCAGCAAAGCCATCCTACGATAAGTTCATTGAACCAAATCTTTAACATATCAATATCGCTTGTCCAATAAGCCATTTCACATAGTCTACCTCTCCGAACAAGTTCAACACAATCTGCCTATCAATCCTTTCAAGTCAAACACGCTTTGACACAACTTATTGCTAAACCATAATTCATATTTCATATTTCCTAAGTCGTTCATCATAATTTACGTATTCGATCATAAGGTCGTCTAGCTTAACAATATGTTGTGCCCCGATCTCACGCGAATCAGATTATCTACGGTGGGCATGAATCACCATGCACGCTCTCGCGTGATAATCATCCTCATCGGGACGTAACTCTTGTTTTGTGCCTAGACTAATTCATTCTCGATACGTAGACTGGATCTATTAAATCCTCAAGTTTACTCAATTATCAATCGTAAGTCCAAACATCCTCGAATTTTTTTTCGCATCAAACCAAAAAGTCGAGACAATTAAAGTTTCCGCGTCCTGATTTTTCGAGTTCGATCATTCCCACGACATGAATCACCATGTCAGCGCTCACGCGGAATGATCGTCCTAAATCTGACGTAACGTATGTGCGAGGATGGAGTTACGCTCGCACAAGACAAGAATGTCGATGTTGTGGTTATCCGCATAACCATCAAGACACAATCATTTTTATCCAACATTTATCTCAATCAAAATCCTAAGTATAGCATCCAACTAAACAATAACACTTGCACGATCGTCATCTGCCGAGTCAGAGTAACCCCGAGTTATCACATATCGATCTTTGATACGCCTCAATACGATCGACGATATGCGTAACCTGACGATCTTCCTTTATCAAGTCATCCGTTCGCTACACCTTAACTTTTCCTCGATTTGATTTATCTATTCGATCATTTTCGCGTTTTATACTTCGCACAATCCTCAATCCCATGCGTGTTCCGTGCACGTCAATTTCTAAGTTATTTGAATCAACTCGTCAAATCTCAAGACTACAACTTATTCAACGATACTCAATCCACGGCTTTGCATACACGCGACGCTTGCTGATAGACTCATTGACACCCCACATCCTCATTCGATCGACATCCCTGAAGCTATCGCATAGACCACTCAGGGATGAAGTTATTCAACAAATCCTCAACTTATCATTTGAATCAAAATTGACTTCTTCAAATCCCGTTCGAACCATTCCCCTAATTCCAAGCATGCTCATCTATATCACACCGACGTTAACATCGTCGTTCGATAGCACCCCTATCGATAGTCATCTTATTTACTTAATTAAGTCTAACTCATTCTTGCTCGAAACATTACGAATCCCGCACTCGACTTTGCTAAGGTCAACACAATCCTTGGTGTATATGCCCAGCCCGACTTAGCCAACCGTGCTTACGCAAACCATCTTTTTATTTTATCAAAAATTGTTCTCCTGTATTTTACAAAATAGATAGACTTATTATATGGACATCCCGTGGGACAATTGAGAGAGAGCGCACCAATGATATCAACTTTGCGGAAGCAACACTTCAGAGTTTACGGAAATAACAGAGTTAAAGAATTCAATCAATAGTCCAAGGACGTAAAGCCGTGCTCTGATACCATTATGTCACGCCCCGCACCCGTAGGATCGATCGTCCTCGCTAAGACGTGATGCCGTACGAGCCTAGATTGCGTTCGTACAAGGCGGGTTCTATAATGGTTGATTTATAGCGGCTGCGACGGGACCGTCGCACAGAAGTTCCAAGCAGAGACATTAAATAATAGCAGCAGAAATTTGAAGCAAAACACAAGTTATTCAAAAAGCTCTTTATTGATATTGAAACAAAAATTACAATGGGCGCAAGACCAAGATTACAAGTCACTCAAGCTCACTCTTTTCACATTTCAAGTCACTCAGCTCTCTTTCATCTCTCAATACAAGTCTTGAACCAGCGTATGCTTCGGAAGGCGACGTCCATACATTATGTCTCGTATAAGTCTCGACTCCATGTGGCCGTACGCTTCGAGTCGCCAAGGAACTTCGTGCCTCGACGCATCCAAGCGAGCTCCGCGCCACGAGCTTCTACCCGTGACTGCACATTAAAACTATGTGGGTGTCAGTACTCAACTGTACTGGTGGAATGAGCTCCTCGCCCACCCATACAAAACCGACACATTTATTTACTTTTGTGTAACATAGTCCCTTTATGATTGTCTTTCTACTCTTGCCTTAGGATCAGTTTTAAGACAGACGCCTTGGCCTATTTTGTCTCAAGACCATCCCGTGCTTGTATCAACGTTAACATATCAAGTCGTGCTTGCCTTTCAGCCCGTAATCAAAGACGCAACTACTCGGTGAGACTTCATTTTCATGTGACCGTGCTACCAATCCATCGTACCGTGCCTCACAACTCAGTGTGAATTAACCATATCGCCGCCTCGCGGCCCTTGCTACTTTGATCACCAACTGACCCAATCATGACTTGTGGGCTAAGTGTCACTCGACCGACTTTGCCTTGCGGCATTTCCTGACTTAAACTCAAGATGACTCAAATCCAACTTATGCAACTTATATGCCGACAACTTAAGACTCGACGCCATATCTCGTGCCGAAGCACGGTGTCTTAGTTACAGCCAAATCTTAGGCCCAAACATTGTCTTCTGATTGTGCACGCTTTCAACTTGACTCATTGATATAGTGAACATAATACTCGACCCAAATCCAAAGGCATACACGTGGATCGCCGCCTATGCCGACTCATCTATATGAACTAGTCACTAGCGCCCAGCGCTATAATGGACTCCCTTTGTAGCTTTTGATTAGATGGACGCCCCTTGCCAGCGCGAGTCGTGAGCTCCGCTGCAAGTCCCTGCCTAACCCGTGCGGTCATCCAGCACAGCTACGATTGTCTATCATCGAAACGGTTCCCATGGGCCGCCTGGGTCACCGTTCGAGAAATTGTTTATTTTACCTTGTACAAGTTGTCCAATGACCATGCAAGACTCGACTCGAACTGACGTCTCACACAGTCAATCTACTTCTAGTGTTACCATCTTTTTCAGGGCCAAGTTCAATACTTCTCACATTTGAGACCTTGCCTCGATGACCCAGTCGCGAGCATTCTTCTTTCTTGCCCTATCATTTTATTCAACTCAAGAACAACTATTTGAAGCACTTTTCCAAACTCAATGATTCAACCGTGGCCCGTGCCTTAAAATACTAAGTTCGTGACATCGTGTCTTAAACCAACTTGAACTCTATATGACACCACCGCCCGAGTCATACTCTATATGACGGGCCTTGAGACAGTACGACTATGTGGTTACACTCCACCGTAGAACTCATAGGACCGTGCTTGTTACTAATCTGATAGCCTAACATAACTTGCCTAACTTAACTTTGCAACAACTAGATGGACAAAGGCTACGTCAAGCTTTGCCTTGATGGAACGTGCCGTGCATGTGTTCGGCTTGAACAAACAAGTTATTTGGTTGCCTAAACTTATGCCACAAATTGTGCAATGCAGCTTAACCAATAGGGCGGGCAAAGGCTATGCCAAGCCTTAGACAATGGATCGTGCATGCTTTATTAAGCATTCATGTGGCCGACGCCTATGACTTAGGCTACGTTCATAACTTTGCCTATTCAACCAACTTTCCTTCTCCCAAGCCACGGGACGAAGGATCGAGTGTCGTTTTCAAAATACGTCGTGCACCAACTCTAAGTCGACCGTTGGACTTTTCCACATTCTAATTCTATTTGACCTGTCGGGATTATTCTCTTAGCTATATGGATTCGTCTCTTTTATTATCAAGCCTACTTGTGCAAGTTGAAAACATACGATTTATTATGTGAAGGCTAAGATGAGGCAAGTTCACCGAAACTACCCCACCTGAGCGAGCGGTCGCCTCGACCGAGCAATGTCTTCGAACAGCCGTTGCAAGGCTAAGTCCGAACGCCGTCGGCGTTCCGATTCCTCCGATTGACTGAGCGGGACGGGGCACTACAAATACGGCTTGCATTGCGCAAGTCCGAGAGGGATTCATCAAAGGAGATCGAATAAGCACCTTCCGTCAAAATTATTTTATGCACATGAGCTCCAAAGGACAAAAGTGATCAAAGTCAAGCAAGTAAGATCAAATGAAAACTTAGCCGAATTGTTACCAAGGCACTACCAAAGTCCACATTTTAGAAGTTGGTACATGGAATAGGCATGGGACGACTTAATCATCAGACAAATTTGCTGTTACAGATCCATTATATTGAGGGGTAGTATGACTCATGAAGAATATTTTTGAGTTTTGTACGTTGTATTTATATTGAGGGGGAGTATGACTCATGAAGAATATTTTGATTTTTGATTTTTTCCATTGAGTTTTTCTTAGTAAGGTTTTAACGATGCAACAAATGTGCATACACCACCAACTAATTAATAGTGAATAATCAAGGGGGAGTGTTGTAAATATGGATAATTCACATAATTATTTGGTCTACATAACCTATGTCTTTTGGTTATCCATAACCTATAACTTTTGGTTATCCATAACCTATGTCTTTTGGCATTTCTCCTTTAATTATCCTCATGATGTTAATCTCCATTGTAACCATATATAAAGGGCTCTTCTCAAGTTGATTGAGACAAATGAATGAAGAAACAATCTCCTCCAATTTTCTATCTCCATCTCTTTACTTTATAATAAGCTTGATATTCTCAACTTGATATCATAAATTTTAATACTAGTCAACTTATACCTCAACTATAATTGTACAACTTAATATCCTATCGTTGTAAACAAAAAAAATGTTAAACGACAACAATACACCCATCCTCCCTCCTCGCTCCTCGGTGATAGTGATGACAATGGATGAGGAGGGGAGATTAAAGGAGGGAGAGGGTGATAGTGGGGTGAGGGTAGGGGGTGTAATTTTGTAAAAAAAACCCGGAAAACTTAACCTTGACAGACGGAGGGTCCAAGTTGAAAATATTTAATACTTGATGGTATCAAGTTGTTTAGTTTCAAAGTTTAGGGTATCAAATTGAAAAATTAGAATAGTTGATGATATCAAGTTAAAATTTCGTCTAGTTTAACCATAATTTCATCTTTGAGTCTAGCTCATTAAATAATAGAAAGTTCAACCGAAAAAAACCAAATAAACTAAATCGATTGTCGATTCGGTTTGAATTTTTGTAAGTGTGACAACCTCCGATACTGGTTTAAAACGATTCCAATTGTGCAATTCGAGCTGAATGATTGGTGGGCTGAGTCGGTCATAGGCATTCATGGCTCTTGGGTCGGTCCGGCTTGGATTTGATCGAATCTGGCCAGCACGAATTTGACAGACCGATCCCATGTTTTGGCCGCCTTGCCCAGTTAACATCATGATTTTTAGCTTCTAATTCTATCTTTTATTTCAAAATTTAATAGCTTAGTAAGAACTTCATTAATATATGCTAGAATGACCTAGGGGAGCGAGGTTTCGGTATCGAAGAATGAACACTATTGAAGATAATCAGTGTAAGAGAGGGAATCACACACTGGATTACAGAGCTGGAATAGAATCGATGAGTGCATAACATTCTGTTGATATATTTAATAAGAGAACATATTATATTTAGTATGGGAATATCTTGAGGACATATTTGGGATGCCAGAATATGTCACAGGATATTCCATGATGTAAAAGCTATATAAAGCCTATGAGATTATCAATAAAACATATCAATCAATCTCTACATGGTATCAGAGCCACCTTTCCACAAACCCTAATCCTAGCCGCCACCAAAACCCTAACCCCTCTTCTTTCCCCGCTCTCGCAGCCGCTCCCGCTGCTGCTACTACTGCGGCCACTGCTGCCGCTGCCGTCGCTGCCGCCGCTGCCGCCGCTGCCGCGACACCGCTGCTGCCGCTGCCGCGGCTGACTGCTGCTGTTGTCGCGGCTGGATGTTACTGCTACGGCTGACTGCTACCGCTATGGTTGCCGCTGTGCGCGCCTCCATCAGAGGACGACGAAGACGAGGACGAAGAAGATGCCGATGCCTAGATTCGATGAAATCAGACATGTTCAGATATAGGAGAGGACGACGAGGACAAGCGTGAGTCATGGAGAAAGCGTGACGTGATCAGAGAAGAAGCATCGATGGAGTCGATCCTCAAGAAGCTGGATGCTGACGATGTGGCGACGTTGATGAAGTTGATGAAGGTGTCGGCTGGTGAGAGCACGACACAAATGTCGCCAAAGTTGGAACTACCCTCCATCGATCTGAAGCTGGACGGACCAGCCACCTATCTGAGTTGGTCACGACGGGTGAGAAGAACCCTTGCAGGAAAGAACCTGGAGGGATTCTTGAAGGGTGAGAAGACAGAGCCGGACGAGGGCTCGACAGGACGCGACGAGTGAAAATCCACTTATATGGTAATTTACATCTGGCTTCTCAATTCCTTAGTCCAGTCTATTGCCTCCACAAGAGATGGAATTGAGATGGTGAAAGACGTGTGGGAGAAGCTGAGGAGAAACTATGATGGTGTGGGGAACAACCTACGGATCTTCCAGATAAAAGGAGAAATCGACGACACTGTACATGAAGAGAAGACGGTACAGGAGTACGCTACAGAGTTGGAGCGTCTCTGGCTGGATTATGATTACTCCACAAAATGGGCAAGCTGCGGGGACCCAAAGTGCAAGGAGAGACGTGTGTCTGCAGGAGAGGACGATAAAATTCCTCAAAGGGCTGAATACTACATTCACACAGAGGACGGTCTTACTCCTCGCACAACCAGAGATTCCTAGTCTCGAGGAGGCTATCTCAGTCATGATCCAGGAGGAGACGCGCATCAGACTACAGGCGGGGATAGGTGGTCCCCCCGAAGCAAAGTCAGCACTAGCGGTTACTAGCTCGGGCGACACAGTACCCAAGGGAGAGCTCTGGCAATAAAATCGACAGTGCTACAACTGCGGGGAGATGGGCCATCATCGGTATGCTTGTACCAAACCACCTAAGGATGGAAACTCAGGTGGTGGACGTGGACGAGGATATGGTGGACATGGTCGTGGTCGAGAAGGCCGGCGAGGCGGCCGAGGAGGTTATCGGGCAAACCTGCTGGTAGCAGAAGGGAATGGAGGAGCTGGTGGCAACTTTACTGAGGAGGATTAGGCACTGCTGGACCTGCCGGAGAGAAAGCAGAGAGCGTCCACCGAAGGAGAGACATCCACCCCATTCCTCGTTGGAGGTAACGTCGCTATGTATGCCCACCCATCAGAAGGTACTGACGAGTCACTCGCTCTTGCATCTTTGTCTTCCCTTAAAATGTCAGACTGGATTATCGACTCAGGAGCATCTCGACATGTGACCGGGAACGCTAGTGAGTTTTCTTCATACACTCACCTAGCATCAACAGACACCATTCAGACTGCAGATGGCACTTTTCAACCAGTGGTCGGTAAGGGTACTGTTAATTGTACAGGTTCAGTAAGATTATCCAATGTGTTACATGCTCCATCCTTTACAGTCAGTCTCTTGTCTATTAGTTCTATAATTCTCCAATTGAAATGCATTATTTTTTTTGATATTCCTAAAGTGATCTTCCAGGAGAAAGGGACGGGACGAAGACTTGGGACTGGCACATGGCATGAGAGACTGTGGTACCTAGATCGAGAAGGACTGGACTCAGCATTGGTATCTATGGCAGAGAAGGCTGAAATGTGAGAGCTGCAGCAGAGGACTGAAGATACTTTGATAGGAGGATGGGACATTCTTCCTTTGATACTCTAAGTAAGTTGTATCCAGAGATGTATGCAAAATAAAATAAACAAAAATTAGTATGTGATGCATGCGAGTTAGAAAAACTTACTAGGAGCTCATATGTTGGTACTGGTCATAAGAGCTCTTTTGCTTTTGAGGTAGTACATTCTGATGTTTAGGGTCCGTGTGCTACTAACACTATGAATGTGTATAAGTACTTTGTTTTCTTTATTGATTGTGCATCTCGTGTCACCTGGCTGTATTTGATGAAAAACAAGAGTGATATATTTGCTTATTTTTGGGACTTTCATAAGCATGTCCAGACTTGGTACAATGCAGTGGTGAAGGTACTGAGGTCTGACAGTGGCACAGAGTATACCAACAGGACGCTTGCAAAGTACTTGTCAGCACATAGCATACAGCATCAGACCACTTTTGCATGCACACCAGCACAAAATGGAGTAGCAGAAAGGAAGAACCAACACCTTCTAGAGATCGCAAGAAGTATGATGACCGACATGAATGTCCCACAAAATCTATGGGGACATACAGTGTTGACAGCAGCTCAACTTATCAACAGGATGCCTTCAAAAGTCTTGGGATGGAAGTCTCCATGTGAAGTATTACAAGGCAATAATAGTGGGATACTTTCACTAAAGGTGTTCGGGTGTGTGTGTTTTATGAAGGACAACAGACCATCAGTTGGAAAACTTGACCATAGAGCGGTCAAGTGCATCTTCGTGGGCTACTCAGCGACTCAGAAGGGGTATATGTGCTGGAGTCCAGTAGAGAGAAGAAATTTGTTAGTATGGATGTCCACTTCCGGGAGCATGGGCCATATTACCGCAAGGAGGGAACTTCGCACAACACGCCTAATACTACCAGTATAAAGCGAGAGGGGGAGATGGACTTGGTGGTAATCGATTTAGAAGTTTGGCATAGAGACATGATTGAGTAGGAACATGAAGGTGAAGCGGAACAGGGGAAGGAGATGAGAAGTGTTAGGCCTACGGCTCAGGGGGAGTTACTTACCTACAACAGGAGAGAGAAGCAAACTGCAGGACCAGTACCCACAGTGCCAGTGCTAAGTCCTTTGCCTGCGTCTGTCCCTTCTCCTGAGACACCTACACCACCGTCCTCCTCATCTACACCACCATCCTCCTCAGGTGATATCATTTATCCTACTTCTTCTACACTACTACCTATACGAAGGACTACTCGCAGTAATGCGAGAAATCCTCCAGACAGATATGGTTGGGATCTTGCTAAGTTTATTTCTTATGATCATATCTCTTCTTCTCATGGAGCATTTATAGCATCTTTGGATAGTATTACTGTACCTAACAATTGACAGGTTGCCAAGAACGATCCAAAGTGGAAAGCAGCGATGCACGAGGAGTTGTGAGCTCTTGAGAATAACCACACTTAGGAGCTGGTGAGCATGCTAGAAGGAAAAAGAGCAGTCGGATGCAAATGGATTTTTACTGTGAAACAGAACCCAGATGGACATGTTAGGCGCTACAAAGCTCGATTGATGGCAAAAGGATACAGTCAGACGTACGGCATCGACTATGACGAGACCTTTACACCAGTGACGAAGATGAGCACTGTCAGGACCTTGATCTCCCTGGCAGCCAATGGAGGGTGGAAGCTACAACAACTGGATGTGAAGAATGCATTTCTTCATGGAAATCTAGTGGAGGAGGTGTACATGGAGATACCACCAGAATTTGGCCCCAAACAGACATAAGGCAAGGTCTGCAGACTGAAAAAGTTCCTCTATGGACTGAAGCAGTCTCCTTGAGCATGGTTTGATAGGTTCAGGAGAGCAATGATAGGGATGGGATATCAGCAGATATATGCTGATCATACTGTCTTCTTCAGACGAAGTGGATGCCACATCACCATGCTTGCTGTATATGTAGATGACATGATTATCAGAGACGATGATGAGCAGGAGATCGCCCAACTCAAAGGAAAACTTGGCAAGGAGTTCGAGGTGAAGGATCTTGGCCCTCTTCGATACTTTCTTGGGATTGAGATTGCTCGAGATACAGAGGGAATTGTTCTTTCTCAAAGGAAGTACGCACTAGACCTGCTTACGGAAACATGGATGATGGGATGCAAACCAGCTACGACATCGATAGATCGGAAGTTCAAACTGGATGCTGAAGCTGGAGAACCAGTTGACCGGGATATATATCAGAGATTGGTGGACAAGTTGATCTACTTGAGCCACACTCGACCTGATATCAACTTTGCGGTCAACGTAGTGAGCCGCTACATGCATGACCCCCGGAAGGGTCATATAGACGCAGTGTACCAGATTCTGAAGTACTTGAAGGGAGCCATCGGGAAGGGACTGATTTTCAGAAGAAATAATCATGTGAGCATCGAGGGCTATTGTGATTCTGACTGGACTAGCTGTGCTGACGATAGGAGATCCACATCGGGGTACTGCATATTTGTAGGAGGCAACTTGGTCTCTTGAAGGAGTAAGAAACAGTCAGTGGTGGCTAGATCAACAGCTGAAGCAGAGTATAGTGCTATGGCCTTGGGAGTCACAGAGCTATTGTGGTTGAAGAATATGCTGACGGAGTTAATGCTGGACCAGGGAGCCAAGATGAAGCTATGATGTGACAACTAGTCAGCTATTAGTATTGCCAACAATCCAGTGCAGCATGACAGGACCAAGCATATCGAGATTGACAGATTCTTCATCAAAGAAAAGCTTGATAAAGGGCTACTAGAGCTGGGCTACGTTCCAACCAAAGATCAAGTAGCAGACGGACTGACCAAGGGGCTTCGCTCTATCAGCATGATGAGAGGATGTGACAAGATGAACTTAGTGAATATCTTTCGCCCATCTTGAGGGGGAGTGTTGATATATTTAGTAAGTGAATATGTTATATTTAGTATGAGAATATCCTGAGGACATATTTGGGATGCCAGAATATGCCACATGATATTCCATTGGATATTCCATGATGTAAAGGCTATATAAAGCCTATGAGATTATCAATAAAACATATCAATCAATCTCTACACATTCTATTGACCCAAACTTTCTGGCTTAGGGAGAAGAACTTTTAACTGATTTATCTGGTGCTTTTCTTCCTCAAAAAGGTTATTCAAACGGAAACAGATCTGCTGTTCTCAAAATAATAGCCAACTATGTCATCTCTTTTATGCGTACGACTTTTGTATCCATAATTATTTTGTTCTTTAAATAAAAAAAAACATAAAAAATTGCATGCACAGAAGAATGAGTATAATTATAACATCTATTTTGAGGATATTCAAACACCCGAGTATCGTTCAGTCTAGGGCTGTGCACATTTAAGTCAAATCGACCAAATCGAATCAAACCGATCCGAACCGATCGATTTTTGACCGAACCGATGGTTCAATCGGTTTGGTTCGACTATATATTTTCTAAAACCGATCGGTTTGGTTCGGTTCACGGTTTGGTTATTCCAAAACTGATTAAGACCGAACGGAATCAAACCCTGTGTGAGTGTTAAATAATAAGGGTTGGGTTGGGTTGGACCGGTTGGTAGGCCGGGAGACCGAGACTACTAGGCTAGTGTTAAATAATTGGGAGTAAGCAGTAGTGAATGAAAACAAAAGTGAAATTTTTTTTTTCTCATTCTCATGTATAATTGTTGTGCACATTTTCATATATGATGATTCTGACATAGGTCACTCTCATTCCATAATATGCATCTTCTTCATTGAACTGACTTTTGAAATTTGAAATTGAATGGTTTATGTTAGGGGTTGTTGGTTGGCAGCTGTTACTTCCAAACCGGACCAAGTCCATTTTTTTCATGTGATTGTGTGAAGTTTCACACCACAAAATTAGCAACAATACCTAACTTAATGGCAATCCATTTTTTTCCTGTGATCAAAACCGACCAAGTCGAACCGAACCAAATCGAACCAAGTCGGTCGGTTTTAAAACCGAACCGACCAGTTGGTTGGTTTGGTTCGATTGTGATTGTTTTCAAACCGATTAACTTCGGTTCGACTTCGATTGTGACCAAATAGGTCGACCACCGACCGATGCACACCCCTAGTTCAGTCCTCGACGTAAAGCTAAACGAGACAAACAGAACAGTTACAAAGTCTCTAGCAGACAGGACAACGAGAGCCAGTTGTAGCAGTCGCCCGGTTTCATTTGTGACCATTGATGTTTGTTGCTTATAACCGATGCACCTCTCCCTCATGAACCATACAGTCAGTACCAAGAAGACCCCTAGTAGTACTAGTACCAGTAGGTTTGTCTGAATGTTAGTTCCAGAAGTGCAGGTGCAGTCCAGACAACTCTCTCAACAAAACCCTTCCCAAATATGAATCCCACTGTTTTCTCTCTACAACAAAACTAATGGTACTCAACTCATTTTGATTTTGATCACTAACAGAGAGTACTTCTCTTCCATTTCTTTTACTGGTTGGCTAAGTAATTTGTTGTATATATGCAGTCTCTTCTGCCATTGCTTGTTAGGTCCCTGGTGAGGTTTTTGGGGTCGCTGGCCACCAGGCCGACGGCATCCGTGACGACCATCCTGTACTACAGCGAGGTCATCCCGAGGGGCGGGAACCTGCAGAGGCTGGTATGCAACGATCTCCTCTACGATGAGAACTATCTCTTCCACTTCGTCATCGGCTTCTTGCGATGTTTTTCTTAGCTGACAGCGGAGAGTCAGAGCAATATCATCGATTAAGAAACTTGCTTTTCCAATAATATATACTGGCATTTTTGTTGTGTATATGTTTAGTTGTTGTGAGCAGAGAAGTTGGTTAAGAATTCTATAAAATATGATAAAAAACTGTGAAATGAAATGTTATAAAATATAAAAGAAAAACTATGAGAAATGAAATATTGTTCAGTAACTAGCAGCATGTCACACGGACTTAGTATTTTTGCTAGCACTTCGTTCCGTGCGGCGCACTATCCTTCAGGGCCGGCCCTGGTCCAGAGCGGCCAGGACGACCGTCCAGGACCCTCGGATCATGAGGGGCCCAAATAATAGTTTAAAGATAAATATGTTAACAATTTTGTATCTCAAAATAGGACTAGTATATATCATGGGCCCATTTTGACACAAAGTTATTGTAGTGTAGTGGTTAGTACATTAGACTCCTTACAAAAGGTCCTATAATTTTTTTTAAAAATATTTTTTTTACATTATGTGTGGGGGCCTTATTTTAAAAGTTTGTCCTGAGCCCCCATGAGCTCAGGACCGGTCCTGCTATTTTCCTACTTGAAGACTCGTGCAAGCCTTCCCGAACCCGTTTAGCTAGATCGCTAAGGCGATATTGAAAACTTGTGGAGCAAAAGATGGAGAGATTAGAAGCTTGAAAACTTCACTATACAAGAAAAGACTACAACTTTGGGTGGTGAGGAACTAATGAGGCCCCCCCCCCCCCCCCCCCCCCCCCCCCCCCTTATTTATAATGGCTCATAGAAATTTACATGAAAACTTCTGGAAGGAATATTCCAGAAATTATTCTTCCTACCATACTGGAATCGACATATTCTAGGATTATTCTCTAAGGAAAATAAAATAAAACTTCATGGACCATCCAGAAGGATCTTGGGCCATCTAGAATGATCTTGGGCCTTCCAGAGAAATCTACCATCTTCTGGAGAGTTCCGCCATCTTCTGGAATGTTCTGGAAGCTTTCCACATAACCCCGGTCCGTGGAGAGTTATGCAAATCCGTCTTGGTGGAGCAAAACTTTTGTGCCTGACATTCTCCCCCACCAGTTTCGTCGACGCCCTCGTCGACGGTTGCAGCAAGTCTCGGGACGATATCCACTCTCGTTGGCATGATCGCTGCGCATCGTCCCTCCTTTGTGCGTCTCGTGCGACGATTTCCTTTGCCCATCTACTCCTCAAGATCGAAAGCAAACTGGCTCGTCGCACCAACTCTAGCCTCGGTCCGTGCCCTCCTCGCCATAGGACGAATCTCGCGCGAGCTATCGAGTCGCTGATCCCCCTCGTCTCGTGGCTGCACTTGGTTCTGCACACCTCCACGCATGCGAGTCCCATTGCGAGCCTGTCGACCCGATTGTCCCCCATGAGCTTTGAGCAACTCCTTGTGCGAGTTACTTCGCCTCGTCGTTTCTGCCTCCGTGCAGCTTGCGACACACATCTCTGCACTCGTGCCTAGCCCGGTAGCACGGTCCACCTCCCTCCGCGAAAGTGGTTCCTCGGGGCGTCCCTTTGCAACACCCTTGGTCTCGCAAGAAAGGCCTTCCTCCTCGAAGCCATCCTTCTTCTCGACTACCGCTAGGTACGTCGTCCCCCTTTTGCCACCCTTCTTGTACTGAGTAGCGGAGATAGCTTTCCCCTTCGAAGGCTTGCCTCGTGCAGCTTTCACCATGCATGATGAGCTTTCCTCCATGAAGCCGACAACTCTCAAGTGTGGCATCAGAATCGCCTTAGCCGCAATAAGACAATCCATGCCAAGTATCATCTTGAAGTCATCCAGCGACGTAACAGTGAAATTGGCGGACCCCCTTGGCTACCCCCTACACGGGGTGCGCCTCCGCATTAACTGCCTTCATCATGCTCGGATCTTCCTCTAAGGCTAGACCCAAGCGACGGACCTCCGCTCCCGCGATGAAGTTATGAGTGGCGTCCGTATCAACCAACGCCTGTGTGCTCATGCCATTGATCTTCACATCAACGTACATGAGCTCCCTGCTCGGAGTCCTCGACACAGCAGACTTGGTCTTCACGGCGTTGAGTAAGCGCAATGCTCCCATGTGTGCTCCCACTTCGCACTCTTCGTCCTCCACCTCCTCGCTTCGGACGACATTTACACGCATGCTCCTCATCGGACAATCCAGAGCAAAGTGCTTCTCTCCGCATATGAAGCATGAAATAACTCGCTTGGGTTGGGCCTTATTGTGCTTCTCTCCCTCGGACGGATCCTCTTTAGGAGAGCTCTCCCGCTCTCTCCCACCATTCGATCCCCTTGGTGGATTTTGGCTTGGTCTCGGCATCGTTGTCGTCCCACATGTACTCGACGATCCGTTCGACTGCTGCCACTGCGGTGTTCAAGTCTTGCACCCTCTGTCGCTGCAATTCTTGAGCCCCCCACGGTTTGAGTCCATCGAGGAAGAAGAACAAACAATCCTTCTCGTCCATGCCTAGATATCGCGAGCATCAAGCGTGTAAACTCCGCGATGTACTCCTTGATCGCCCCGGTATGCTTGAATTGCCGTAAGCTCCGCCTCGCTGCAAACTCCACATTCTTCGGATAGAACTGAGACTTGATCTCCTTCTTGAGATCCTCCTAATTCTCTATCGAGCACAAACCTTTCTCGGCTTTCGTGCACCTTCGATGCCACCACAACATCGCATCCTCTGTGAAGTAGAGTGAAGCAATATCCACCTTCTCGGGGTCATTGTTGATGTGCAACGCCTTGAAGTATCGCTCCACGTTCCACAAGAAGTTCTCAACTTCTTTGGCATCTCGTACCCTGCTGAAGGATTTCGGCTAGGGGATCTTCCTTCGCCTCGGTGCCTCCCTACTCAAAGGTCCACCGTTCGCAACGGCCTTCTCCAGAATGGCAACTTTGGTCTTGAGTTCTCCGCAACTCTCGACCACGATCTTTAGCTTCTCGTAGCCTTGGACCTTCCTACGCAAGTCCTCAATCTCCGCACGATGTCCCTTGAGCTCCTCCTCAAGTGCGGATCGGATCTCTTGGTATTGCTCCCGAAAGATTGCCATGGATGAAGCAACGTCGCTCTTCAGCCCATCGAAGTACCTTTCTAGTCTCGTGTTGCTTTGCTCCACGGAGTCCATGCGAATCTCCATGTCCCTCGAACCCGTCTCCAAGACTCCAACGTGCTCGGCAAGATCGGCAAGGCTACATTCCGCCGTAGTCTCCTTGCTCTTATCTTTCTTGTGCGTCTTGGCATGCCCCTCCTTAGGCGACGTGGGTCCCTCCTGGACGTTCTCGGATGTCGACATGGCACCAACCGACCTTCGCTCTGATACCACTTGTCACGGACTTAGTATTTTTGCTAGCACTTCGTCCCGTACAGCGCACTATCTTCCTACTCGAAGACTCGTGCACGCCTTTCCGAACCCGTTTAGCAAGATCGCTAAGGTGATATTGAAAAACTTTTGGAGCAAAAGAGAGAGAGAGAGATTGGAAGCTTAAAAACTTTACTATACTAGAAAAGACTACAACTTTGGGTGGTGAAGAACTAATGAGGCCTCCCGCTTATTTATAATGGCTTATAGAGCTTTACATAGAAACTTCTAGAAGGAATATTCCAGATATTATTCTTCCTACCATACTGGAATCGACATATTCCAAGATTATTCTCTAAGAAAAATAAAAGGAAACTTCATGAACCATCCAGAAGGACCTTGGGCCATCTAGAATGATCTTGGACCTTCCAGAGAAATCCACCGTCTTCTGGAGAGTTCCGTCGTCGTCTGGAATGTTCTGGAAGCTTTTCGCATAACCCCGGTCCGTGGAGAGTTATGCAAATCCATCTTGGTGGGGCGCAAATTTTTGTGCGTGACAAGCAGCTACATTACATACATATTAACGAAAAAAATCTAGGCTTAATTGCAACTTGATACCCTCAACTATTTTGATTTTTCAAGTTGATACCCTAAACTTTTTTTCTCAACAACTTAATACCATCAACTATTATACATTTTCAACTTTATACCCTAAATGTTTTTTAAAAAATAATCCAAAATACCCCTATCCCCTAACTCCCCCCCTCTGGCCACCTATGGCCTCCCCCCTCCTGCCATCCCCGCCCCCACCCTCCCCCATGGATGCACCTCCGCTGTAACGCCCCAGTCCCAAAATACGTAGGACTAGGAACGTAGACATGCCAGCTGTATTCATACGAAGTGTACTCCAATATATGGAAGCCTCGTATAAATTCATAAGCTGTAAAATGCAGTAGAACCATAACTAATCTCATCCACACAGAATAAATGAATAAAAGATCTTATAATGAGAATAAATTTGTCTTGATACAATATGTTGGGCGGAGACAAATCTACTACCAACAAAATAAGGAGAGTACATAGAAAATGAAATGAGTATGGCGAGCGAAGCGAAGACGATCCAAATGCAATCATCCTCAAAGAAACGGCAATGAACACGGCTAGAGCTAGCACCTGCGAAAGACAATAGCACACACCTGGCAAGACAACCAGGTCCTCAGAGGGACGTAACAAGACACATAATAGCATGCCATATAAACTGAATAAATATCGCTCAATAATATAAGTCAATCAAATTTATAACACGGTCCAATACGCACCTACTGAATGAGCGTACCATCCCCCCAACCAAACAAGGACATGAGATGGTAAACTAATTCACGGCGACGTATCTTTCCATGCCATGACTCATACAATAGGGTACCTAACCGTACTATAGTGAATATGCAATAAAGAACAACCTTTGACGCATGGGCCGGGTCAGTCAGGAATCAGGAATCAGGACCGTACCCCCCACTGGAGATAACCGGCAATCAGGACCGTACCTCCCACTGGAGATAACCGGCTAGCAGGACCGTACCTCCTATTGGAGATAACCGGCAATCAGGGCAGTGCATAAATGACCCATACATTAAAGAGATGTTCTTCCCACCCAATGCCTACCATGTTGTATCCACAACAGTAACCTCTATAACCGCTAAGTCCAACTATCATGCAACCTCTATTAGCGGTTATTCCTATCGCACGACTTGTACGTACTGGTGGCCAGCCAATCACGCACTTCCGTGTTCTACATGCGACACACAACTTCGTGTTTACAACGTGTCAAGGCCAATGAATGCGACACACAAGGTGGTCCCTTAAATCTAGGTTTAATTTGTAAGAAAAATAATACACAGCAGGAAATATAAAAGAACAGTTATGCCATGTATCACAGTTTATAAAGAAAATAATAGACATGCATGAAATATGAGCAAAAAATAATTAAACAGCTAATGGCAAGGTGTCTTGCCTGGTAGAGCGCCTGGTGTGCTGCGATAATCAAGATGGCACGATCTGCAACTTTGGTGCAACAACTGTATAAGGAGACCTCGGGTGGTGACACGGACAGTTCCATTGGGTCCAGAAGGGTCAAATTAGTTATGGTGGACATACGGTAGTAGAGAATTGGTAAAGGAATAGGAAAGATGGGCTGAATCACGAGAGGAAGAAAAACCGTAGGAAACTAATTAATATATTTTGTTTTAGAAAATATTTTACAATAATATAAATTGTTAGTCAAAATAGGCTTTCAAACAAATATCCAAAAACTCGGAAGTCATTTTAGGGCGAACTCTAAGTTTTGTCAAAGTAGTGTTCTTGGACAAAAGCCCTTAGATTTGTAAAATAGGATATTTAGTAAAAATTTATTTTTATTAATTAAATATTAAAATCTAGAAAACATAATATATATTTCTTTTAGACTAAAATCTAGTTTTGAAGCCAATGCAGGCCAAAACTCTATTTTATAGATTTTACAAAATATTACGTATAGTAATAGATATTTACGTAACATAGCCTTATTAGTTAAAATAAAAATTAAGAATCCAAAATTTCTTTTTAGTGCAAATAATATATTTTAAGTAAATACTTCAAAAATTCACAAAAATCGGATTTAGCTAACTATAAGCTTGTAAAGATATAGTGTATAGATAGAGAAACTATATTTTATTATTTTGATAATATTCAGTAATACTAGAAATTATTTTATAATAAAAGCTATGTTTGAAATTAGCTAGTATATATATATATGTATGTATATGACTTAAATAATAATAATAATAATAATAATAATAATAATAAACCGAAATAATCAAATAATAACAAAGCTAAAATGAAAAGAAACAAACAAAAAAATAACACACAAACAAATATCAAAACAATAAAAAAAAAAAAAAAAAGAGAAAGCAAAAACAAAGGCAGTGCACAGTGCTACTCCTCTCTTCCCGAGGAGGTCATTTTAATACAAAAGCAATGTACAAAACAAAAACAAAAACAAAAAAAATAAAAACAATGCAGCTACTGCTGCTCCTTAGTAAAAGGAGAAGAGAGAGAGAGATGAGGCGGAGAAATCGGAGGGGAGAGGGGAAAGTGAGGCGGAGGAAGAGAGAGTGGGAAGGAGAGAGGCGGCGGGTTTCGGGGCTCGTCGGTGGGGGAAGCTCGGGAAGAGGGCGGCGGAAGGAGGCTAGAGAGGGTTGGCGAGACGCGGCGGAGGCGGAGGAGATGGGTCGGCGGAGATGGGGTCGACCGGGCGGCGGAGAACGGGGGGACAGGCGGTGCGAGGGTTCGGCATGGGCACAACGCCGAGGAAGAGGCGGGTGGCGCGGAAGAGTCGCGACTAGGGCACGCCGGCCACAGTGGTCGCGGCGGACCGAGGGCTAAGGCGGGCTGACGCGGCTCTTGGGGAGTCGAGCGCCCACGGAGGCGCATGGCGGGGCTCGGAACTGCGGAGGATGGGTCGCGGCGCTGATCCTGACCGGAAGTGCGGGAGGCGGCCACCGGCGAACTGGCGGAGGCGCGATGAGGTAAGGTGGCGGTGGTGATTTAATTTAGGGTTTTTATTTTTATTTTCCTTTTCGTGGTGGTCCGGCGATCGCCGTGGGGGTGGTGATGGTTTGGGTGTGGTGGTGGTGACGACTGGGACAGGGGGGTCGGTGTTGCTGGTTGTGACGAGGGTGTCGGGGAATGGCGGAGGTGGTGGTAGTGGCGGTGACGGACGATCGACGGGGAGGGTTTGCGGGTGGCTGGGTTCCAGCGGATGGCCGGCTGCGAGAAAGTAATTTCGAGGTGGTGGTTGTCGGTTTTTGGGTTGGTCGAACGACAGCAGCAGGAAGCCGGGGTGGCGGAAGTGGTGGTGATGACCATGGTAGTGTGGCCGGACGGAATTGGGACGGGATATTCTGGCGGAAGTGGCCGAAGGGGATGGGGTTGCTCGAGGCGGGCTGGTGGCAGTAATTTGGTTAGGCTAGAGGAATAGGATTTAGGAATTTATTGTTTGTCGTGTCGGGATTGTCGACACGGAGGAGAAGAATTTGTAATTGTAAAAATATGGAATAAGAATTGGACGATGGAACACGGACACGAGGCACGATTGGGTTGTGGAAATTTGTGGAGAATTTATGGTTTGTGAAAAATAATGGAGGAGTACCTGCCTATATTTATAGGATGTGGGAATTCCCATTGGGATAGGAATAGGATTCGTTAAACCCAATTTAGATATTTAAATTACTAATTTAAATTAATTCCATAATCCAAATCTAAATCAAAAATCCAATTTCAAATCTAAACCTGATTTAAATCAAATCAATTTTAGATATTAATTTAATCTATTTAAATAATTCCATGGAATCAAATCAAAGTTTAAATTGACACAAATATTTCGAAAATATGTTTTCCAAAAATACTATAATAATTAATTTCGAAAATTATATTATTTAAAATAAACAAATAAATAATTAGGAAAAATATGTTTGTACAATTAATATTCTTATAATTATGCTTTTCTAGCATACAAGTAAAAATATTATCTATTAATAATAATTGCGAAAATGTAAGGCTTTATAAACAAAATAACAAACTTGGAAATAATTGGAACGATAACAAAATAATTATTATGTATATTATTTTGAAATTCCAAAAATAGAAAAATAATATTTTCAAAAATATGTACGCTCGCACATATTCGCACTCGTCGAGAAATTTCGAAAAACAAAATTTCGTGCGTGACGTATAATACGACTACGTGGTGTACAATACTAAAATTTAAATCGGTATCAAATTTTAATATAAAAAAAAATAGTAGAAATTTAGGGATTTTACATCCTACCCAACTTAAAAGAAATTTCGTCCTCGAAATTTAGAATTCGTAGGGGGTGAGAGGACACAAGGGGGTATTGGGGGAAACAATCAATTATAAGGCTTGACAAAATTATGTCATAAGAAGTTGCAATCTAGATCATAGAATAATATGAGTATGATGGTCATAGTAGGGTCGCGAAGAAGGGCGAGGGGTTTAGGAGGAAGTTATAGCAACATTGAGTGAGAACGGTCATAGTCGATAGGAAGGCTAGAGTGCCTTCGTCCTTCCAAAAATCGGTGAAGGCGAAAACGATTTAAGGAGTTCAAGTTCAATGACGACAGTATCCATTACGAATACGTGGTTCAAAGGCGGTCGTATAGATTCCAAAAGGAGTTGCCAAGGCAGTCGCGGATGGGGTTCTAAGGGTAAGATAACTATATTCCATCCACGTAGAATAATAGACAAAAGCGAACCAAAGTGCACTTGGTTGATCAGACCATTATGCACCGGTTCTGATTAGACAACATGTTAGTGGGAGCTCTTCCAATAACATATGTCTTGAACAAGCTTGATAAAAGATAAACTTGCAAAAACTAGGCTACATTAGCATCATTTAGTCAAGTGGTAAATATATAGGCACAAGAGATTAAGAATTAAGAAGGTAGAATGATTCTAGGTCATACAGTCGTTCTATAGTCTTCTTGTCCAAGTCCTTGGTTGGCTAGACGGGTTAGGTCCTCTAGATTCTAGGATCTAAATAAGCTTGCTACTATAGGTCACTAGGTCAAAGGAGTTGCTAGTTCATAAGGTATTCTACCCAACTTATTTTAGACTAATGGTGTTTGGGACAGCTAACTAATAGGGTCAACCTCTAGTAAGCACGAAGGAAGGATAATGATAGAAGGAATCAAGCAAGATGCAATTGATGAGTCAAACGGTAGATTGGAGAAAGTGGTCAAGTATGTGGATGAGATCCTAGACTTCTAATCCTATACGCAGGCTTGCTTGGTACGGTAAAGTAACCAAACAATTTATCTTGACCTGCATGGGCCACCACAAAAACATGTAACGCCCCAGTCCCAAAATACGTAGGACTAGGAACGTAGACATGCCAGCTGTATTCATACGAAGTGTACTCCAATATATGGAAGCCTCGTATAAATTCATAAGCTGTAAAATGCAGTAGAACCATAACTAATCTCATCCACACAGAATAAATGAATAAAAGATCTTATAATGAGAATAAATTTGTCTTGATACAATATGTTGGGCGGAGACAAATCCACTACCAACAAAATAAGGAGAGTACATAGAAAATGAAATGAGTATGGCGAGCGAAGCGAAGACGATCCAAATGCAATCATCCTCGAAGAAACGGCAATGAACACGGCTAGAGCTAGCACCTGCGAAAGACAATAGCACACACCTGGCAAGACAACCAGGTCCTCAGAGGGACGTATCAAGACACATAATAGCATGCCATATAAACTGAATAAATATCGCTCAATAATATAAGTCAATCAAATTTATAACACGGTCCAATACGCACCTACTGAATGAGCGTACCATCCCCCCAACCAAACAAGGACAGGAGATGGTAAACTAATTCACGGCGACGTATCTTTCCATGCCATGACTCATACAATAGGGTACCTAACCGTACTATAGTGAATATGCAATAAAGAACAACCTTTGACGCATGGGCCGGGTCAGTCAGGAATCAGGAATCAGGACCGTACCCCCCACTGGAGATAACCGGCAATCAGGACCGTACCTCCCACTGGAGATAACCGGCTAGCAGGACCGTACCTCCTATTGGAGATAACCGGCAATCAGGGCAGTGCATAAATGACCCATACATTAAAGAGATGTTCTTCCCACCCAATGCCTACCATGTTGTATCCACAACAGTAACCTCTATAACCGCTAAGTCCAACTATCATGCAACCTCTATTAGCGGTTATTCCTATCGCACGGCTTGTACGTACTGGTGGCCAGCCAATCACGCACTTCCGTGTTCTACATGCGACACACAACTTCGTGTTTACAACGTGTCAAGGCCAATGAATGCGACACACAAGGTGGTCCCTTAAATCTAGGTTTAATTTGTAAGAAAAATAATACACAGCAGGAAATATAAAAGAACAGTTATGCCATGTATCACAGTTTATAAAGAAAATAATAGACATGCATGAAATATGAGCAAAAAATAATTAAACAGCTAATGGCAAGGTGTCTTGCCTGGTAGAGCGCCTGGTGTGCTGCGATAATCAAGATGGCACGATCTGCAACTTTGGTGCAACAACTGTATAAGGAGACCTCGGGTGGTGACACGGACAGTTCCATTGGGTCCAGAAGGGTCAAATTAGTTATGGTGGACATACGGTAGTAGAGAATTGGTAAAGGAATAGGAAAGATGGGCTGAATCACGAGAGGAAGAAAAACCGTAGGAAACTAATTAATATATTTTGTTTTAGAAAATATTTTACAATAATATAAATTGTTAGTCAAAATAGGCTTTCAAACAAATATCCAAAAACTCGGAAGTCATTTTAGGGCGAACTCTAAGTTTTGTCAAAGTAGTGTTCTTGGACAAAAGCCCTTAGATTTGTAAAATAGGATATTTAGTAAAAATTTATTTTTATTAATTAAATATTAAAATCTAGAAAACATAATATATATTTCTTTTAGACTAAAATCTAGTTTTGAAGCCAATGCAGGCCAAAACTCTATTTTATAGATTTTACAAAATATTACGTATAGTAATAGATATTTACGTAACATAGCCTTATTAGTTAAAATAAAAATTAAGAATCCAAAATTTCTTTTTAGTGCAAATAATATATTTTAAGTAAATACTTCAAAAATTCACAAAAATCGGATTTAGCTAACTATAAGCTTGTAAAGATATAGTGTATAGATAGAGAAACTATATTTTATTATTTTGATAATATTCAGTAATACTAGAAATTATTTTATAATAAAAGCTATGTTTGAAATTAGCTAGTATATATATATATGTATGTATATGACTTAAATAATAATAATAATAATAATAATAATAATAATAATAATAATAATAATAATAATAAACCGAAATAATCAAATAATAACAAAGCTAAAATGAAAAGAAACAAACAAAAAAATAACACACAAACAAATATCAAAACAATAAAAAAAAAAAAAAGAAGAGAAAGCAAAAACAAAGGCAGTGCACAGTGCTACTCCTCTCTTCCCGAGGAGGTCATTTTAATACAAAAGCAATGTACAAAACAAAAACAAAAACAAAAAAAATAAAAACAATGCAGCTACTGCTGCTCCTTAGTAAAAGGAGAAGAGAGAGAGAGATGAGGCGGAGAAATCGGAGGGGAGAGGGGAAAGTGAGGCGGAGGAAGAGAGAGTGGGAAGGAGAGAGGCGGCGGGTTTCGGGGCTCGTCGGTGGGGGAAGCTCGGGAAGAGGGCGGCGGAAGGAGGCTAGAGAGGGTTGGCGAGACGCGGCGGAGGCGGAGGAGATGGGTCGGCGGAGATGGGGTCGACCGGGCGGCGGAGAACGGGGGGACAGGCGGTGCGAGGGTTCGGCATGGGCACAACGCCGAGGAAGAGGCGGGTGGCGCGGAAGAGTCGCGACTAGGGCACGCCGGCCACAGTGGTCGCGGCGGACCGAGGGCTAAGGCGGGCTGACGCGGCTCTTGGGGAGTCGAGCGCCCACGGAGGCGCACGGCGGGGCTCGGAACTGCGGAGGATGGGTCGCGGCGCTGATCCTGACCGGAAGTGCGGGAGGCGGCCACCGGCGAACTGGCGGAGGCGCGATGAGGTAAGGTGGCGGTGGTGATTTAATTTAGGGTTTTTATTTTTATTTTCCTTTTCGTGGTGGTCCGGCGATCGCCGTGGGGGTGGTGATGGTTTGGGTGTGGTGGTGGTGACGACTGGGACAGGGGGGTCGGTGTTGCTGGTTGTGACGAGGGTGTCGGGGAATGGCGGAGGTGGTGGTAGTGGCGGTGACGGACGATCGACGGGGAGGGTTTGCGGGTGGCTGGGTTCCAGCGGATGGCCGGCTGCGAGAAAGTAATTTCGAGGTGGTGGTTGTCGGTTTTTGGGTTGGTCGAACGACAGCAGCAGGAAGCCGGGGTGGCGGAAGTGGTGGTGATGACCATGGTAGTGTGGCCGGACGGAATTGGGACGGGATATTCTGGCGGAAGTGGCCGAAGGGGATGGGGTTGCTCGAGGCGGGCTGGTGGCAGTAATTTGGTTAGGCTAGAGGAATAGGATTTAGGAATTTATTGTTTGTCGTGTCGGGATTGTCGACACGGAGGAGAAGAATTTGTAATTGTAAAAATATGGAATAAGAATTGGACGATGGAACACGGACACGAGGCACGATTGGGTTGTGGAAATTTGTGGAGAATTTATGGTTTGTGAAAAATAATGGAGGAGTACCTGCCTATATTTATAGGATGTGGGAATTCCCATTGGGATAGGAATAGGATTCGTTAAACCCAATTTAGATATTTAAATTACTAATTTAAATTAATTCCATAATCCAAATCTAAATCAAAAATCCAATTTCAAATCTAAACCTGATTTAAATCAAATCAATTTTAGATATTAATTTAATCTATTTAAATAATTCCATGGAATCAAATCAAAGTTTAAATTGACACAAATATTTCGAAAATATGTTTTCCAAAAATACTATAATAATTAATTTCGAAAATTACATTATTTAAAATAAACAAATAAATAATTAGGAAAAATATGTTTGTACAATTAATATTCTTATAATTATGCTTTTCTAGCATACAAGTAAAAATATTATCTATTAATAATAATTGCGAAAATGTAAGGCTTTATAAACAAAATAACAAACTTGGAAATAATTGGAACGATAACAAAATAATTATTATGTATATTATTTTGAAATTCCAAAAATAGAAAAATAATATTTTCAAAAATATGTACGCTCGCACATATTCGCACTCGTCGAGAAATTTCGAAAAACAAAATTTCGTGCGTGACGTATAATACGACTACGTGGTGTACAATACTAAAATTTAAATCGGTATCAAATTTTAATATAAAAAAAAAATAGTAGAAATTTAGGGGTTTTACATCCGCTACCCCCCATCAGCCACCCGCCCCCCACCCAACGGCTGCCCCACCCACCCCACCTCCCCTGCCTCACCCCTCCGCCCCCGCCCTCCCCCACCCTTTGTCCATGCCCGCCCCCTCTCCCCCACAGCTGCCCCCACCCTCCGCCTCCGTTGTCGTGCCCTCCGCCCACCGCTCCACCCCCTCAGGCAACCCCTACGCTCCTCTCCCCGGGAGCGAGTGTAGCCGGCGGCAACATCGGGGAGAGAGAGGGGGTGGAGCGGGGGGGGGGGGGGGGGGGGGGGGGGAACAGGGGAGGCGGGGGGCGGAGGACGCGGCAACAGAGGTGGGGGGCGCGACAGCAGATGCGGCGGGCGTGTTGGGGGAGGCCGAGGGGGGCGGTGGGAGGAGGGGTGGGGGGGAGGGAGAGGAAGGGGGGGGAGAAGAGAGAGAGAAGAAAAGGTATTTTTGGAAATTTTTTTTTTCCAGGGTATCAAATTGAAAAAAAAACTTCAAGGTATCAATTTAAAAAACGAATATAGTTGAGGGTATCAAGTTGCAATTAAGCCAAAAATCTACAAAGTAGAAAACAGCTTTAGAGGCAACAATGAAAGATTCTTCATTTCAAGATTAAAAACTTTCTACGCAGAAGAGGGTCTGCTTAATAACTTACTACAAATCAAATTCGACGAGTTATTCGAAACGTAATGACTCGATGTACATGGCGAAAATAGATGAGGATAGTGGCTACTACTTTTTTCTAAAAGAAACAAAAATGGTTGGGCTAGATTAGCCCAAATGACTCCGCCAACAATAGTCAGACTTTTGCTTATGAAAGAATTTTCGAACCAGCAGTGACTTTCAAACAGAGACGACTCTCTCTAAGGAACTCGGCAAAATAGCCCTGTAACTTCGGGAGAAGGGGTGCCTCTCACAAAGGGGGTCGTAGTGACCAGGTCCGGACGACTGTTTCCCAAAAACACAGGTCTCCGCAAAGTCGTAAGACCATGTATGGGGGCTGACGCCTGTTGCATCTTTTTCGGCCAAATCCGGATTTCGTTTTGCTTCTCCCAGTCGTCGAGCCTTATCAACCCGATTCTTTTACCTGTCCCCCCGACCTCTCACTTCGTTTCGTTCTTCCTTTGTACCGTCGCTTGAATGAAGACACCTGATCAGCCCGACTTTCCTAAATGCCCCACACCGGCCCTTCTCCTTTCCAGGTCTTGATCCCAAGTTTTTATGGATTCCTTCCGAGGTCGACCCCAAAGCCATAATGTCTCAAAACGAAGAGGCTGTAGACCTATCGCCTTTGTCTCGAACTTTGTGAACTCTTTCTTGCTTTATTTAAGCGAAGGTGGTCTTATCACCGCAATGAAAATTTCCAAGAAATGGGACTTCTTCGCATTGAACGAAGGCTTCTCTGTACTGATTTAAGCTGGATGACAAAAAAGAGGGAGTTACGGCAATTGTAGATACAGACTTGTAATTGGAACAAAAGTTCTTACATATATTAAACATACAGAGCTAGCTTATATAATAACATCGGCAATCTGATGGCTCAGAAGATCTTACAAATAGTGTCAACCAACAGACCTGACAAAACGCCTTAACCCAAATCACATTCCAAGTTTTTAGGACAAATAGATGCGGCTAATAATATATCTATTTGGTGTATTTCTCTTGCGCCTTGGAGAGGCTCCTATGCTCATTAAAGTCCTCTGCATCATCCTGTGTGCTGCAGCATCTAAGACTGCTTCTCGGGATTTTCAGGGTCTTCCTTATCAGGATCCTCCTCCTCTTCCTCTTTTTTCTCTTCCTCCTCTTCCTCGTCTTCTTCAGGAGGATCTGCAGGCAATGGAGGGGGCAATGGCGTTTTCATTGGGCTGAACTGTGGGAAGATGTCAGGTCTCCGCCCAGGCTTCGGTCTTTCCCACTCCTGCGATAGATTTAAGAGAGATTATATTTCAAAACACTGTAAACAGAATGAAAACAAGGGAACTTGCACAGCACTCACATTAAGGATTGAGAGGCAACACTGTTACATCCATATAGACCCAAGCATTTTAAACAATTACAGCTCATTATCAAACAGCTTCTGTGTATTGTAACTTCCTTGGTGAGGCAAGCATTGCCATAGATGTATCCCAACCCAGCAAACAGCTTTCTCATACACAGAAATTCTGAAAACATATAATTGCCTACCAGACCATAATAAAATCAGTTCGGCCATAAAGCTTACGTCAAAGTAAGTCAACCATAGGTCTGTAAGTGCCCCCATCGGCAAACTTATTCTTACAAACCAAACTGTGTGCTGAGTCTTCCTGCCTCCTAGAGCTACAACATGAGTTATATTTCTCTACATAACCAGGCACGCGGTACCAAAGTTTTCCTGTGTTGAATCCAGAGAAATGAAGAGGAGATGGCAGGAAGGAGCAAGCAAGAGCAGTGTGAAAATTTTGAGCGTAGAGAACAGATGAATTAAAGGTAAAAAATGATTGCAATGGGTTGAAGGTGCCAACGAGCCACTCAGTAGAGGTTTGGTTGTTCAAGCTCCGCTACTTTACAGGTTGGATTTTTCAAGCTGTGCTAGCGGTCAATTCAACTGGGCTACGGATTAAGTAGCTAGATGTTCAAATTCGTGTTCCAGCTTGTGTACTGCATGCCAGAAGAACGGAATCTTCCTGACGTCTAGAAAATGGGCTTGACAATGGAGACTGAAGGGAAATCATCTATTGTGAGCTCCAGATTCATTGGAAGGGAGCCTTATTACCAAGGAAATGGAGTTGATCATTGGGTTCCCCAAGGAAATGAGAAGGGACAATCATTCCTATATCAATGCACATGATGGGTCACGGAGAAAATGGCGACTTTTCGAAGTCTGGAAGATGAAGATGAAGGGGGAGATAAGGGAATTGGGGTGAAGAAAAAAAGGACGTCCAAGTGCCATGAGCCTCCCACTTACGTATGGTCCGGGTAGAGTCAAGATGTATGCAGCCTTACCCCCTATATATGGAGAGGCTATTTGCAAGACTCGAACTTGCATCCTCCAGAATGCACGCAACAAGGTTCTATTATGCAAGGGGATTTGGGTGAACAAAGAAGATGAAATTGAAGAGAGAAGGGGTTTTCATGGTGTAAGGAGGACAAAAGCCAGAGAGGAATAGATGGGATTTAGAGCTAGGGCTCGCTGAAGGGATTTGGGTAGAAGATAATCAAGCTCGAGAGCTGCTTTGTTCATTATCAGCTCTAGTAAAAAAAAAAAATTAAAAAGAAGTCTACGTCCCAAGCCATCATTCTCCTCTGTATAACAATTAACAAGAACCGATAGAAAAGTACAACTGAGATCATCATTATACAGTTCTTTTCCCATGGGAAAATAAATGATAAGAATAATTAATATTTTATAACAAGCATAGTCTAATATAAAGAGAGAAAGATTACACCAAAATAAATTGGTTGTTAATCATGACCCAATATTAAGAAAGCAGTCGCACCACCAACAAACCGGCCATGGTTTTGCATGTTGCATCTAAAATGACGAATAGTTAGTCGCTCTACTATGACCAAGCTTATTAAGGTGGTAAGAGACGGTGAGACAGCGAGGACCAAAAGGCATAACCAGGGACCTCAAGACTAAAATTAGGGCTGTTCTAGTAGGCTATGTTGCAGGTACACATTAAATCGGCATTCCTGTCTAGTAAGCACTGGGCATAGATAAGGCTGAATATAGCATGGATACAGCCTGATACGTTATGGACATGGGTTCAACCCGGTTCAGCAGTGAACCCAAAAGGACAAACGGGTCGGATTCGGGCCACGTATTGTTTAGACAAATATTTGTTTTCTTTAAAATCCGGGTTAACTAACCATACTCGAACATACAACATCCGACTTTTAAACCTAATCCACTCTCCCTTTCCCTGATTGACAGAAAACAACAACAAAAAGGCTGCAGCAACAGATAAGAGGAAGAGGAGAGGGAAAATGGAATTTGTCGTATTCGCGTAAATTTTTTGAAAATGGCCCCATCACCTACCTGTTTCATGTCAGTATTCGTGCTCATGCAACATAGGTAGTAAGTAATAACTCGAAAGAGACTTGTAGTCTATGGCTGGGACAGTATTGTAGTGGTATGATAAACGTATAATTAAAAAACTATAAGCATCACATGCAAATATTGTCGTGAATATTACATACAGAAACAACTATGACCATCACTAACATTTGACACACACAAAGGAGAAAAACAAAAAGAGGGAATCAGTGATATATATTAGAGAGAGACTTACCAATCGACGGCAGGGAGTGGACATCACAATTGAAAATGAGATTTGAAGGGCTAGGACAAACACACAGGGAAAAATATCGAGAGGGTAAAGGAAAAATACTATTGTTCATTTCCTCATCTTTAATATCGATATTAGATTACTAATAATATATATAACTTATTATGTTATTAGGCTTACTGTAAGATTCCAAAATTTAACAAAACAATAGCATGCGGCGGTCACAAGGTCACATTTCAAGTCGAGGTGGGTCGAGATGGTTGCCTAGGGCAGTGGGGCAACAGAGCATCCGAAAAACCTAGGCGACGACGTGGGTGCCTTTAATAACACCAACTTGGATTCGTGCAGGATCCAACTGCAGCTCTATTAAAGGCTCGAGTTTCCAAGCTTGTTGGCACTTAATTTCCACTCAAAAGACCATAAATTTTGTGGTAACTGCAGTTGTAAATCTAGCCATTCTCTTATATGAACATTTTCACAAGATTTTAATATTCTCAAGTCTGAGAATCCACCATGCCCTTCAAAATCACTTTTTAACATTCTTTTATCCGAAAATCAGCCTTTGAATATAATTCAACAATTATTGGGAAGGAGATTCCTGAAAACAAACCAAGTTTTCCACGATTGCTTGGCACCCTGTTTCGTCTATATAGGGACAATGGTTTAAATTTAGAAGAGAATGGCTGAGACAACCCATAGATTTAGCATTCAGGGGACATCTAAGCATATACAACAACAACAAAGCCCTAATCCCAAATTTTTGGGGTGCCACCCCCACCCTGGCATATGACCTTAAGAAGTACATTGCGATGGAGAATGTTTATAATTACGAAATAGCTCGATCTCAATAAACACAAACATAAAGTAAAGGACTCACAATTTTTATCTGGACCAGATCATATATCATGGTTTTAACTTTTGCAGAGTTCTTTTGTTATGATTAAACATCTTTTTCTTTCCTTTTTTCTCTCATTTCTCAAGCTGCAACTAAACCCTGGCCATTCTTTTTTTTTTCTTCTCATGACATTACAATTACTGTACCGGCCAGAATATGATCAACAGATCAAGCAGCCTAAACCTAGAAGTCCAACCTAGACCAAGACTCCTTCTAGAGCAATGCGAGTTTTGATAGAAAATGCACTCAGGCTCTTAGAAAGAGCTTGAGTTCTGTAGAAAATAATGGTTGGATTAATTTTATTGATGGACTACTTCACTACTTATAGGGAGTCTAGCTCCTCTACATACTACATATTCCGATGTGGGACTAAAAGTCCCTTATTGATTCTCAACACTCCCCCTCAAGATGGGCGATAGATATTGATCATCCCCATCTTGTTACATAGCTTCGACAGACTTAATGAACTAAGACCCTTAGTCAGACAGTCTGCAACTTGTTCTTCTGAGCGGACATGGTCAATCTTCAGTATCCCTTGTTCCAGCTTCTCCTTGATAAAGAATCGATCAATCTCGATGTGCTTCGTTCTGTCGTGCTGAACGGGATTGTTAGCTATACTTATTGCAGCTTGACTATCGCTCAGAAGACGCAATGGTGCTCCCTTATCCAGCTGCAACTCTGTCAGCAATGCTTTCACCCACAGCAATTCTGACACTCCCAGAGCCATTGCTCTGTATTCTGCTTCAGCTGTCGACCGTGCTACCACAGACTGTTTCTTGCTTCTCCATGAGACCAGATTTCCTCCTACAAAAACACAGTATTCCGTGGTAGACCTTCTGTCGTCTATGCAGCTCGCCCAGTCTGCATCACAGTATCCCTCAATTTCTATGCGTCCATTCTTCTTGAACCATAGCCCCTTTCCTGGCGTTCCTTTCAGATACCTCAAGATCTGAAATACTGCTTCCATATGACCCTTTCTTGGATCATGCATGTAGCGGCTCACTACACTCACCGCAAATGAGATATCAGGGCGAGTGTGTCCCAGATAAATCAATCTCCCTACAAGTCGTTGATATCTTTCACGATCAACGGGCTCTCCTGCTTCTGCTCCCAACTTGCACTTCTGGTCAATTGGAGTGACCGCTGCTTTGCATCCCAGCATCCCTGTCTCCTTCAGCAGATCTAGTGTGTATTTTCTCTGTGAGAGAACAATTCCTTTTTCGCCTTCACACACCTCGATACCTAGAAAATACCTCATCGCTCCTAAATCTTTCACTTCAAACTCCTTCGCGAGTTTTGACTTCAGTTTAGTGATCTCGACTTCATCATCACCTGTGATCACTATATCATCTACATATACAGCAAGTATAGTGATGTGGCCTCTTGCATGCTGAAGGAAGACCGTATGATCTGTATTTGTTTGACAGTATCCCATGCCTGTAATAGCCTTTCTGAATCTGTCAAACCAGGCTCGAGGAGATTGCTTGAGCCCGTATAGTGACTTCTTCAGTTTACACACCTTTCCTTGCGACGTCCCTCCGTTTGATTCCGTCGCATAGCACCCAGGCGGGAGCTCCATGTATACTTCTTCTTGCAGGTCCCCATGAAGAAAGGCATTCTTCACATCCAACTGGTACAGCTTCCATCCATAGTTCGCTGCAATGGAGACCAGAGTTCTCACGGTGCTCATTTTTGCTACTGGGGCAAAAGTCTCATCATAGTCTATTCCATATGACTGTGTGAATCCTTTTGCAACCAACCTCGCCTTGTACCGCTCTACTTTTCCTTCTGGCGTCTCTTTTACTGTGTACACCCATTTGCATCCCACAGCTTTCTTCCCTTTGGGTAATGGAACCAGCTCCCATATCTTATTTTTCTCAAGTGCTCCAAGTTCTTCCATCATTGCAGCTTTCTACCTTGGATCTTTCTTTGCTTCCTGCCAACACTTGGGCAACGAAGTAGAGTCTAACGATGCAATGAAGGCTCGATAATTCGAAGAAATGTTAGAATAAGACAAGAAGTTGGCAATGTCATGTTCGTAATCATCAAAACGAGCAGGAGCCTTACCCGCATTGATGCGAGAAGATCTCCTTAAGGGAGCAATAGGTGGAGGAGAGATCATACCATCCGAGTCGGAGAGATCCGCATCTGAATCCGAGTGATTCAGTGCGGGGGCAACATCTTCAGGAGTTGGAGCAGGAGTAGACGAGGGACTTGGTAGAGTAGGCACCGGGCACGGCATAGACACAGTACTGGACTTCTGTTGTCTCCTTCTGTAGACTTGGAGCTCCTTTTCCCTTGTCTGCTGCTCCCCCTGCATAACATATAGATCTTCTTCGTCTTCATTTTCTGTATCTGAGTCACTGTGCTCTCCCCCTTTCGTCCAGTTTTCTACAACCGGACACGGAACCGATCCGACGACCACATTTGGACTTATTATCTCCCCCTCACAGCGAACACCAGCTGTGTTAGGTGTGTCACCAAATGCTGAACCGTCATCCGAACCATAGTATGGTTCGAATTCTCTGAAAGTAACGTCCATGCTTACAAACATCTTCCGCTCGATTGGACTCCAACAGGCATAACCCTTCTGAGTCGCCGTGTACCCGACGAAGACACATTTAACTGCCCGAGGATCCAATTTGCCAACGCCTGGCCTATTATCTTGGACAAAGCACACACATCCAAAGACTTTTGGTGGAACAGTGTATGTAGTTGCCCCTGTAAGCATTTCCAACGGTGTCTTCCAGTCCAATACCGGAGATGGCATTCGGTTGATGAGATAAGAGGCCGTTAATATAGCCTGCCCCCACAAGTGTTTCGGGACATTCATAGCTAGCATCATCGTCCGTGCGACTTCCAATAGGCGTCTGTTTTTCCGTTCCGCCACACCATTTTGGGCCGGAGTATAAGCACATGAAGTTTGATGAAGTATTCCATGAGTGGAAAAATACTCAGCAACCCGCTTATTAGTATACTCCGTCCCGTTGTCTGACCGGAAACACTTAATTTTAGCGCCATATTGTGTTTCCACCCGTCGATGAAAGTCTTGAAAGGCCTCAAGGACGTCACTTTTATTCTTCATAAGATAGACCCATGTCACGCGGGTATAACAGTCAATAAAGGTGACGAACCACCGAAAGCCGTTAATGCCAGTCGTAGGACAAGGGTCCCATACGTCTGAATGTATCATGTCAAAAGCAGCTGAACTCCTATTCCCCGTGCTCACATACGTACTCCTAGTATGTTTTCCCAACTCACAGGCATTACAAAATAACTTCTCTTTATTAGCCCTTTGATATAAGGACGGATACATGCGACTAAGAACTTTAAAAGAAGAATGTCCGACACGCTGGTGGTGGAGTAGCAAGTCGGCTTCAACACTGCGACAGGAAGCTTCTGGTGGTGCATCTGCGACCAAGGATGCCAATGCGTTGTCCAGTCCAGTCCTGTCTAAATACCACAGCCCCTTATGCCATGTGCCAGTCCCAAGTCGTCGTCCTGTCCCTTTCTCCTGAAAAGTCACCTGAGGAATATCAAAGGAAACAGTACAGTTAAGATCAAGTATAATGGCACTAATGGATAGGAGATTGACAGGAAAAGACGGAGCATGTAGGACATTGGTTAGAGTGATGGAAGGGGTGCATGCGACAGTGCCTTTACCCATTACAGGGTTGGATGTACCATCAGCAGTCTGAATACTCTCTGGCAAGGGGAGGTGAGTATATTCCTGAAACGCACCATGGGACCCAGTGACATGGCGAGATGCCCCAGAGTCCATAATCCATCCAGGCTGATGGATAGATGCCAGAGCACGTGCAGAATCATCGGTGCTGGTTTGGACAAAGCAAGTGATGTGATCTCCTGAGGTTGAAGATGTCCCAGGACTGTCGGCCGAACCCAGCTTTGTGCCTCTCAACTTCTCAAGGAACTCCCGCTCAAGCGGGGTTATTTCAGCCAGTTGATTCTCTCCCCCTTCCTCCGCCAGATTTGCTTTGTGTCCACTCCTTCTACCAGCATATCCTCCTCTACTACCACGTCGGCCTCCACAACCTCGTCCTCGATCAGTAGACTGATTGCGCAAGGGTTTTGGACAAAATCGGATGTAATGTCCGGAGTCACCACAATTGTGGCAAACACCACCCATAGATTAAGGTTGATTGAAGGCAGCAAGGGCAGACTTTTCAACCGCGGCTTGCTCCCCCTGGTAGGAGCCCTTGTTGGGCATCAGCTTCAGTCGAGCTTCTTCCTGTGTCATAACAGCTATAGCTTCTTCCAAGGTCGGAAGCGTGGATTGGGATAGGAGGATATTCCGTCTCTGCTCAAATACAGGGTGTAGGCCCTTCAGGAATTTCATCATATGCTGTCGGGAAATATAAGCTAGGAACGTCTGAAAGTACTTCGCGAATGCCGGTTCGACTTGTGCATCTTCCATCCCAAGAGGATCATAATGATCCAGATCAGACCAGAACTTCTTCAACAGGGCCGCGTACTCAGAGATGGTACGGTCGTCTTGGGCCACCCTATCGAGTTCATCTTGCAGTTGAAAGACTCGCATAGGGTTGCCCGAGCCGGAGTACATATCTTTTAGAGTCCGCCATATATCAGCGGCAGCCTCCATGGCCTCGACATTGCCCGACACCTGGTCGGTTAAAGAGGCAGTCAACCACCCAGCCACAACGTTGTTGACAATCTCCCAAACAGCATACTCCTTGGTGGAGTGATCGGCTGGCGCCGTGGCCTGGCCAGTGACATAGCCAACCAAGCCACGTCCCTTCAGTGTCCGCATCGTCTGTCGCGACCACTTCAAGTAGTTGGATGTTCCTTCCAACTTCGTCTCCAGCTTCTCCAATTTCCCCATTTTGTAAGGGGACGGATCCACATCAGTATGGATCACACGTGGGGTGACCTCGGTTAATCTTTTTGATAAGATATCATCAACCAAGGCCTTCATCTCTTCGGCTGTCAGTTTGCCACTGATCGAATCCATGGCTTCTTCAACTGTGAACCCTTATTCGTTGTCTACGTCGGCTTCTTTGACGTCGGAGTCGGCAACTTCCCCAACTTCGTCGGCTTCTTCGTCTTCGTCGGCTACGGCAACGTCTCCAACTTCGTCGTCTCCTTCGGCTTCGGCGTCTTCTTCGACGTCACAGACTTTACGAATGCGCTACTAACTTGGCCAGCACCGGCGCGCGCATGTAAAGGGAACACGTCAGGACACCAGAGAAGACATGATCAGTCTCTGTATAAATCCCGATGTGAAGGAGGAATAACAATATAAACATGTGTTAGTTCCAAACGGCGCAATCTAGGAACAGAGTCGGTGCAAATAAAGAATTTGACAGCTCGACTGGTCTTCGAAATACGCCCTTTTTTTTTTTGACGGCTAGGGTTAGGGTTAGGGTTTGGATGGGGCTGCTAGGGCTAGGGCTAGGGTTTCCATAAGAGAGGCAGAGGGAGGAGGGGGGGTGCGGCTGGGAGGGTGCTAGAGTGGGGCGGGATGGGGCGCTGGGGTGCTGGAGGTCGGCGTGGGAGTCGGCGGGGTGCTGGAGTCGGCGGGAGGGTACTGGAGGCGGCTGCGTCGGGGGGAAGGGGGGAGGGGGGGGTCGGCGTTGGAGTCGGCGGGGTGCTGGAGGCGGCGGGGTGCTGGAGTCGGGTGCTGGAGTCGGGGTGCTGGAGCCGGGGGGTGCTGGAGTTGGGGGGAAGGGGGGCGGGGGGGGGGGGGGGTCGGCGTTGGGGCGGCGAGGGTAGGGGTGGACTGCTGCGGGTGGTGGAGGCGGCAAGGGTGGTGGAGCGGCGAGAGAGGGGGTGGTAGACGGCGGGGGGTCGGGGGTCGGCTAGGGAAGGGGGGGAATTTTTTTTTTTTTGGTGGAGAGAGAGAGAGTTATGGCTCTGATACCATGTAGAAAATAATGGTTGGATTAATTTTATTGATGGACTACTTCACTACTTATAGGGAGTCTAGCTCCTCTACATACTACATATTCCGATGTGGGACTAAAAGTCCCTTATTGATTCTCAACAAGTTCTAATTCTGTAATAGCCCATGTCATAGCAGCAAATACTCGTCTCGTCAAACTTTCCTCAGGAATGGTACCTTAAAGGTGATACTAGCTTCACAAGATTCACCCTTCTCTGCATCGGTCAGGCATGGCCATGAGCACTCTGGATGGTACCTAGACTCCCCGGCATTGGAGTCATTGAGCTCAGTCTAAACATTCCTCAAAAAGTCAAAATGTCATCATTTTTATAACTAATAGGTGCATGGTATGGCTTCTATATAAGGTTAACCTGCAACTAAATACTGGAACTATCGTCCATTTGCAAATTGCTACCCTATACTATTTGTATGCAAGTTAATAACTAACCGTTTAAGTTCTTGCAATTTAATACCCTTCACTAGACTTCCATCCAACTTGATAGTCATGTGCCAATCACATAACGACATTTTTGCTTTTAAAACAAAAGGACTACCATAGCCTTTCTTTCCCCGTAGCTGACTCTAACCCAAACTATAGAGGGGTTGAAGACTTACGGACAAAAGTGGGGGCGACTAGGGGGTCGTCAAGGAGATGGGTCGGCAAGGAGGGGTTTCGCAAGAAGCAGTAAGTTTAGGAAGCCGGGTGGAAAGGAGGAGGGGGGGGGGGGGGGAGGTTGTAAGTTCAGGATTAGGGATTATGAGGAAAAGACGAGTGTATAATAATAATTCTATTATTCTTGAACGAGTAGGATAGCAAGATGCAAATTGATTAAAGTTGTGTCATTTAAGTTGTCAAGTTTGATAATTTATGATAGCAAGTTGCAAATCGGAGACAGTTCATGATATTAGATGGAAATTAGCCTTAATATACGGATCAAGAGCCAAAATCAACAATACCAAACTTTGTCCTAGCTGATTTCCAATCCTCAAAAGTCACAACTTACATCTCACAATTGGTCCTCTAGGAAATAGACTAATAATTAACTGATCTTGCAACTTCCTAACTTTCTCTCGAGTTTCTTATCATCGGTAAAAGAAGGATACCAGGTTAGTCTTCCATTGTCGTTTGCAAATAAGAATAACATTTTAGACGGAAGCATTGATCCTTTGTGTGTAGGGATTAATTAGTTCATAAAAATTCTACTACAACATGCTCATGTATGCTTCATTTTGACAAGTAATTGATTCTATCATCTTTTTCTATTGCAATTTCATTGATATTTTATCCGGATAGCCACTTCTTTGGTTATCTGCCACAGATCCTGAACGCGGTTCCTAACTGAAGCATGGAGGGAGTTGGTTAAAGCCCAAGAAGCACGGTCACCCTAAAAATAATCAGTGCAGCATCGTGTCAAACACATCCCGGACACTCCAAAATACAATAGGACACACCAAAACAGGTGCCGTGTCCTCATCTTGTCGTGTCCGTGCAACACAGGTTAAAGCGTCCAGCTAGCTGAGTAAGTTGAGTAGAGCAGTAAATTGATAAAATAGAAAATATGATGTTATTGTGACATAGTTGGAGAGGGAGAGGAGGAGGAAGAAGAGGAGGAGGAGCATACGATGGGGAAATCGAGAGGGGAGCGTCGGGTCATCTTCTCTTCCTCCGGCGCCATCCGCACAACATGGCTCCTCCTACTCCCTCCTTCTCTGCTACCGATACTGATGTTCCTCGTCGTCGGCAGAAGAAAGAAGACTGTGCCGGTCGTCTCGCTTCTTCGTATCGACTGCTTCGGAGTGAGAAGAGGGACTGATATGCCGAAGAGGCACCACAGAGTCGCCATAGAAGAAACAAAGAAATGAGAATTTCTCACCGACTCTCTCTCTCTCTCTCTCTCTCTCTCTCTCTCTCTCTTGGGAGGGAGGGAGGGAAGGAGATGGATAAAACCCAACAAACAAGAGGAGAAAACGGTTGTCGTTTAGGATCTCACAAATAGTTTATATTAGAATTGGAGTCTCCAAATTATCCAATTTTAATATTTAGATCTCCAAATACCTATTCACTCACATACGTGTAGGGGTGAGCATTATTCGGTTTTGGACCGAAAATCGAACCGAACCGAACCGAATAAGAGATTCGGTTCGGTTTTTAAAAAAATCGGTTCGGTTTCGGTTTTGAAAATGTTAAAAAAAATTATTCGGTTTAGGTTTCGGTTTTTTATTTCGGTTTCGGTTCAAAACCGAAACCGAATAAGACTACGCAGGCCAGCTCAAAATTCCTTGGATCCGTTTGTTTAATTGTTAGCTTCAGTAGCCAGTAGCCACAGAGGTCCATGGCAACTCTTGCCATTTACATGCACCTGCTGGGCCAGGCTAGGCTAGCTAGCCTATGGTGATGATGTGAAGAAATTTAATTCAAGTGAGTGGACAACTTGATTTGATCAGTCATTGTAGGTGTTTTTCTTCGACAGCCATGCACGCAAGCAAGAGACTGCTTGCCAACATTAATTGTTCGGCAATAGCTTTAAACAAAGTTCCTAATTGTTTATGCAAATTAGTCACTTCGAGGTGAAAAAAATCTGACTTTCACTGTAGATGTGCACAGTAGAGAGATGAAAAATAAAGAAAGTTTGTTTAAACTAATAATATAATTTCCCAAGGGACATCATGCTGTCAAGTACAACATGCTTTCTTTTTCCGGATGCATGCATTTTTTGCATACATTTCTCTTAGTCTTTGTCCAACACACGTTTCACCCTCACCAAACCATTAGAGTAACGTCATGGTGTCAACAAGCCGCCTCCTCTTCCTCCGATGAGGGATCCGACGATGTACGGAGCAGCTACGACGAAGGTGACGGCGAGATCCTCTCCGTCCTCCCGACGATCCTCTCTCCGTCATCCTTTGCGGTGCTCTCAAGGCTCTGGACCTCGTCTTCATCGAGTACGCGAGGACCTCGACGCTTTCTTTCTCGACAACATCATTCCGGTGAATTTCTTAAAAAATTTGAGATTTTTTTGTGGTTTTACAATATTTGGTTTATGGAGGGGTTTTGTGTACAGCTTTTTCCGTTATCTTGCATTGTTTGCTGTGGGCAACAATCGGTTCTAGGCAAAACCGAATAACCGAAAAAAAATTTCGGTTCGGGTTATATCGGTTGTAGATATTTTAGGTTCGGTTTCGGTTTCAATAAATTTGATTTCGGTTTATTCGGTTATGCAAAATTCGGTTCGGTTGAAACCGAAATAATCGAATACTCACCCCTACATACGTGAACAATAATTTGATGATCCAAATACAAACGTTGGACAACTAGAGATCCAAATCATAATATTAACTATTATGTGAAACCTTATTACTAAATATTCTTTTTTTGATGTCTAACATTACCAACCAGATTTTGTTCACTCTCATGCCTTTCAGGCCCATTGCCCTAATTTTCATCATTTTTATAAATAAAAATAATAATACGTTCTCGTGTCTCGAACCATTGTCTTTTACCACGTTTATGTTAAGACATGTTTGTTAAATAATAAGTGGAGGAATATTTCGTTTTGTACTGGAATTGTGTATCTATTTTTAGGCTAATTAGCATTTAGACTTTTGATTTTATACCATTTTAAAATTTAAGTCGTGACATGTTCAATTTAAAAGTTTGGATCTGAATTTTTATTTTTGGTTACCTTTTTCCATTATACCATTCCGACATTTGTATAAGAAGATTTTATTGTCATGCATGAGGGAGGGTGTAATAGAGAAAAAAATAAAAGTAAAAATTCAGGATCCAAACTTTTTAGTTGGACATGTCAGAGTTAAGCTCTTTAGTATAATTCAGGGTCTAAACGAAAATCAGCCCGTTTTTCTTCTATTAGAAAACAAATATGTCTAGTTACGAAGGAAATTGAATTTTTTTTTTTAAGTGGAAGTGTATATGGTAATAATAAAAATTATGATAATTAGTTTAACAAACAAAGATGATAGTAAATACAATTAATTAATATTCATTAAGTTTTTGGTTAACTAACAAATTATTCTAATTATATAATGGAGTAAATAAATTATCTCAAATAATAATTAACTCTCTTATTTATTAATTAGTCACTCATAATTAGATAATTCAACCAAATCCAATCCAAAAACGAACACATCTAAACTTTTTTGTCGTGCCGGACGCGTAGCAAAATTGAACACATACATATAAGACACTCCATAGACACACCAAAATGTACATTCATGTTCATCTTGTCCTAATTTGTCGTGTCGTGTCATATTCGTGGTCATATAACATAAATTTAAAAGTAAGTAAAAGTAATATAAAAACTTTATTATACTAACAACTAATACTACTTAAGAATAAACATGTATACTAAATATAAATTAATTTTATTAGTTACTAAGTTAGTTTAATCAGTAATTAGAAGGAAAAAAAACTTTTGATAAGTGATTAGTTTAATTTAATAAAGGTTTAGTTATATAAATAAATTTTTGCTAAAAGAAAGAAGAAAAAACAAACAAACATTCCCTCCCACATCCAAATGGGGAGGAAGAATGTGGAAAGTGGTATTTGGGAGGGGACAAGAATTGCATATTGGTTCAGCTTCCCACTTCCAACTCATTCCCTTCCCTCACCCCAAACACAACTCAAGTCCCATGCCTATATTCCAAGTGAAGTGGGAATCCATCTCCTACTTCACACTTGACAAACCGCCCCTCATGGAGACATTTTTGCTGAAAGCTTCATGCACAAGATCTTTTGTCCCACCGAGACGGATTTGTATAACTAGCACGCCCCAGAATCAGAATTTTGGAAAGTCGAATGGACCAGGCCAACTACGTATGCCAGAGTACTCCAGTACCTCGAGATATGGTCAAAGCTGTAGTGATGGGGTTACAACTACAAACCAATAGTCAATCCTAGTTTAAGCAATCCTAGATGTCTCAATCACATGCAAATAAGTAATGTACAAGAAGTATGATCATCAAGCATATAAGACAGTAAAGTGTCCCAACTATAATACATAGATGATCATAAAGCTAGTAATACAAAATGAAGAACTAGCAAGAGTATGTCATACATGATTAGCTCTAGTTGCAGTCTAGTATATACAAATTATGTTATGCCTGTAGGCTAAAGGTCAAGGTCCAAAATACGAGCTAAACACGTGCTCGGTGGCTAAATGCCGCAAAAGAATATATAAAGATAGTAGTGGGGAAGGAAAAGAATAATCACCTAGGCACCCTAGTGCTCCGTGTGGTCATTATCAAGGAGAAGGTATGGAAGATCCTCTGGCTCTTCTACCAGATCTGGCCAAACCAGAATCAGTAGAGTCAGATCCCAGATAGCATGTACCACAAAGGAAGCCACTTATGAACTAAATCAACAATATCTAACATAACAACAGATGGAGATAGAATAAATAAATATGGGTATAAAGTAAACAACACGTGACATAAAGTAAATAGTGACATGTGAACATGTAAGGTAAATCGGGACATGTGAGCATGTACAGTACATCTTTTTAAAACGATCCATGTTTTTGAAAAATATCTATTTTACAAAAAGCTTCTGAAGGATTTTCAAAAAGCCAAAACAATTTTTCACAAAGTCAACCTGACCAAACCCTAACAGAGTTCAGCCAGAGTTCGGCCATGGTGAACGTTATGTGAACGTTTGATTTTGAACTTGGTCTCCCTTTATTTGCGGTTGGTTACAAAGAGTTCTGTCTAAATTCTGCCCGAATTCTGTCAGAGTTATGTCTTTGGAAAAACTATAAATAGAGAGGATTTCTGATCTTTCAAAGACACCAATTCACTTTCATCTCTTCTCTTCTAAAGCTTACATTTCTTCCAAAGAGTTCTAAAAAGCTTCCATTTTCAAATCCCAAGCCAGTTACAATTCTCTAGTCAATTTGCCGGTACGGTGCGGTCTAGAAGATTTCAGAGAAATTGTAATCAGAGGCTTGATTGAAGAAAGACTCTTCAAAACTGAAGTTGGTCAAGTTCTTCGTATCAAAGCTTGCATATGTAGAAGTTGCAAGGACTTCGTATGAAAATTTGCAGGATTTTCCATAGTGGATTCAACTGGAAGCTAGAGTTCTTCCGACTGGACTAGTCCTCACAAGAGGAAAACCAGTATAAATCTCTGTGTTTGCGTTTGCCTTCTGATCACTCTTTTCATTACAGTTATTTACTTTGTGATTATTATTATATATGCGATCTAACTGCTAACAAGTTTTTAATTAGCAATATTCTGCGGCCTACTCTATTCACCCCCTCTAGAGTATTCTGCTTTACGATTTCGTCCCTACAATTGGTATCAGAGCGGGTTATACAGGTAAAGCAAGATAAAATTACAGCTATATTCAGTTATTTTTTAATTGTTATATAGACACATAATTACACATGGCAACTGTAAAATTCACAAGTGAAGGCCAAGCCACAAACAGACCTCCACTGTTTGACGGCAAAAACTATACTTATTGGAAAACACAGATGAGTTTCTTCTTAAAATCTCTTGATTTTGACTTATGGTCTATAGTTATTGATGGCTACAAAAAGCCTCCTCGTATTAATGTTGATGGAGTTTTAGTTGAAAAACCCCATGACAAATATACGGAGGATGAAAAGAAAAAAGGCCAGTCTTGACGCACGTGCTATTAACGCTTTATTTTGTGCTTTAGACAGAACTGAATTCAACAGGGTGTCTACTTGCACAACATCAAATGAAGTATAGAAACTTCTCGAAGTAACCTACGAAGGAACAACACAAGTCAAGGAGTCAAAGATCAGCAGATTTACACAGGAGTACGAGGCGTTCAAAATGAAGCCAAGTGAATCAGTCACTCAGATGTTTACGAGATTCTTGGATATTGTAAATCCTTTGTCTTCATTAGGCAAGGAATACAGTAACCATAAAAAGATTCATAAACTTCTACGAGCTCTCACAAAGAACTGGATTCCAAAGGCTACAACAATCATTGAAGGAAACGACCTCTCAACAATGTCTCTGGAAAAACCCATGGGTAAGCTACTTACTCACGAGTTAGAACTTCAAGTCTTTGAAGATGCTACACCAAAGGAGAAGTCAGAAAAGTCGATCGCTCTCAAGGCTCAACATAGAAGAACTGTCGAAGATGATTCTGACGACAGCGACTCTGACTCTGAAGATCAAGCTCTTCTGGTAAGAAAATTCAAGAAGTTTATGAGATTCAACAGGAGAACAAAAGATAACAACATCAACAACAACGAGGAAGATCCTATTTGCTATGGATATAAGAAGAAAGGACACATGAAGATTGTCCAACAGCATCATCATCAACAAGAAAAAGCAACAAATATGACAAAGGCCACCTGAAGAGATCTACATCAAGGAAGTACGCCAATACAAGCATATGGCATCAAAGCGAAGCCAGCGATTCAGAAGACGAACAATCAGATGACGCTGTAAATGTATGCTTGATGGCTTACGATCAGGTAACCACTAATCCTCTGTTTGATCCTTATGATGATTTTACCTTTGAACAACTAGGAGAGGCTTTCAGTGACCTTTTAAATGACTACAGAAAACTGCATAGTAAATATGAAACCTCTAAGAAGGTACTCAAAGAGTACAAAAGTGAGATAGGAAGACTTACCGACCAACTAGTTGATGTTAGAAATAGTGACTCTTCTATTGAGTCTGGTGAGCTTCCATCTATTAAGCTGTTGTTACACGAGACTATCAAGTTATCTGAAGAAAAAGACCAAACTATCATCCAGCTAAAGGAAGACCTATCTAAGGAGAAAAAGATTCGCCAGTGTGTACAAGTCAGAATAGAAACACTTACATCTGACTATACTAGATTATATGACACCTCCAAAAAGTTGGAAATTAATTTAAGAAAACGGCCTGAAATTGCTGCTTCCTATTCTAACACGTGTCAATTACCGAATCATCGGAACACGCCCAAACCAAACACTGTCAGACCAAACCATACCAAACATATGCCCAAGAAGACTAATAGGCATGCATTCTTCTATACCAGAAAACCAAAACCTACCAATCATGCACCTCACACAACTTTCAACACTCAACATGCAAAATGTCATTATTGTGGCCTTATTGGTCATATATCCTCTGCATGTAGAATCAGAAAGTTACTAGATTTAAATGTTTATGCATAGATACCAAAAACTAACCAGTCAGGACCCTACAAGAAATGAGTACCAAGAGTTTCATCTACAAATTATTTTGTAGGTGGAACGCTCTTCACATACTATGAGCAAATGGATCCTCGACAACGGTTGCTCACGGCACATGACCGGTGTTGCTTCATTATTCGCAACACTGTCGAAGAAGAATAAAGAAGGATACGTCTCCTTCGGTAATAATTTAAGAGGGTACATAATCGGTATCGGTGACATTGGTAAGACTCCCTATCCAGTGATTAAAGATGTCTGTCTAGTTACCGAGTTAAAACATAATCTGCTCAGCATAAGCCATTTAGCTGATCACGGTTATGGCATTAACTTCGTCAAAGACAAATGTACTATAGTTGATAGTTCAACTGGTAGTACTATCTTTGAAGGTATCAGGGAAGATATTATATATATATGTTTTCTATCTGTTAGAAGATGCTAACAAAGCAGGTAGATATTTGATGCCCAAAAGCATTAAGAGTCAACTATGGCATAAAAGAATCGATCATGCAAACATGGATACAATCTCAAAACTATCTACAAAGAAGTTGGTACGCGGCTTACCGGACATATCTTTCAAGAAGGATACGGTATGTAATGAATGTGAAAATAACAAAGCTATCCGATCTGCCTTTAAATCCAAGAACGCTATAAGTACCACTAGACCTCTTCAATTATTGCATATGGACTTATTCGGACCAAGTAAAATTGCTAGTCTATGTGGTAAGTTATATGCATTTGTCATTGTAGATGATTTTTCTAGATATACATGGGTATATTTTCTTGCACGCAAGAACGATGCATTGTCAGAATTCGTCACCTTTTGCAAGAAAGTACAGAATGAAAAAGATTTCATAATTACTCGCATTCGTAGTGATCATGGAGGCAAATTCGAGAATACAGAGCTCAAACAATTTTATGACACTCACGGTTATTTACATGAATTCTTTTGCCCTAGGACTCCACAACAAAATGGAGTTGTGGAACGTAAGAACAAGACTCTGTCTGAAATGGCTAGAGTAATGTTAAACCAGTTTAGTCTACCCAGATACTTTTGGGCTGAAGCTGTCAATACAGCGTGCTATATTCTCAATAGGGTTCTAATTCGACCTATATCGAAGAAGACTCCCTATGAATTATGGTTTGATAGAAAACCCACTGTTTCATATTTCAAGATTTTTGGTTGTAAATGCTTTATTCTTAATACTAAAGACAATCTGAGTAAATTTGATAAAAAGGTCGATGAAGGTATATTCTTAGGTTATGCAGCAAAAAGCAAAGGGTACAGAGTCTTCAACAAAAGAACCATGATCATCGAAGAATCAATTAATGTCAAGTTTTATGCGCTAAATCAACACTTAGACGATGACGACAATAAAGACGTGATTACACCAAGTACAGCTACTGCAAAACCTTCACACAAAGATGCAAAACTTTCAAGCAAAGAAGCCGGAACCAGCAATCCTGAGGATACGCCAAAAGATATGAGATTCTTGGCAGATCATCCAAAAAACTTGGTAATTGGTGAGATTACCAAGGGTGTAAGTACTCGTTCCTCTAATAAAGAAATAGCTTCTTGTGTTGCTTTTATTTCACAGCTTGAACCCAAAAATATTGAAGAAGCATGTAGTGATAATTTTTTGTTAGATGCTATACAAGAGGAATTAAACCAATTCGAACAGAATCAAGTTTGGGAACTTGTTCCCAAGCCCATTGATCATCCGGTCATTGGCACCCATTGGGTATTCCAAAATAAACTAAACGAGAATGGTTTAGTGACTCGTAATAAGGCTCGACTCGTAGCTCAAGGATACAATCAAGAAGAAGGTATCGACTATGATGAGACTTATGCTCCAGTTGCGAGATTAGAATCCATTCGCATGTTATGTGCATTTGTATATTTTCATAATTTTAAGTTATTTCAAATGGATGTCAAAAGCGCATTTTTAAATAGTTTTATAAAAGAAAAAGTTTATGTAGCTCAACCTCCCGGTTTTACTGATTTTAAAAATCCTGATTATGTTTTCAAGTTGAAGAAAGCCTTATACGGTTTAAAACAAGCCCCTCAAGCTTGGTACGATCGTCTAAGCTCTTTTCTACTTGACAATGGTTTTTCAAAGGAAAAGGTTGGCACTACATTATTTATAAAGACTTTGAATAACAACATTCTTTTGATTCAAGTCTATGTAGATAATTTTATTTTTGGATCTACTGATGAATCTTTTTGTCAAGAATTTTTAAAGTGTATGCAGAATGAGTTTGAGATAAGCATGATGGGAGAGCTGAAATTCTTTCTCGGACTGCAAATCAAACAAACCAACAATGGGACGTTCATAAATCAAGCAAAGTACACAAAGGATCTATTAAAGAAGTTTGACCTGGAAGCAGTCAAGCCACTTAGTACTCCAATGGCGACAACCAAGCTTGATATTGATGAACAAGGCAAACATGTCGACATACGTAAGTATCGAGGTATGATCTGTAGCTTACTGTATTTAACTGCTAGTCGACCAGACTTTTTGTTTAGTGTTTGTTTGTATGCACGTTTTCAAGCCAATCCTAAGGAATCACATCTGTGCGCAGTTAAGCGTATCTTCAGATACCTTAAAGGCACTTCTTCTGTCGGCTTATGGTATCCCAAAACCACGTCATTTGACCTAACCGGTTATTCTGATGCTGATTTTGCTGGATGCAAAGTAGATAGAAAAAGTACCAGCGGCACATGTCATTTCCTAGGAAAAGCTCTAGTCTCTTGGTTTAGCAAAAAGTAAAATTCTGTCGCATTATCAACAATCGAGGCTGAGTATATCGCCGTAGGACGTTGTTGTGCACAAATTTTATGGATGAAGCAAACTTTAGAAGACAATGGATTGCATTTTACATACATACCTATTTTCTGTGATAACACTAGTTATATTAATTTGACTAAGAATCCAGTATGTCACACTCATACTAAGCATATCGAGATTCGACATCAGTTTCTTAGAGATCATCAACAAAATGGAGATATAGACCTTGTATACATAGACACACAGAATCAATTGGCTGACAAACTCACAAAACCTCTAGCGAAAGATCGTTTCAATTATTTACATCGAGAATTAGGAATTTTAGATATCAATAATATTAATTAATTTTATTTTATTAATTAATTTATTCAATACTCAATAATTGTTTTTGAGACAAGCCTAAAAAGAGTCTGTCTGTCACCACGACTACGGTACTTAAGAGTTCCCCGGTGAACCTCCGTTAGCTGGAACAGTACTCCTACAGCTAATCTGAAATAGATGCTGAGTAAAGAATATTAATTTATAAAATAATATTAATTATATTATTTGAAATTTAAAATTACTAAACTTTGAATTAAATATTTGAAATGAGTTGATAAAAAAGATGTGGCCCACAAAATTTTATTTTATAGCCAGGAGAACCTTTGGCGAATTAGGCCCGAGTTCGGTCCGAATTCGGCCAGAGTTCGGCTGGGTGTATATATATTTCAGTCAGAACCCGAGGCCCCCATCTTCTTCATCTCTTCCAAAACTACATCACAGCAGCAGCAGTCGCCCGAAAACCCTAGTTCTTCTCCACCTCCTTCCTTCCATTCTACATAGAGATCTTCGTCCAAAATTTTGATTCGTGCGGAGAATCGCATCCTCTACAGCATACTTGATTCTCAGAAGGTATTATTCCTTCTCTCCTCCACTTTTAAATTATTAGGGTTTCTAGTTTTTGGGATAGAATGCCTAAGGGATTCAATCCTTTCAAGAGGAAGAAGACCCATGCCAGTGAAGAGGCATCATTTTCTGATCCGAATACATATTTACTCTTTTTTCCGGTCCAATCGGATGACGGTGCATCGGACGAGTTTTATTTCAAAACTTCCGACCAAGCATTACTTTGGTATGCCGACTTTATTATGCGTACTATATATTTCGGATCTCCGATCAAGTGGACTGTATTTCCTGACCACCGTCCTTACTTTGAGGCATTAGGGTTACAACACTTTGCTACTTTACAATTCCCTATAGCTACTAATGCCATTAGACTATTTTATTGTAATTTCGTGTTAGACACTTTACCGCGAGAACTCGTGTCGGCGGAATAGATATCGAGTTCAATGATGAATCGCTAGCAAAAATCCTTGGTCTTCCAAACGAAGGTGCCCCGCTCGATGACATCACTGACTTCGATTTTCCCGAGGGTACGACTCTCGTTAGTTTTAAGAATAAGCTTTGTGCGCCCACACGTGCTCGTCCTAGAAAGTTCAAGGCCAATAACTTGAACTTATTTAACTACGAATTACATCGCATCATCTATTCCACTCTACTTCCAAAGATGATGTCACTGCACTCGAACGTTCTGCTTTATATCACATTCTTAAGGGCATTCCGTTTTCTGCCCCTAAGACTATCATTCAGATGATGGGTAGATGTCGCGAAAGAGATCGTAACTTCTCTTATGCGATGATCATCCTACGCATCTTTCAACGATTTGATATTGACCTATCCACTTATGCTCTGGACCCTGAGCCCAAGTTTCTCAAGCTTTCTCATCGCAGCATTACCACTGCTCCTCCACCTCCTGTACCTGTACCTACTGCACCTGCTCCTACTGTACCTGGTCCTCCTCAGTCTTATCCTATGACCATTGAGGGTATTCACCAGCAGCTATCAGATCTATAGACGTTCTTTGTTGAAACTTCCAGGGAACATGAGTTCCGTAACGTGACTCGGTTCCAGGCTATTGCCAACTCCTTTGCCAATCTTCGATTTGCACAGACGGGTCACTCTGCTAGCTCTCTTCCTAGAGACCCTTCCGTATCTAGCTATCGTATTGATGATGAGGCGGTCCACTATCTATTCCAGCCAGGGAACGCATATGATTGGTATCGTACTTCTGGTGCTACTCTATATACTTCTGGATCTGGCACTTCTGGAGCATGTCCATCTGGACATGCTGGTATTGCAGCCGATGATGATGAGGATGGGGATGAGGATGATTTTTGAGTTGTTACTTTTTGAGACTGATGACTTTGTCTTATGTTTACTTGGAAATGCTCCGACATTCCAAGATAGTATCAGTACTCTTTCTATTTAGATATTATTTGTGACTTTTGACGGACTTATTTCTATGCTTCAGTTTAGCATATGACTCAGTTTAGTATATTATTCAGTTTAGCACTTTATTTGGTTCAGCTTTCTTATAGCATTATCTTCTTTATGCTTCCATATAAACTGCTTGTGATAAATATCTGTCTGTGTTGTTTATATGTCACGCCCCAGAACCAGAATACTGGAGAGCGGGGGAATGACTCAGCCAGCTACGTATTACGGGTAGATGAATACCGTATAATACGATCAATGCTGTCTAAAAGACGAGGGGGTGCATACTACATGAAAGTCTCACTATGGTCACTTCACATCTATTGTCTCAATCATTCAAACAAGAAACAGTAATAGAGAACATGTAAGATAAAGCAGTAAGGCATCCCAAACGCTCTGTCAAAATGTTCTTGATATCTGGCTTTACAAAACATTGCCAGATTGATGTAGCAAAAGTATACACAATTGTTATCAGCTGCAGTCTGACTTAGTTACAATTATGTAAAAAGTAAGTACAAGACAATCCGACTAACATGTCGGTGCCAAACGGCAAGGTATAAAGTAAGTGACAAAACGAGCGGTGAAGTAAGGAACCCACTCGAGTCCTCCTGCGATCATCCCTCTAGTGTTGACCATCTTGGAGGTAGAAGTAAGCTGGATCCTCGGGGACCGGCTCTAAATCTGGCCATGCAAAACCAGAGAGGTTAGACCTCTAATAGCAAGTACCACAAGGAAGCACGACATGAGAACTAAAACCAGTAAGGAAAAAAAATATAATAATAGATCTCTGCTTTCCACTAGGATTCACATCACATCACGATACTTCGAACCAATCTCCCAACCAAACAAGGACAGAAGTTGGTCCGTCATGGCCTGACATTCTGATCATCCCAGTTAGGTGACAGAGTAGGTACAGTGCACAGACAAATCATCTTGAACGGCCAATCAAATCCTACGGCTTGCTATTTTGAGTCCCAAGTTATCCTAGAATTTATGCAATTAGGGATTCCTCAGTTCTTACTATGTGCAAGCAAGGCTAGTCTATCCAGTGAATCATGTGCGCCATGCATGAATTAGACGAGTCCCAGCAAGACGCCCGTCATCAATATACAATATACAATAATAATATAAGCAGATACTGTTCCCTGCCCGTGTGGCAGGTTTACAGTATCTGTGGGGACCAGCCGGCCCGTCGGGTACTACTCGTCCCAAGGGAGCTGCCATGTAAGAACTCGGAAATCCATTCTCTCCATGCAATCATTATTTTATTTAACTTAATAGTCCCTATGTTGAGTGAAATCCCATGTCGTGGATCATGGTCATTCAAATGAGTACTTTCGTACGAGATACGATATGCACAACTCTACAACGATACCAGTGCGGTTAGGTTACAGGTCTTACATAGCGTAATGCAACAATCAAATCTAACCATGGTAATCATGCCTTGACCATAAAGTACACATGCTTCTTTTGTAGGAAATAAATAAGTAAATAAATAAATAAATAGATTGAAGCCTGCATGTGTATGTATGTCAATATTCGGGATCAGCCAGTCGATTACAATAGTTCATAACATGAACGTGTCTCATTCATTCAATTCAATAAGACGACTAGCCAGTCTCTTAGTTCCGACTAGGAACGCATGATTAATTTAGTCAAGATAACCATTATTATCAATGGTGACAAGGCATGAAAGTCAATTAGCATTAAACGGGGGTCGAGTCTATAACTCTCATGGTCAAGTCCCAGTCATACTGGGTATCCCAAAAATTAATCGGGACACAAGGCACATTCCACATAACAATTGATATTAACAATATTATTATATCATGATTTTATCGAGTTTATGTCAAAAGGCGTAAGGATATAAAATGGACGTTAAATATCTAATAAAATATCAATATACAGGGCTATAGAAGATCCAGGGTAAGTAGGGTCAGGTCTAGTTGCGCCTAAACACTCAAGTCAGACTACGCTCAAGTCAGCGTACGCTCTGGTCAAGCTACGCTCAAGTCAAGCAGCGTATGAACTCCATACGACCCCTAGTCACCCAAGTGAGCGTATGCAAGACATACGCTCCAAAAAGGCAGCGTATAGACCCCATACGACTCCTCACTATCCAAGTGAGCGTATGCAAGTCATACGCTCCCAAAAAGGCAGCGTATGGACTCCATACGACTCCTGACCATTCAAGTCAGCGTATGCAAGTCATACGCTCCCAAAAAGGCAGCGTATGGACTCCATACGACTCCTGACCATTCAAGTCAGCGTATGCAAGTCATACGCTCCCAAAAAGGCAGCGTATGGACTCCATACGACATACGCTTTCAAAAGGTAGCGTATGCAAGACACACGCTTCCTAAAAAGGTAGCGTATGGACTCCATACTGCGCTGCGCTAAAGAGCGCGCACAGCTCAATGACGCAAGCTAAAAAGCTAGCGTACACTGCTCACTGTCTTCTCCAAACAGCAAGAACTCCATGGTTGCACCCCAAAGCTTCAAAAGTCCATAACTTGGTCAAAACGAGTCCAAATCCAACTTTCCAAAGGTCAAAATTGGGTAGAATAAAACTCTCTACAACATAGAACCATCAAAACTTGAAAACAAAGAAGTTTGATAGATCAAAACCACCAAACTCCGAAAATAACTCATTTCTAGATCTACAAAAATTAAGACTTCGAAATGAAAAATGCCAAGTTCTAAACTCTCTTAGGATCTTGCGAGGAAGATAAATGAACTACAAAAACATGGGTTCTCATGGGGAGCAAGTTATACTTGCCTACGGTTTGGTAGGTGGAGAGAGTAATGAAAGGAAGAAGAAGAGTAATGGTGAGAATGTGAGTTTATGAGGAGAGAGAAAGAGATGTAAGCTTTAAATAGAAAAGGGGTGGTAGGTGGGAGTTGGGCCGGGTTGTCCACCATGAACCCGAGAACCCAATAAGACTAAAGCAGGGAATAAAAATGCAGGAATTAAAATGCAGAAACAAATTACAGAAATATAATTGCAGAAAATAAATTAACATAAAAATTTAAAGAGCAGATTAATTGATTATCATAAAATTAAAGGAATTTAAATACAGGATAATACATGATAAATATTAAATAAATACATGATAAATACTAAATAAATACACATGAGTTGTACATGTATAAAAATACGCATTCTGGGAACGGGGAGTGACATCTCTACCCTCCTTAGAAAAATTCCGTCCTCGGAATTTCAAATCCAAGCAGGATAGAAACATCGGGGCTAAACTAATCTAAGTACAAGCAATTCAATCAAGTAATCATTTTACAATGTCCATAGCAAGTAACATATCTATACTTAACAATCTACGGTATCAAGCAATTCTACCCATAAGGTGATAAGCATGAGGAATCAAGACAATCAAGGTACACAGAAAAAGATATACCTTGTGAGTCAAACAGATGTGGATACCGTGATCGGATATCATCCTCACGTTCCTACGTTGACTCACCCAAAGAGTGATGACCCCAAGCAACCCGGACAAGGTTAATTGTTCGGTTCTTGAGTATCTTCTCCCTTCGGTCCAAGATAGACACAGGATGCTCCTCGTAAGACAGGTTGGTACCAACAACCAGTTCTGAATGATCGAAGATATGGCTGGGGTCCGATACATACCTTCGCAATTGAGATACATGAAACACGTCATGCACCTCTCGTAACGAAGGTGGAAGGGATAAACGATAAGCAACATCGCCTATCCGATCAAGGATAACGAATGGGCCCACGTACCGCGGACTCAACTTTCCGCGAACGCCAAATCTAATAACCCCACGGGTAGGTGAGATCCGCAAGAACACGTGGTCCCCAACAGAAAACTCTAGCGGCCTACGATGCTGGTCCGCCCAATGACGATGCCGATCCTGCGCAACACGAAGTCGCTCTCTAATTCCTTTAACCAAATCAACCGTCTGGATAATCATTTCTGGGCCTAGCATCTTCCTTTCCCCGATATCGTCCCATGCTAGTGGCGATCTACACTTCTTACCATATAGTGCTTCAAATGGCGCCATCTGGATACTGGCTTGATAACTGTTGTTGTATGAGAACTCAACTAAGTGCAGGTGGCTTTCCCAAGATCCTTCAAAATCCAGAGTGCAAGCTCGCAACATATCTTCCAAGGTCTGAATTGTCCTTTCTGATTGCCCGTCCGTCTGTGGGTAGTAAGCCATGCTAAATCTTAACTTGGTACCCAGACTATGATGTAAGCTCTTCCAGAAATATGATGTAAAGCGGGTATCTCTGTCTGACACAATACTGACAGGGACTCCATGCTGCCTGACTATCTGCTGCATGTACAACTCCGCTAACTTTTCTGTAGATTGCCCTACTCTGAAAGGAAGAAAGTGTGCTACCTTTGTAAGCCGATCTACTATCACCCAAATAGCATCTTTACCACTTGGTGATCTCGGTAAACCGGTCACAAAGTCCATTGTGATATGCTCCCACTTCCATTCCGGGATAGGAAGCGGTTGCAATAACCCAGCTGGCCTCTGCTGTTCTGCCTTCACTTGCTGACATACCAAGAAACGGGAGACAAATCTAGCTATCTCCCTCTTCATCCCATTCCACCAGAAGTGCTGCTTGATATCTTGGTACATCTTGGTCCCTCCAGGATGTACAGAATACTGGGAACTGTGAGCTTCTGCCATAACTTCCTGTCTGATATCTCCACTAGGCACACATAGACGTGATCCAAACCTAAGTGTACCGTCTTCGTGAATTTGCATCTCTTTTCTGAGTCCTGACTCACATTCTGCCCTAAGCTTCTGAATCCTTGGGTCTTGTGCCTGAGCTGCCTTGATCCTATCTACCAAGTCAGATTGGACTTGTAGACTCGCCAGAATTCCTATATCACTAGGAAGTATAATCTCGATGCCCATCTCCTGAAGGTCTTCTAAGATATGCCTCTGTGTTGTCAACATAAATGCGCCGCCCCTTCTGCTGAGAGCGTCTGCTACCACATTAGCCTTGCCTGGATGATACTGAAGCTCCACGTCATAATCCTTGATCAACTCCAACCATCTTCTCTGTCTCATGTTCAGTTCCTTCTGGGTAAAGATGTACTTCAGACTTTTGTGGTCTGTGTACATGTCTACTCGGTCACCATATAAGTAATGCCTCCATAGCTTCAAAGCAAATACTACTGCCGCTAACTCTAAATCATGAGTTGGATAATTCTTCTCGTGGTCTCGAAGCTGCCTAGATGCATATGCTATCACCTTCCCGTGCTGCATGAGGACACATCCAAGTCCTTTACCTGACGCATCACAATATACAGTAAAACCTTCGGGTCCGACTGGCAATGTAAGAATAGGCGCTGATATCAACCTCTGCTTCAAATTCTCAAATGATGCCTGACATTCTGCCGACCAAACGAATGGCACATCCTTCCGTGTTAAGCGGGTCATGGGTGCTGAGAGTCTTGCAAAATCTGACACAAATCTTCTGTAATATCCTGCCAATCCCAAGAAACTCCGTACATCAGCTACGGTCTTGGGTACTGGCCAACTCTCTACTGCTTCTACCTTCTTGGGATCCACTGCTACTCCAGCTCCTGATACAATATGACCCAAAAATGAAATGTGGTCCATCCAGAACTCACACTTGCTGAGCTTGGCATACAACTGGTTCTCTCTCAGAACCTGCAACACTTTCCTGAGGTGGTCTTCATGCTCCTCTTCACTAGCAGAGTACACAAGAATGTCGTCGAGAAATACTACGACAAACTGATCTAAATACGGCATAAAGATGCGGTTCATCAAATCCATGAATATTGCTAGAGCATTGGTCAAACCAAACGACATTACTAAGAATTCATAATGCCCATACTTCGACCTGAATGCTGTCTTGGGAATGTCTTCCTTCCGAACCCTCACTTGGTGATACCATGAACGAAGATCTATCTTGGAGAAAACTCTGGCCCTGCTCAACTGATCAAATAAGTCGTCGATCCTTGGTAGTGGGTACTTGTTCTTTACTGTTGCCGCGTTAAGCTTCCTGTAGTCGATACACAATCTGGATGATCCATCCTTCTTCCCCACAAGTACCACTGGTGCTGCCCATGGCGATACACTAGCTTGGATAAACTTTTTCTCCTTCAGTTCCTCTATGTGCTGATATACCTTGGCCTGCTCTGAATCCGCCATTCTGTAAACCCGATCTGATATCGGTTTAGTCCCAGGTGCCAATTCTATACTGAACTTAATATCTCTAACCGGTGGCAGACCTGAAAGTTCTTCGGGAAATACGTCTAGAAATTCTTCAACTACCTTCGGAACCTGAACTTCTTCCATTGCTGTTATTACTCCCTGCTCTTGCTGAGTTGCCTCTGATCTGACTAAGGTGAATTTCTTCATGCCTGGAATATCAAAAGATACACTCCCACTACGACAATCTATTGTCGCATGACTGTCTTTCAGCCAGTCCATGCCTAAGATAACGTCAAAATTTCCAACAGGAAATTCTATCAACTGGGCGGGTAAGGAATGTCCGTAAACTACAACACTACACGCTAAAATAACTCTACTAACTCCTACGAGCCCATTACCGGTGAGTATATTCAACCTCCCTGGCAATGCCTCGAACTCCATTCCTAGCCGTGTCGTAAATTGTGCAGATATAAATGAGTGGGATGCTCCCGAATCAAACAATGCTACTGCGAGATATGAGGCGACGAGAATGTTACCTGCCACAATATCTCCCGATGCTAATGCCTCCTCCAAGGACAGTGTGAATGCCTGCCCTCGACCTCCTTGCTGGTTCCTATGCTGTGGCCTGGCCTGGTGCTGCTGCTGGCCCCTGCCTTGATGATGCTGGGGTGGTCTATGCTGGTGTTGCTGCATCGGCGGCCCCTGCTGCCGAAACATCTGAGCCTGCGGCATTAACGGGCGCTGTGCCAACGGTCTCACTGCTACCGCTGGTCCTCGATACTGTCCTGCCCCTGGTACTGGCAGAGCAGGAAACTGCTGCACTGGTCCTCCTGACCTCGAATTCATGGGACATGTGGTAACCCGATGGTCTGGATTTCCACATATCAGACATAGTCCATTCAATGTCCGACACACATCTCTAGTGTGTCCCATCTTCCCATAATAAGTGCAGCCCGCAGGGGGTTGCTGGTTCTTCCTCTGTTGCTGTTGCTGCTGCCCGGGTGGTGGTGCTGGCCCCCGTATCGCCACATCGTGGATACGAATGCCAGGGGATGGTGCTGTTGTTCGGGGCGCTGCTCCCCCTCCTCCTTCAATCTGACTGTGGGACCTCTTCTGACCCCCAGTCCTTGCCGCAAGCCTCTGAATGGTGATTTTATGCCTGCGGGTTACCGTCAATACTTCATCAAAAGTTTGGTAATTGTGCCCCTCTATCAATTGTAAAAGCTCAAGATGAAACCCTTGCTGGAACCTCATCGCCCTCTGGCGCTCCGTCGCCACCATCTCTGGGGCAAACCTACTCAATCTGCAGAACTCCGCTGCATAAGCATCTACAGTCTTTCCAGCCTGTCTGAGGTTAATAAACTTCTGTTGTAGCTCAAACTGTGCCACAACTCCATAATACTTTGTCTTGAACCTTGCAGTAAAATCGTCCCATGCAACAGGACGTCTGATGCCTACTTCCTCTGCTTCCCACCAATCACGTGCGAGATCCTGAAGTAACAACTTCACTAGATCCACACGTTCTTCTGCCGGCACCTTAGCGGCTGTCAGAATAGCCTTGATATCCTTAAGCCATGCATCTGCTGAGATGGCATCCTCCGTGCCCTCGAAACGACGGGGGTTGTACTTGCAAAACCGGGCTGACGCTCCTAAATCTTGCCTCGCCCCTCTTTCCAATGCCGTCTGTAATCCTTGGTTGAGTAGTACATTCTGCTCTTGCAACTGAGCATGCATGCGCTGCTGAGCTAACATCTGGTGTTGCTGAGTAGCCATCATCCCTCTCATGATCTCCAGAAGGGCTGGTGTGCCCAATTCCACAGGGGTAGGTGGAACTGTTGGTGGTGTTGGAACCTCCGGATACTGCGGTCCAACTGCTGGTTCTACTATCACTTCTTCCTGGATAGTCTCTTGAGTTAGTACCGGCTCTTGTTGCTGACCAACATGGTCAGGTTGTCCATGTTGCTGTCCATGTTGTTGTTGTCCAGCTCTGACAGGTGCGGACGAGGTGCCCCTAAGAAAAGGGACAAGAGAACAATCCAATGACCGGACATGAAGGATCAATGAAGTCAAGGGATACTGGAATGTCAAGCTGGTATTGAGAGTAACGAATCATGAGATTAAGAGGGAATATGTGTGATTGAGACATCCTATAGATCAAAACACCCCACAAGTCTGAAATCAGACCTGCATGGGCCACCACTAAAACCTTGTCACGCCCCAGAACCAGAATACTGGAGAGCGGGGGAATGACTCAGCCAGCTACGTATTACGGGTAGATGAATACCGTATAATACGATCAATGCTGTCTAAAAGACGAGGGGGTGCATACTACATGAAAGTCTCACTATGGTCACTTCACATCTATTGTCTCAATCATTCAAACAAGAAACAGTAATAGAGAACATGTAAGATAAAGCAGTAAGGCGTCCCAAACGCTCTGTCAAAATGTTCTTGATATCTGGCTTTACAAAATATTGCCAGATTGATGTAGCAAAAGTATACACAATTGTTATCAGCTGCAGTCTGACTTAGTTACAATTATGTAAAAAGTAAGTACAAGACAATCCGACTAACATGTCGGTGCCAAACGGCAAGGTATAAAGTAAGTGACAAAACGAGCGGTGAAGTAAGGAACCCACTCGAGTCCTCCTGCGATCATCCCTCTAGTGTTGACCATCTTGGAGGTAGAAGTAAGCTGGATCCTCGGGGACCGGCTCTAAATCTGGCCATGCAAAACCAGAGAGGTTAGACCTCTAATAGCAAGTACCACAAGGAAGCACGACATGAGAACTAAAACCAGTAAGGAAAAAAATATAATAATAGATCTCTGCTTTCCACTAGGATTCACATCACATCACGATACTTCGAACCAACCTCCCAACCAAACAAGGACAGAAGTTGGCCCGTCATGTCCTGACATTCTGATCATCCGAGTTAGGTGACAGAGTAGGTACAGTGCACAGACAAATCATCTTGAACGGCCAATCAAATCCTACGGCTTGCTATTTTGAGTCCCAAGTTATCCTGGAATTTATGCAATTAGGGATTCCTCAGTTCTTACTATGTGCAAGCAAGGCTAGTCTATCCAGTGAATCATGTGCGCCATGCATGAATTAGACGAGTCCCAGCAGGACGCCCGTCATCAATATACAATATATAATAATAATATAAGCAGATACTGTTCCCTGCCCGTGTGGCAGGTTTACAGTATCTGTGGGGACCAGCCGGCCCGTCGGGTACTACTCGTCCCAAGGGAGCTGCCATGTAAGAACTCAGGAATTCATTCTCTCCATGCAATCATTATTTTATTTAACTTAATAGTCCCTATGTTGAGTGAAATCCCATGTCGTGGATCATGGTCATTCAAATGAGTACTTTCGTACGAGGTACGATATGCACAACTCTATAACGATACCAGTGCGGTTAGGTTGCAGGTCTTACATAGCGTAATACAACAATCAAATCTAACCACGGTAATCATGCATTGACCATAAAGTACACATGCTTCTTTTGTAGGAAATAAATAAGTAAATAAATAAATAAATAGATTGAAGCCTGCATGTGTATGTATGTCAATATTCGGGATCAGCCAGTCGATTACAATAGTTCATAACATGAACGTGTCTCATTCATTCAATTCAATAAGACGACTAGCCAGTCTCTTAGTTCCGACTAGGAACGCATGATTAATTTAGTCAAGATAACCATTATTATCAATGGTGACAAGGCATGAAAGTCAATTAGCATTAAAGGGGGGTCGAGTCTATAACTCTCATGGTCAAGTCCCAGTCATACTGGGTATCCCAAAAATCAATCGGGACACAAGGCACATTCCACATAACAATTGATATTAACAATATTATCATATCATGATTTTATCGAGTTTATGTCAAAAGGCGTAAGGATATAAAATGGACGTTAAATATCTAATAAAATATCAATATACAGGGCTATAGAAGATCAGGTAAGTAGGGTCAGGTCTAGTTGCGCCTAAACACTCAAGTCAGACTACGCTCAAGTCAGCGTACGCTCTGGTCAAGCTACGCTCAAGTCAAGCAGCGTATGAACTCCATACGACCCCTAGTCACCCAAGTGAGCGTATGCAAGACATACGCTCCAAAAAGACAGCGTATGGACCCCATACGACTCCTCACTATCCAAGTGAGCGTATGCAAGTCATACGCTCCCAAAAAGGCAGCGTATGGACTCCATACGACTCCTGACCATTCAAGTCAGCGTATGCAAGTCATACGCTCCCAAAAAGGCAGCATATGGACTCCATACGACTCCTGACCATTCAAGTCAGTGTATGCAAGTCATACGCTCCCAAAAAGGCAGCGTATGGACTCCATACGACATACGCTTCCAAAAGGTAGCGTATGCAAGACACACGCTTCCTAAAAAGGTAGCGTATGGACTCCATACTGCGCTGCGCTAAAGAGCGCGCACAGCTCAGTGACACAAGCTAAAAAGCTAGCGTACACTGCTCACTGTCTTCTCCAAACAGCAAGAACTCTATGGTTGCACCCCAAAGCTTCAAAAGTCCATAACTTGGTCAAAACGAGTCCAAATCCAACTTTCCAAAGGTCAAAATTGGGTAGAATAAAACTCTCTACAATATAGAACCATCAAAACTTGAAAACAAAGAAGTTTGATAGATCAAAACCACCAAACTCCGAAAATAACTTATTTCTAGATCTACAAAAATTAAGACTTCGAAATGAAAAATGCCAAGTTCTAAACTCTCTTAGGATCTTGCGAGGAAGATAAATGAACTACAAAAATATGGGTTCTCATGGGGAGCAAGTTGTACTTGCCTACGGTTTGGAAGGTGGAGAGAGTAATGAAAGGAAGAAGAAGAGTAATGGTGAGAATGTGAGTTTATGAGGAGAGAGAAAGAGATGTAAGCTTTAAATAGAAAAGGGGTGGTAGGTGGGAGTTGGGCCGGGTTGTCCACCATGAACCCGAGAACCCAATAAGACTAAAGCAGGGAATAAAAATGCAGGAATTAAAATACAGAAACAAATTACAGAAATATAATTGCAGAAAATAAATTAACATAAAAATTTAAAGAGCAGATTAATTGATTATCATGAAATTAAAGGAATTTAAATACAGGATAATACATGATAAATATTAAATAAATACATGATAAATACTAAATAAATACACATGAGTTGTACATGTATAAAAATACGCATTCTGGGAACGGGGAGTGACATTATACCATGCCTGTGTTGTTTATACAATATTTGTTTATCTTATTTTTGCCTATGTTGTTTACACCATGCCTGTGTTGAGTGTCTTTATTCATATTTTTTTTTGCGTTTCTTCACTGCTTGTTACTTATGCATTTATTGTGGGGGAGCTTTCTCTTTTGTAATTATTTTGCTAAGTGGCAACGGAAAAGAAATAAGATCTAACATCTTAATGAATATAGGTTGTGAACAATTTTTCATTTTATATCTCGGTACATTCGGTACACTTTTGAATTGATCAAGACCAAAGATGTTATATCAGTCAAGGTTTGTCAATTATCAAAATGGAGGAGATTGTTGGCCCATTGGTCATGGTCCAACCTGATTTTAATAATTAATCACTCTGTCTCGATATACGATGGATATCTACTCAGTTCAAGACCGAAGATCTGTTTGCCACTCAAAATTGTATTTCCTTAAAGCAATATAATTTTTATTTTTATTGAGTCTAAAAATACTTTGTACACCAAGTCGTACTGGCAAATAGGCTATCCAAAATCATTTTTCAAAAGTAACCTATCTTTTTAAAATGACCTATGTTTTTGAAAAACATCTATTTTACAAAAAGCTTCTGAAGGATTTTCAAAAAGCCAAAACAATTTTTCACAAAATCAACCTGACCAAATCCTGACAGAACTCGGCCAGAGTTCGGCCATGGTGAACGTTATGTGAACGTTTGATTTTGAACTTGGTCTTCCTTCAGTTGCGGTTGGTTACAAAGAGTTTTGTCCGAATTCTGCCCGAATTCTGTCAGAGTTCTGTCTTTGGAAAAACTATAAATAGAGAGAATTTTTGATCTTTCAAAGACACCAATTCACTTTCATCTCTTCTTTTCTAAAGCTTACGTTTCTTCCAAAGAGTTCTAAAAAGCTTTTATTTTCCAATCCCAAGCCAGTTACAATTCTCTAGTCAATTTGCCGGTACGGTGCGGTCTAGAAGTTTTTAGAGAAATTGTAATCAGAGGCTTGATTGAAGAAGACTCTTCAAAACTGAAGTTGGTCGAGTTCTTCATATCAAAGCTCGCGTCTGTAGAAGTTGCAAGGACTTCGTATGAAAACTTGCGAGATTTTCCAATAGTGGATTCAACTGGAAGCTAGAGTTCTTCCGAATGGACTAGTCCTCACAAGAGGGAAACTAGTATAAATCTCTATGTTTGCGTTTGTCTTCTGATCACTCTTTTCATTACAGTTATTTATTTTTTGATTATTATTATATCTGTGATCTAACTGCTAACAAATTTTTAATTAGCAATATTTCGCGGCCTACTCTATTCACCCTCCTAGAGTATTCTGCTTTACGATTTCGTTCCTACACCCATTTCTTGTAGGGTCCTAACATGTTTGTCTTCGGTATCCATGCATAAACATTTAAATCTACTAACTTTATAATTCTACATGCAGAGGATATATGACCAATGAGGCCACAATAATTATATTTTGCATGTTGAGTGTTGAAAGTTGTATGAGGTGCATGATTGGTAGGTTTTGGTTTTCTAGTATAGAAAAATGCATGCCTAATAGTCTTCTTAGGCAGTGGTTTGGTATGGTTTGGTCTGGCAGTGTTTGGTTTGGGTGTGTTCCGATGATTCGATAATTGACACGTGTTAGAATAGGAAGCAGCAACTTCAGGCCGTTTTCCTAAACTAATTTTCAACTTTTTGGAGGTCTCATATAATCTAGTATAGTCAGATATAAGTGTTTCCATTCTGACTTATGCAAATTGGAGACTCTTTTTCTCCTTAGATAGGTCTTCCTTTAGCTGGATGATAGTTTGGTTTTTTTCTTCGGATAACTTGGTAGTCTCGTGTAACAACAGCTTAATAGAAGAAAGCTCATCAGACTCAATAGAAGAAACATTATTTCTAACATCAGCTAGTTGGTCGGTAAGTCTTCCTATCTCACCTTTGTACTCTTTAAGTACCTTCTTAGAGGTTTCATATTTACTATACAGTTTCCTGTAGTCATATAATAGGTCACTGAAAGCCACTCCTAGTTGCTCAATGGTGAAATCATCATAAGGTTCAAACAGAGGATTAGTAGTTACCTGATCGCAAGCCATCAAACATACATTTGCAGCGTCATCCGATTATTCGTCTTCTGAGTCGCTATCTTCACTCTCATGCCATATGCTTGTATTGGCGTACTTCCTTGATGTAGATCTCTTCAGGTAGCCTTCGTTATATTTACTGCTTTTATGATTGATAATGATGTTGTTGGACAACCTTTCCTCATATTTCCTTTCTTCTTACATCCGTAGCAAATAGGATCTTCCTCGTTGTTGTTGCTGTTGCTTTCTTTTGTTCTTCTGTTGAATCTCATGAACTTCTTGAATTTTCTTACCAGAAGAGCTTGATCTTCAAAGTCAGAGTCGTTGTCGTCAGAATCATCTTCGACATTTCTTCTTTGTTGGGCCTTGAAAGCGATCGACTTCTCTGACTTCTCCTTTGGTGTAGCATCTTTAAAGTCTTGAAGTTCCAACTCGTGAGTGAGTATCTTACCCATGAGTGTTTCCAGAGACATTATTGAGAGGTCGTTTCCTTCAATGATTGTTGTAGCTTTTGGAATCTAATTCTTCGTGAGAGCTTGTAAAAGTTTACAAATCTTTTCATGGTTACTGTATTCCTTGCCTAATGAAGACAAAGGATTTATAATATCCAGGAATCTCGTAAACATCTGAGTGACGGATTTATTTGGCTTCATCTTGAACGCCTCGTACTCTTGAGTAAGTCTGCTGATTTTTGACTCCTTGACTTGCGTTGTTCCTTCGTAGGTTACTTCGAGAAGTTTCCATACTTCATTCGATGTTGTGCAAGTAGACACCATGTTAAACTCAGTTCTGTTTAAAGCACAAAATAAAACGTTAATAGCACATGCGGCAAGACTGGCCTTTTTCTTGTCATCCTCAGTATATTTATCATGGGGTTTATCAACTAAAACTCCTTCAACAGTAATACGAAGAGGCTTTTTGTAGCCATCAATAACAATAGACCATAAGTCAAAATCAAGAGATTTTAAGAAGAAACTCATCCGTGTTTTCCAATAAGTATAGTTTGTCTCGTCAAACAGTGGAGGTCTATTTGTGGCTTGGCCTTCATTTATGAATTTCACAGTTGCAATGTGTTATATTGTGATCTATATAGCAATTAAGAATAATTGAATATAACTGCAATTTTACCTTGATTTACCTGTATAATCCGCTCTGATACCAATTGTAGGAACGAAGTCATAAAGCAGAATACTCTAGAGGGGGATGAATAGAGTAGGCAGCGGAATATTACTAATTAAAAACTTGTTAGCAGTATGATCACATAATTAAATCAATAATCACAAAACAATAACTGTAAAAGAAATTAGATCATAAGGCAAATGCAAACACAGCGATGTATACTGGTTTTCCTTTTGTGAGGACTAGTCCAGTCGGAAGAACTCTAGCTTCCAGTTGAATCCACAATTGGAAAATCCTACAAGTTTTCATACGAAGTCCTTGCAACTTCTACAGACGCGAGCTTTGATATGAAGAACTCGACCAACTTCAATTTTGAAGAGTCTTTCTTCAATCAAGCCTCTGATTACAATTTCTCTGAAATTTTCTAGACTGCACCGTACCAACAAATTAACTAAAGAATTGTAACTGGCTTAGGATTTGAAAATGAAAGCTTTGTAGAACTCTTTGGAATAGAAACGTAAGCTTAGAACAGAAGAGATAAAAGTGAATGAGTGATTGAAATGATCAGAATTCTTCTCTATTTATAATTTTTTCAAAGGCAGAACTCTGACAGAATTCGAACAAAATTTGGACAGAACTCTATGAGAAAAATTCGCAACTGAAGGGAGACCAAGTTTTCAAACGTTCGAAAATTAAACATTCACTAACCGAACTCTGGCCGAACTCTTGTTGAACTCGGGCCGAGTTCTGTCAGGGTTTTTAAAAAATAATTTTTGGGCTTTTTGAAATCCTTCAGAAGCTTTTGTAAATAAGGATGTTTTTCAAAACATATGGCATTTTTTAAAACGATTTTGGATAGCCTATTTGTCAGTACGACTCGGTATACAACGTATTTCTAGACTCAATAAAAGTGAAAAACTACATTGCATAAAGAAATACAGACTCGAGTGGCAAACACAGCTTCGGTCTTGAATTGAGTAGATATTCGATCTTGATTAGTGTCCAAGTGTAAAAAAAGTCTTTAGTAAATATCTGAGAAGCTTCGTATATCGAGACAGAGTTTGATCAATTATTAAAATCAGGTTCGACCATGACCAATGGGCCAACACTTTCTTCTTCAGATCTGGCATTCCTTATCATGCCGGAGCAGCCTAGCCCCTACACGCCATGCGCCACCAGCCTTTCCCAACCATGCAGCCAGATCCACCGCTTGGTTGTGCGCCGTCAACCATCCGAAGTCTTCTCGAGGGCCATGCCACCCTCGGTCCCCGTGCGCCTCGAGATCCCAATCCTGGACTGGCAAAGTATGGAAGAAGGTGGTTTGATAAAGGAGAACTACTCATTGGGTGTAATTTTACTCAAGTGTGGAAGATGGTGGTTTGATGAAGGGGAATTACTCACTGGGTCAACCTGGAAAATTTTCTTTCTGTATTGCTTGTAGCTGCAGCAAGGATGGCATACGAGCATTAAATATCAATGGGTGGTTCCATAGTGTAATCATCATATCTATCTTCGCAACCGCATACCAGCTATACTAAAATTTTGTGAAGGATTGGGGTTTGTTCTAGTACAACTCCAAGAACCCGTTGTTGATAAATGAAATAGTTCTTCGACGCAAGTTCATATACTTTTCATCAACGTTATGCTCATAGTAATTTTATATTATGCATGATTTTATTTTTATATATCCTCTCTAAGATGGGCTCCAAAGAGAGGAAGTTTCCTTATGGAACTGAGGAGTTTGAGTGTAAGCCTATCTCAAACTCCTCAGTTTGAGTAGGTATTTCTAGTCGCTTCTGTCTGTTGATGATGAGTGTTATTTTCTTTAATTGCTTCAGGAGGTGCATGTAATCAATAAAGTACTCTTCCTATTCAGGAATAACCGACATATATATATATATATATATATATATATATATATATATATATATATATATATATATATATATATATATATATATATATTTGTTTGATTAAATGAGCAAATGAAATATTAGCCATTGGATGCACTAATATTTCTATTTAAATCAAATATTAATATTAACCATTGGATGCATTAACATTCCTATTTAAAGCAAATATTAAAATTAACCATTGCATGCATTAATATTCCTATTTAGATCAAACATTAATATTACCCGATGTACTAATATTAACTGAATTATTAGGAATTATTAATATCCAAACCGAATTATAAGCATCCATCCATGCCCAGCTCCTCGAGCAACCATTCCCTCTCCCTTTATCCACTCCTCCGCTGCTCCCGATGAGTACACCCTCCCTTCCGCTCTTGCCGATTGTGCCTCCCTCTCCATCCACTCTCACTCCATCAAGAACAATCTTATTGTGCGGACTCTTTCGTTGTCTCCGCCCTCATCAATGCCTACTCCGCTTGCATCCGGCTCCATGACGACGTGCTACGGTAGCTCCAACAGTCTGTTGACCCCTACTAATGTACTATGCTACTCTCACAGGGCTGGCCATACTAAGAGCTCGGTGTTGCGGGTTTTTGTGAGGTCGCTGCTAAGTGTGGATCTTCACACGATCGAACTGGACGATGCTGTCGGGCGGACGCCATCACCGCTTGCGGAAGGATGCAATAGAAGCGGCTGGCCCGGTCGGGGGAATCTTCGGCTCTCGTGTGTTGGAATTATTCAATAATATGGGCCACACATGTAAAATTAATTGTGTTGGGCTATCTAAATAATTAAGCCAAATTAAAGTGGTCTATTTGGAAAATTGGCTTAAGGGTATAATTGTCATGGAATTAATGTGTAGATACCGGAGATAAATCTAAATTTGATGAGGGGCCAAATTAGAAATATCAAAACATATAAATATATGTATTCATTAGGGTTTTGGTTCCCAACTCATACGGCCACCAAAGAGAGGGTTTCTCTATTCTCTTCTGTATCCCCATCAACAAAGAGAGGAACAAAGATTTCACCTTTGTTATTAAGGGCCGTAGCGGGTTGGAAGATCAAACCCCACAAAGGACGACCGCTTCAAGATCCATCAAGTCTAGCAATGGATTCAGGTACGCTTCCGCAATTTAATTTATGTTCTTCATCTCTTGAATCGACAGGGTACAATAAAATTTCTAACAAGTGGTATCAGAGCCTACCTGTTTGATTTATGAGATCAAAGTTTTATAATTTAATTTTTTGTTTGATTCAGAAACCCTAGATCATTGGATCTAATTTAATTTAGGGTTCTGATTGTTCCATCAAATTTTATGATTCATAAAGGAAGAATAAATTAGAAGAAACTATGACTTAAGCCGAAAATCCATGGCAAACGTCGCATGTGAAGGAAAATTGGTGTTGAGAGGCGCGCATGCCCTTTCGGACTAGAGCCTTAACCTTTGTTCAATATGGTCAACTGTTTGGAATTTAGTTCGAATTTAGTTGGAATTTAGTTGGAATCCAGAGCCTTAACCTTTGTTCAATATGGTCAACTGTTCAATATGGTCAACGTCGTATGTTTGCCTTTACTATCTATAAGTTTGGAATTTAGTTGAAGTTGAGATCCATTAATTTGACCGATTTGATTCAATATGGTCATCTGTTTCCTTTGTTCAAAGAAGCATAATATTTTATTCGTCCATTAAACTTTTTTTTTAAAACTTTTGGAAGGGATTCAGCGGCTTATGCTTCTGGTGTTTAAAAGCCAACAATACAAAACTAGCATGAAAGAGCTTTAGCTCGAGAAGAGATGTATGGCATCTAGTAATAAATTAATAATATTGTTGTCCAATTATAAGTATATGGAGGAATATTTGCTTGTGTGTTTGGATATGAAATTGATATCCTGGGACCATTCTTCAGTTCTTTGGAAATTATGTGTTATTTACTTCTTGCTTTATTATGTTGGTTCTCCCTTTTGATTGGCACAGTAGTAAGGATAGAAAAGAAAAAATTCTATGCATCAGATATTTTGGTTCCATGCAATTCGCACAACTATTGGTTATAAGTTCTGATTGATACTAAAGTTTGGATTTATTTTCTTTTGGTTACATATACAACTATGGTTAAAGTGAATCATTAGTATGCAATATTATTTTTCTATTACTTCTCTTGCATATATTTAGGATGACTAGATTATTACATAAATTTTATTATGTTGATAATGTTCATCTTAGTCAGATAAAAATTCATGTTTTAAATCATGCAAAAGATTCACATGTTTATCTTGTAGTTGATAAATTTTTGGTGTAATCTTTATAGATTATTTGGTATAATCTTTTGATGCATGATATTCAGTAGAATCTAATCTGTTGATTATTGATTATTTAAATTTTAAAAATATGCAAGTACATAAGGATTTATGTTTATTTAATTTAAATAAGCAGAAGGATTTGGACATGATTCAGTTTTGTAAAATTTAGTCAACATTCAAATTTTTGGTACCTTTTGTGACTAGCAATAGTTGTCTAATATTCTAAGTAGGCTCATTGAAACAAAATGTCTCCAAAGTGACCTCTCTTGCGTAGATAGCCTATGAGGGATGTCGAATGTTTGTGTGTGTATAGTCATACGGGTATTAGTGGGCCCAAAGGAAGGTTAATACTTGGTTGAATTGCACACATACTTATGGTGATAAATGTGTGACAATTATACGGTTTACATGTGAATAATAACCCGATCCAAAGATAGGCTTATTATTTGACATGACTTATTGTCAACATTTGATCATTACACCAAGAGTACCACTTGCAGTTAATATCACTGTCCAAAGACTTGATATTAATGATGTACTAGGTATCTTGAGATGGGGTTCACCATTATTTGAATTTGTTTGACTATATTTTACTCTTTGGTTATTAATTAGAGCATGTTATTTTTTGTTGTTTTATTCTCTTTACAGTTAATGTTGCTAGAATATCTGCCAATAAGAATTTAAATTTTATGTTTAATGGGATAAACTTTAAGGACAAAAAAAAGGAATATAGTAGCTGCTAAGGGTCAAGCTCAAATAAAACAACAATATAAAACTAAAGGTTGTTTCTTTTGTGACAAGTAGGACACATAAGGAAGAAATGTACAAAGTACCACGCATGGCGTATAAAGAAAATTACATTTCTAAATTTGATCTGTTTTAAGGTTAATTTAGATTTAGTACCAAGAAACTCATGGTAGTTAGATTCTTGTGGGACTACCCATATTAATGTTCTAGGCAAGGTTGCCTGAGTTACCAAAAGTCAATTGATGGTGAAAGATACATCTATGTGGGTGACGGCAATTCGGTAGAAGTGAAAGCAATAGGATATTTTAGGTTATTTTTAGGAACCGATTATTATTTGAATTTGATAGACACTTTTATTGTACCATCTTTTAGACGAAATTCAGTTTCAATTTCCTTAATGGACAAATCTGGTTATCATTGTTCATTTGGAAATAATAAGTTTAGTCTATCTTTAAATTTAAATATTATTGGTAATGGTTCCCTTAAGGTTTATGATAACCTATATTCAGTTGAAACTATTGCATCTTATAATAAAATCTTGCAAGTGAAGTCATGTGGTACTAAACGCAAAATTAACAATATATTTTTTATTTAGCCTCATTATGACATAAGCATTAGGTCACTTCTCTAAAAATATAGTTGAACGATTTGTGTCTGATGAGATTTGGATTCCATTGACTTTATAGACTTTAATGTTTATATTGAATGTGTAATGGAAAGACAGACCAAAGTTAAATTATATGCAGCTACTTTATTGGTTATGCTACAGATCAAGGGGTTGATAATTATACAATCCCACACTAAGAATTTTTTTTTTTGAGACGAGAAGTGTAATATTTTTTGAGGATATTATGTTTCGGGGAGAAATAAAGTCCGGATCATTGTCTTTGAGAAGGAATCAATTACGATTCCTACTATCACTTTTGACGATGTGAAGGATTCTATACATGTCATGATCAAGAAGTGAATTCGGAGTCTCAATAAGACAATGTCGAATTACTTCTATAAGTCGTTGTTGAGATACCTTAACAACGACAACGTAGCGGCACCCCATTCAAGATAAGGTAATTATTCCTAAGGATCAAACTCAACAACCTCAAGAACCAGTAATATTAAGATGGTCCACCAGAGAAAGGAGAAATATAATTTCGGATAATATTGTCATATTTCTCACTACTACAAAAAATGTTAACAATGACACTTTATAGATGACACTCATCTCAAAATGTTATTAATGATACATTTAATGTCGGCTCATTAGATGATCATCATTGATAACTTTATCAATGACATTAAAAAAAACTAATGTCAAGGCAAGTATTATAAGATGACGACTAAAAGGACAAGGGTCATGAAAACAATTATGGATGTCATCTTTTGTGTGTGAAAAACAATATGTGGGACTAATAATGACACTATGATATTAAGAGTCATATTTAGTTTCAACAATGACGAAGACATGTTGTGTGTCATGAGATTGATTAAAAAATTGACATACTATTAGATTGAATCCAATATTAATTGATTAGATGAAGAAAGGATATGCTAGTGTTGATTTATTACTTTACAAAATGATTTGAGGCGCATGCATTACATCCACACTATCACCAAGAATTAATGTTAAGATTTATTTCATTTATTTAAGATTTTTTATATAATTTTATATTTTTAATATTTGTTTAGATTTGTTTTGTTATTTTTTTGTTTTGTTCCATTTTTTAATTTTTTTCACTTTTTAAAGAATGGATATATTATTTTTTTGGGTATTGTTTACCAATTTTTTCATCTTTTTTATTTGTTTGAGAAATTCTATTAATCTTTTATGTTTCTTTTTCTATTTTTAACTTTTTGTTTTCGAGAATATTTATATATTCATCAAACATATAAATATAATTTTTCATAGAATTTAATTACAAAGAATTTGATTACCAAAAGTATAAAAATTCTAGCTACACCGCCGACTTCTTTAAACATTGTAACTTATATAGCGCAAATTTTTTTCCAATTACCAAAAAAAAATACTTCACATAAAATTATTAGACAAGATTAAAATTTTATTTCTTCTAACAAATAATTAAATTAATTAGAAAATTAAATAAACCAAAAGATGTGTTTTCTTTTGTGAAGACACAAGCAAAAAGTGTTTCAGTATTCTTGATCTTCTATTTTTTTTTTTGTAAAATAATTTTTTAAAGTCGATCAACAATCTTAGAAGATTCATTATTTATGAAACATAATCATTCGATTTGATTAAAAATATTTGAGGCCGCCCTAATTTTTACTGCCTACTCTCTCGCCCTCTCTTTTTTTATGAAGAAAAATAAAATTTACGAACTTCCGAAAATTTTCATCTATGGTAACTTTCCTTAATCGTTACCATTTTTATTTGGGTCCGACTATTGACACCCCATCTATTTCTAAGTTGACCCCAATTTCTAAGTACACCCCACCTAAAAATAAATTAACTTATAAAAATACTAAGTACACCCCAAATGTTGACAAAAATACCCTTATGACTTAAACCATAGTGTACAACCCCCACATCCCAATTTCTAAGTACACCCCATTCCTCTCTATACACAAAATTCTACATTCACCCCACTTTCCTCTCTCCCTACATACACCTCCACTCTACTCTCTTCCCCATCAAACCCTAACCCTAACTACTCTCTTCCTCCACACTACTCTCTTCCCCATCTCTGTTGGACTTCTCTCCAACACCAGATTTGAGTCGGAGAAGTCCCCCATTGTTCACCCCACTCCGAGAAGTCTCTTCACCATGGATCGAGGTGAGTATCAAACATTTCAATCCAAACTACATTCTCTTCCATTGTTTTGTCGAGCATTTAGGGTTAGAACCCCATTGTTTTGTCGACCATTTAGGGTTAGAACGAAAGAACAGATCGAATTTTTTCCCAAAATTTACGGATATGTTCGACTCTGGTCGGTCGGACACACAGCAATGTGTTCGACTCACGATAGTCGAACACCTTGCTTACTGTTCGACCTGTTTCGGTCGAACAGTACAGATTTGTTCGACCTGTTATGGTCGAACAGTGTGGGTTAGTTCGACTCTTCGAGACCGAACAATACAATTTAAAAAATATTTCTTTAAGCCATGTTATTTTGGTGGAACTTGTAGGAAAGCAAACTAGTAGGAGGGAAACGACTCATGCTTCAGCTAGGAGACGTCGGGCTGAAGAGCAGGAACTTGCACGTCTTCAACAACAAGCACTTGTTGCTTCGACTCAAACGGCCGACCAACGAATTCCTAGATATCATGTTATGTTTTGTGATATTTTGTGATATACTCGAATGCGTCATCGACGCTAGATATCTTGTTATGTTTTGTGATATTTTGTGATATACTCGAATGCGTCATCGACGCTAGATATCTTGTCTTGTGAATTGCCTGTACCAGTGCTGTTCGGCAAACATATGTCGAACATTTGCATACTGTTCGACCATAACAGGTCGAACAGTTCAATAATGTTCGACATATACAGGTCGAACATATGTACACTGTTCGACTTTTCCAGGTCGAACAGTACATGTTTTAACATATGCAACATACGTTCAAACGTCCCATAAAATATTAGCACAAATTCATTATAAATTTCTCAAAATATGAGCCACAGTTCATTATACGTTCAAATGTCCCACAAAATATTAGCACAAGTTCATTAGACGTTCAAACGTTCCATTACAAATAATTAATGAGCTTGAAGCAAATTCAATTCAATATAATCGGTGAAGCCGCGACTTGTACGGGAACAGTTGCACGATACTTCTGCAACCGATGCTCCAAAATTTCGCCCCAACCAGATGCACACGGAAGACGCAAAGTAGACCAACTGCTGACAACGGGTGGTAATATTGCGTCTTCGGACAAATTGACCTACATACAGATGGATTGAAACATATTAGATAATAGTTGTTGTATACACAAAAAAATACACATTAGGAGAAAAACATTACCACTATGAAATGATTATTGTTAACAAAAGCCATGCAGATTAGCCGAGGGTTCGTCGAAACTTCTGTCACCATAGGAAGAAACGTAGCGCTCTCCAGCTCATGAATGTGGACAAACGCCATGTTGTACGCCGATGCCGCCAACAAATAATTATCGGGATATCTCCACCAGTAGTTACTGTCCATAACCGGAGCTGAGAAGTAATTCAAAGATTCAAGTAATTGTGCGGGAGAGCCCTTACTCAAGTAACACTTGCCGTATAAATCGACCCTCGATGACAACTCTTGCATGAGGTCATTACGTACTTTTGCCCATGACTCCTCCCCCAACCCTACTGCATAGGCTACGCATCGGAAACCACAATGTCCATCCCCAAGAACGTCTACCACACTCGACACGTACGAATGAAATCGAGGTGGAATCTTCTCCAGATATGCAATAAGGGTGTCATTGCGCAATGACTTACGTTTATCCGGTACCTTCTTCCTTCGAATAGAAGTAAACATTGGTTTTGCCGAAGGGGGTCCACCGACAATTAAAGTTTGCTCCAACGGTAAACAACTATCGTGAGCGGCTTCAACTATTTCAAATTTGCTTCGCTCACGTTTCGTCGAGTTTGTATTGTGTGTTTTTTTTCTTGTTTGGCCTACCACGAGGTCGAGTGTTGACAATCGGTTCGAGCAACGAAGACGTTGAAGGAACTGATATCTCCCGGAGTCTTTTAAGCAATAAGAGCCTTTGGGAATCATTAGCCACATCAAACATATGGTTAATATTATCCATGGTCTCAACCCAACGACTTCGGATATCTTCATCATGTACTTTGTCTGTTTTGGCAGGTTCACAATCGAGCTTTCTCCAGTATTTGTCAACCATATCAAGCTGGATGTATTGTCCATCCCGTTTTAGCTGTGCAAGCTCATGTGCACAAGGTAGCCCGCAAGTTCTTCTCAACACACAACCACAAAGTAGGGGATCGACGCCGGTATCATCTAAACTCTTCAACTCGTCATAAATCCTACTGAGAGCATTATGAGACACCAACCCGCGAATAATCTTAAACAAGGGAGAACTGTATCGATGGGGTGTCACATTAAGGCTCGTCTCAAATGAGCTCTTAATTTGGTTGTGTGAATTTGTCAGCAGACTATGTATCCTTTCCCACGATATCTCGAAAGTTGATTGACTAGTCCCAAGTTGTTTTTTCAACTTTGCGTGTGCACTCTCGGCCCTGTGAGTATCGAAAACATGGAGTCAAAAAACTCACGTAATACTGTAAAAAAAACATTCATATGTATATACAAAGTATTGCTTGAAAACACATACCTACTACTCGCCGTGTTCTCAAAATGCATGACATTATTAGTCCAACATGAAACAAATTTTTCTTTATACGGCTCTATCCAATTCTTCACAGCATAATTAACTGCTTTTGGGTAATCCCAGAAATCTTCATGAAATCTTCTAAGTAATTCATTGAATCTCAGTTGATCTTCAGCAAGAATCAACGAATTCCAAGAGTTATTGAAAGAATCCCACTTCTCCTTCGTACGAAATAAATTCTTACAGTTAGCCAATATATTCTTGCTTATATGCCACCGACATAGCAAATGTGCAGCCCTGGGAAACGTAACACTGATAGCATTCATAAGTGCAATCTCACGATCAGTGACAATGACATTGGGTAAGCTTGATTGAGCAAATAGATCTTTAATCGTACTAAGCGCCCATATATAATTGTCCTCCCGTTCCGCCTCCAAATATATACACGCCACAGAAAATGTAATATCCGTGGAAGTTACTCCAACTACTTCCAATAGTGGCATCTTGTACCTATTAGTCTTGTAGGTACAATCCATCAATAAAACGTTGGGAAAAGCACGCAACAAGTCCACACTTGTCGGGTGGGCATAAAAAAGATCCTTCACTCTATCTGTTTGCTCACATCTCCTCACCAGATAATAATACTTTTCCGACTCCAACTTTCCCAACAAGTATTGCATTTGGGATAGCCCTCCATGCTCGGCAACTCTATGCTTATGACGAGCATTATAAATTGTCTTCAATGTCGATTCATTCTCCCCAAAGGATTCCTTCAACGTGCTCAATATATCTTTTGGCCTTGTATTATTTTTCGTCAAATCTTTGACGAGTTGGTCTTCGGCTGCTGTTAGTCGACCAACATAGGAGTGCCCAACCAAATTTCGACCCATTGGGTGATTATGTGTGCCGTACATAACCTTAAGTGACCATTGCCCAACATCATTGCATTGTACTCCTTTCAACTGAAACGGACAATCACATTTTTTCGTGCCCGTAAGCCGTTCAGGTCTTCGCTTCTTCGCAATATTAGCCAAATTTGCTTCATCAACTTTTACCTTCCGTCGCACATATTTACCCCCTCGCTCGCAACCCAGGATTACTCGAGCTCGTCTTCCTTCTCCTTTATCCGACCGTTTAACCAAAACTACTATATTATGAAGGTTTCCTATCGATCGTACCCAATTCACCAATGACTCTCGACTAACAAATAATTGATCAGTTTGAAATTCTTCAGAGAAATCAAGTTGTTGTTCGTACATCGGGTGCGTGACAATACTCATCTCAGTGTTAACCGCAATGTCATCTAAAGTGTTTTCCTATGAAGATAAATACAAATATCGGATTAGGTTGGAAAATAAAATTTTTAAATTTAACTCAAAAAAAGTACTGTTCGACCGACATAATCCGGAGAAATCCACACTGTTCGACCAGTACAGGTCGGACAGTTCAAAAAACGTTCGACCTCCCCTAGTCGAACAGTGTAGATTTGTCCGACTTGTTATGGTCGAACAGTCCGCGAATTTTGTTTTCTTCTCAAAATCGAAACAGCCGAATCAATACTTGAAAAAAAACATTGGTAGGACTTACATTGGGTACGGAAGATCTTCTATCATTACTTTGGCCCTCCATTGTAATTTCTTCAAGCTTCAAATAATGTCTTCTAAGATTTTTGGATTAGTTATTGAAGGGGTGGGGTTAGTGAAGGGGTGGGGTCCTATGGCTGTTTGGGTTTGGGTAGAATTAGAAATAGGAAAAGGATAAAGCAGTCATTTCATAATACAACTTAAGTTATGAAAAGAAATTGGGGTCAACTTAGAAATAGATGGGGGTGTCAATAGTCGAACCCTTTTTATTTCTATTGAATAAGATGTATGGATCTACCCCCTCCTTGATAGAATCCCCAGACATCCCTTCTCCAAAGAAAAAAGACATCTCTTCTCCAAATAAATAAAGGCAACCCTAGAATCCCAATCTCTCTGATGCTCATCGCCAACTATGCTTCATTGTAAAAAAAACCTGCAGCCACAAGCGGCCCAAGGCCTCCTCCACCTCTTCAGCCCCCTCCAAACGCTCCCTTTGCTGGTATGGACCCATCCGCTAATGACTTTTTTTGCCACCACCCACGAAGCCGAGCGCCTCCTCGGCCCCACCTTCGACAATGTCGAGGCAACAACCTCCTCTCCGCGAGCAATGCCCTCTAGAGCCTCTTCGGTAAGCTTCGTGCCAGCCTCGACGACCTCATCTATGTTGGATTCATCAATTTCTTTATTTTTTTCTCTAGGTGTTGATCGGTGGGTCAAGGAATGTTTTCGGTGGATTCCTCTTAACTTGAATGTGTAATTTGAAAAATATTTAGGGTTAACTACTATAATTTAGGGTTTCTTTGATGGTTATTTTTAGCCGATGATCGGTTGATCCGATAATTATTTGGCAGTTTCTGCTTTGATTTTAGTTGTTTATTGTGTTTTTGTTTGTTTAACAATTTGTCATTGATAGGAGACGAGTTCAGTATCGTCATCAAGACCAAAGCAACGGCTGACATATTGCCTTAGTGCACAAATAATGTATCATGCGTTAATATCCTAGCGGTGGATGCTCGAGACGCCGTAGTGCTGGTTAGTGTCGGTTAATTTCAGGTGACAGTACAAATGACATCCATGAATGGAACAATAATGTCAGGGTGTTTTCTGAGTTTGGTATATTTTAGAGGCCCGAACTATGCAGTAGAATTGGGGGACTGGAATGCAAAATTCAAGTACTCAACCGAGGCGAGCGTTAATGCGAAGCTGCGTCGGAGCTTTCGTTCTACATGGGCGAGTTGAAGACGATTTTGCCACAAATGGTCTTTCCCAGGAAGACACGATTGCTCTCTCAGGTTAGAGCCTAATCGAAAGGAGATCTTGAGAAAAAAAACACATCACATAAGTTCAACTTAAAAATTCTAAATAACTCACAGTCCACCAAATAGTCCACCTTCAGAATAAATTACCAACTGTAACTCATGTGTATAATCTTTATAAAAAATAGAATACAAAGCTACTTAGATATCCACATCCAAAGTTATGTTCCAAGTGTTCCCACAACTTGTGCAATGCACACAAGACATATAAACTTATAGCCTTGCCGGTAAACATAGTTCACTAATATGCTTCCATGATATAATTCTTGATGATACCACTGAGGTTGCTAATCATAAGAAGTTTGCAACGCAAGAACCTATAAATTTGGAGGCAAAAATGTCGCTAGGTACTTTTGAGGTATAAATAATCTGGACTTTTGTGCTATTAAGTATATTATTGAACCACTTTATTCTATAATTTAGCTTTGTCTTATAGCTAGCAATAAATAGTTATTCATTTACATAAATTAGTGATTGCTACTTTTGAACGTATATTATAACTTATAGCCAGAATCTTTAGATAAAACCTTCTGTAGTATATGTTGGAAGTTCATTTCATTTTCACATATGATGATTTTTTAAAATCAATCATATATCTAATTTTACTTTTATAAATCTGTTTCTTGTATCTATATTGGAGTGTCTTCCTTCATATTGAATTAATTAATGACTGATTGTATATTTATTTTCAGTTGACTTCACACTTGCGGAACTTAAATCATTATGGGTAAAATAGAGATGCAATTTCTGAGACCATCAAAACAATGGTTAGTTGAAGTCGAGCAAATTTTAGACCTGTACCATTTTAATTGCCATATTTTTGGATATTTACTTTATTAGATATGTTTTTGTCTTGGTTCGTGTTTTGCCATCTTGGAAAATATTTGTTTCTAAGTTGTTCATCAACCATAAAACTAGTTTGAATCTATTATTGACACTTTAATAACCTTGTATATTGCTCCTTGTATGGAGTAGAAGTACTTTATTGACACAGTTGGGGTTTTGATATTCTGACTAATGGGCAAGCTTCAAAAAACTTGGTAACATACAACACCCATATAGATGGTCTATGTAAGAAGTAGAAGAGTTGATGAAGCCACAGAGCACATGGATCAGATGATAGAGAGGAATGTTTGAGCGCTGATAAGCTAACATACAATTTTGTGCTAACATATTACTGCATGGAATGGAATATAAAGACGGCAACCGATATAGTTCAAACTATGACTGTAAATGGATGTGAACCTGACATGGTTACTTATGGAACACTAATAAGTGGTCTTTGAAAGGCTGGAAGGACGCAAGTTGCCTGTAAGATCCTCCGAACTATTTGGATCAAAGGAATAGTTCTAGGTCCAAAAGCTTACAAACCCTTGATCCAGGCACTTTTTGAGCAAAGGAAGATCAAGGAAGCCATAAGGCTATATAGAAAGATGCCAGACATAGGCAAGGATCCTATTGTGATCACACATAAAATTGTTTTCCATGGTATCTGTCATGGAGGTAGGTTTGAGAAGCTTAGATTTTCTTGAGGAACTGACATATAGGGGGTTTGTACCTGAACTTGCCTTTTTCTCCATGCTTGCCGAAGGTCTCTAGGACTTGACCATGGCGGGCACTCTGTTCAAGGAGTTTCATCTAGTAGTGAAGAAGGTCATGTTCATGGACATTGAGATTACCATGATAAACGGTATCTTTGGACATATTTGCCCTTGGGTCTTAACATGTAATGTTGGTCGAGTCCTTTTATATGGAACATTTTTCTTTCTATTTTTCTCACCTATATGTTCTCCATAACGGGTATCTTTGGACAGGTTTTGGAACGCTGGGACAGGGAGAGGAATGAAATAGTAGCAATCAAAATTGTTCGTGGCATCAAGAAATATAGGGAAGCCGCTATGATAGAGGTAGATGTGCTTCAACAGCTTATGAAGCACGATAATAATGCAAGTCGGTAAGTCCCTAATCTCATCTACTGGACTTTCTTACCTTTCTGTTGCTTTATTTGATTGCCTTAGAAGTATGAAGCAATGCTTATATAAAACACTCTATTTTTACAGTTGTGTACAAATACGAACTGGTTTGACTATCGTAACCATATCTGTATTGTAAGTATAAAAATTAATTTGTCATGATTTCCCCAATTTCTAAAATATCATTTGAGGGTTAAAGCATATCCGTGAATTCAAATGGTTTCAGAAGGTGTTTGAGAAGCTTGGCCCAAGCTTATACGACTTTCTGCAGAAAAATAGTTACCGCTTATTTACAATTGATCTAGTTCGTGAGCTTGCCAGAAAATTGTTGGAATGTATAGCATGTGTGTGGGACAATACATTCACAAATTATCTTTTAACTTTGTATTACTATCAAAATCCAAATGCTCCTTATCTTTGGAGCATACTGATTCTTTAATGGAAAATCGGAATGAGAAGGTCCGATGTTTCCATATTTAGTAATGAAGATTTGTTTGGCTATGCTTATGGGTTCCTTTTAATGGATGGCACATATATAGCATGCCTTGTTTACAGCCTTATTATTTATCATATTTTCTAGGGACACAATATGCTTAAGGTTATTTTTTTGTACATCTATGTCCTTGCAGTTATGCATGAATTACGCCTCATTCATACCGAATTGAATCCTGTATACTCCTTGTTTCTCCGGAGTATATAGAAATACCTGACTATAAGGTATTTTTAAAAAAAACTTACCAACAGAACCGTTTGTCATTCTTTGGGTTCAAATATTCCCTTAATGCGAAATTGTATGTTGATATTTCCTAGATTCTTTAACTGTAGATTATGCCTTTTTTAGTCATATTGCCTTATCTGTGCATATCATTTTTATTCATCAATACGAATTTATATTTATGTACGGTTCATCTAGGACTAGAAAGGATGCTTCCTAATTTAAGAGGTTACCAAAATCTTGTGCCATAAAGGTTATTGATTTTGGTATCTCAACATATGGCACATGAGACTATAGCTATATTGCATCGACGAGACATTATCAAGCACCCAAGGTTATACTAGATGGGCTTCTTTTTCCTTGCATTTCAATACGTTTCGGGATTGCTTTAGGACTTGGAGTTATTCGTGTGATATATGGAGCATTGGTTGTATTATTGTGGAACTTTGCTCCGTATATTATTGGTGAGCATTTTATTCTCTCGTCTAATGTAGGAGCGTAAAAAGTGCTTCATGGACTAAGTCAAAGAAGTTGAGAACTTTACACAAATCAGACAGAATAAAACTCTACGCGAGCTACTCTCTACGCGAGCTACTTTACGCAAGAGCTATCCGCTGAACTTTACGCGGAAGACAGGCTGTCAGGCTGCATTTAATGTGTGTGATTCTTGTTCTGACACAATGATTTTCTGACAGCAGGATTGCACAGAAGCCGAGAGGATTTGATTTACACTTAACCCAATACTGTCGTTTAGTGTGCAGATGAGCTACTTTACGCTCAAAAGATTGCTTCTTTTACGCACGAAAGCTATTTGAGCTTTTTACACTCAAGGCTGTCGTGTGCGTAAAGTTTATTTGAGCTAATTTTACGCTCAAGGCTATTTTTAGCCACTTTACGCGGGAAGTTTATTTTGGGCTATTTTACGCCAGTCTGCTACTTTACGCAGGAAGTATGTTTTGGGTCATTTTTACGTCCGATCTTTCCTGGCTACATGAGAACGTGGTTTGCTTACGTGGCTTTCATGCCACACTTATCGAGGAACGTGTGTACGTGCTCTCCCCATTTTGTTGAAGTAGTGGGACACGTGTCACCATGCGTAGAGATCAAAACTCTACATGGGGACACGTGTCAACATACGTAGAGGATGATTTGCATCGTGGGTGACAGTTACTCGCATAGAGACCTGATTTTGCTGCTTTTTATGCACAGAGGGTCTAGTCTATAAATAGACTTATTTTTAACATAGACAGGATCAAGGGAGATCAATAGAGACAGGAGAAGAGATTCTGAGAAAATACATAGTTTCAGAGTGATATTCCCAGAAACATTTCTTCAACTTTTTCTCAAGAACAGGGTGAAGCAAAGCAGGAAAGCATTCGACTGTGCCATCAGTGCCGTTGTTCGATACCTTTCTGGTGACTTAGTTCTTCCGATTGTTCGTCTTCTTCAAGCAGTTTTCTTCATCATCATCGTATGGTCCAAGGAACAAAGTGATCGCTCTCAGATCAGACTTCCATAGCAATACTTCCCAGAACAATTTGTACTTTTGTACTTTTTCTAGTTTTCTTTCAAAAGCCAATTTTTAGGCATTTTGTTAAGTGAAACATCTAACTGTACTTCAAAATTTGTGATGTCTATATTGATGCAATGCGAAACTAACTTTGCAGGGGGAAGCATTGTTCAGCCCATGAAAATTTGGAACACTTGGCAATGAGGGAGAGAGTACTGGGCCCTCTTCCATATCATATGCTCAAGAGAACTGAGTAAGTGCTATTGAAGGAACTTCTAAATGAGATCCTTTTGGATCACTTGCATTTTCTTTATATTGCATCTTATATTTTCCTTGATTACCAATAACAGTCGACATGTCGAGAAATATATAAGAAGGGGACAACGGTTGAATTGGCCTGATGGTACAGCTTTAAGAGAAAGTATGAATGTTGTTTAGAATTGCCTCGCTTGCAGGTGTGTCTCTGCTTCTTCTTATACATTTAAATAAAGATTTAAGTTATATAAATGACTTTACATCTTCTTCTATATTTTGACACCCTGGAACTTGAAATTAAGCCCGACATGGTTTGTGCGATGTTATTGGACATGTTTTGATTCATCTGAAATTATTCATATAGCTAGTTGTATTTTCCTCCCATATAGTGTAGTTTATACCCCAGTTGGTGCTTGCAAACTGATTTGTCCATAACAAGTATGAGGTAGTTGTACAAATTCTGCAGTTTCTTAGGTTACTTCCTACTCATGTTGTAGGTCATCAACCTGTGTTATGTTGCATGAACGCTGACAGGAATATGGATAAGGATATGATACGGATACATAATTTTTGGACATGTATAATATCAGTCACCAATGTTGTGTGCATACAGATACAGTATGGACATGATATGGACACCATTATTTATTAGAACTTCACTTTAGAAATGACATCAGAAGCATATTGATTTGGGAAGTTATTTGATCTTGCTGCACTTTCACTTTTGAAAATGATACATTTTCCTAAGTTAGTGTTGGGAATCTGATTGGAGGCTGATTAGGTAGAACCGTAGAGGGGAATTATTTCAGCTGATTATTAAGTTATTATAAATTGGAAACTATATATTAAGTATAGTCGTATTCTTAATGTTGTCACAGATCTGCAAGACTCCAAGGTAGTGTTTGTACAATGTCCACTTTGTCTCTCTAAAACAACCATGTTTGAGTGGTTATCAGATACTAAAATCAGTCTTTTTATGTTTCTTACAGTTATCAGTGATCATCACAGGAATGAGGATATTGCTCATGCAATTGAAATGTAGATTAGATTTTTACTTGAATGTTCAAAATATTGTCTTGTATAATTTTTCTTAAAGGTTCTTAGAAATATGAGCGCTTCTTAATGAGGATATAATTAGCAGTCTTTAACCCTGATCTGAAATCAACTTTCATGTATTAGCGCTTCAACCATATTCAAATAAGTGATCTAATTTTATTGGTTTTTTTAAATTCTTGCTTTTAAGATATGGCTTACTCATAGGGTAATTGAAGTGGAAATGCCTAACATAAAAAATTAACATAATTGTTGATTTTGTCTTTATTTTTGTAGTTTGAAAGGACGACTCCATCAAAGAAATTGATGAAATAAGAGAGCTGGTCAAATTTATCATGGATACAATTTGCTGGAAGAAAGGACTACTCCACCAACGAAATTAATGAAAGAAGAGAGCTGGTCAAATTTATCTTGGATACATTTAATGAAGACTATGTAAAAAAAATGCAATAAGAAATTTTGGAAGTATTAGTTATTTATGTCTTGCAGTATATGAGAATGAATTATAATATTGTTTTATTTCAATGATGGCACTTTGAATAATTATGAAATGAAATATTTTTGTTGGTGTTACATATTACTTTTTTCTTCTATGGGATAGTGTATACATAATACAAATTGTACAATACAGATAATGGGTACTATAAAATAATGACATATTTATTAATGCATAAAAGTCCTCTTTTATAAATGTAGATGACACATAGAAGTCATCTTATGTAAATAAAGATGACGTGTTTCGAGTCGTCATTGTTGTCTTACGATAAAAGTCATCTTTTGTAAATACAGATGACGCCTAAAAGTCATTCTATGTAAATAATGATGACAGATATAAGTCATCTTTGATAAATACAAGGACGTATGTTGAGCTGTCATTGTTTTCTCACAATAAAAGTCATCCTTTGTAAATAATGATGACGCGTGAAAGTTATATTTTGTAAATAAAGATGATGCATAAAGTCATCTTTTATAAAGAAAGAGGACGTGTGTTGAGCTGCCATTGTTGTCTCACAAAAAGTCATCTTTTATAAATAACAATGACGCATGGAAGTCATCTTTTGTAAATAAATATGACGTATAAAGTCATCTTTATAAAGAAAAAAATACGTGTTGAGTTGTCATTGTTGTCTCATAAAAAGTCATCTTTTGTAAATAAATATGACACCTAGAAGTCATCTTTTATAAATAAAGATGACATATACAAGTCATCTTTTATAAATAAAGATGACGGGTGTCAAAATGTCATTGATTTCTCACAATAAAGATGACACCTTCGTAGATGACGGACAGACAAATGTCATTAATTATCATTTTTGGCCGTCATTGTTAACCATTTTTGTAGTAGTGTCTCTAGGAACGTGAGGAAGACTGTAGATACTGGAAGATGATCTAATCAACTTTCGTCAGGCCATGGAAAGTTCCAGTTCTGAAAGTGGATTGATACAATAAATAAGGAGTATAAGTTCATGCAAGACAATAAAGTTTAGGAACTTGTCACATTACCAAAAGATACGAAGTTTATTAGTTGAAACTGAACATTTAAAACCAAGAAAGATTCGAAAGGATAATGTGGAGAGGTATAAAGTACGTCTTGCAGCTAGTGACTTTACTCAAAAGTTAACGATTGATTTTAAAGAGACTTTCTCTTCGGTATCTTTGAAAAACTCCTTTAAAATAATCATAGCACATGTTGCACATTTTGATCTTGAGTTACATCAAATGGATGTCAAAACGGCGTTTCTCAATGGTAACATTGACGAAACTATTTATATGGTGCAGCCAGAAAACTTTGTGTCGAAAGATCTAAATAATATGGTTTGCAAATTGACAAAATCCATTTATGGACTCAAGCAAGCTTCTCGTCAGTGGTACTATAAATTTCACCAAGTTGTTACCTCGTTTGGTCTTTGAGGTTAACGTTGTTGAAGATTGTTTGTATCACAAATTCAGTGGGAGTAAAATTTTTTTTTTGGTTTTGTATGTTGATGACATACTGCTTGCCACAAATGATATAGGCATATTGCATGACACTAAGAAATTTCTATCAAATAACTTTGAGATGAAAGATCTTGGTGACGCCTCTTTTGTATTAGGAATTCAAATACACCGAGATCGTTCTCGGGGTATTCTTGGATTATCACAAAAGATTTATATCAATAAAGTGCTTAAAAGATTTGGCATGCAGGAATGCAAACAAGGTGACAACCCTTTCGTTAAAGGAGACAAGTTCAGTCTCAGTCAAGTGCCCTAAGATTAGCCTTAAAATTAAGAAAATACAATAGATTTTTCCTTCATGATCAGTTGTAGGGAGTCTAATGTATGCTCAAGTATGTACGCGTCAGGATATTGCGTACATATTAGGATGTTACGCAGATATTTAAGCAAATATGGATGGATCATTGGGTAGCAGCCAAACTACTTAAGTAATTAATAGAGAACAAGAAATTATATGCTCTTTGTAGGAGATGGAATAATTCTGGAGATCATAAGGTATTCCGACTCCGATTTTGTTAGATGCCAACACAGCAGAAGATCCACATCAGGTTATGCTGACTAATGGAGATATATTTTGGATGAGTGTCAAACATGCACTCATAATTTCTTCTACCATGGCAGCAAGGTTTATAACATGTTGTGGGACATCTATTCAGGGAATATGGTTACAAAATTTTGTCACAAGGCTGCGCCTACAGTACGGTATTGAAAGACCACATAAAATTATGGCGTGACAATAAATCAGTAGTACTGTATTCTAATAACAACAATAACTTGTATAAGTCAAAGGATGTTGACATAAAATTTCTAGTTGTGAAGGAAAGAATTCAGAATGGTAAAAGTGTCCATATAGCACATTAGGACAAACTCAATGTTAGCGAATCCGCTCACAAAAACATTATCACCCAGGGTCTTTCATGAGCATACTGCTCATATGGGTGTTATCTTAATTAAGAATATGGCAATACATTGGGAGTTTGTATTTTATGTATTTGGGTGCTATTTGGTTTTGGGCACATTTATGTATTAAAAATTTTGGACATTTATCTGATCAGATATATGGAAAATTCAGTTCATTCTGTTTTTATTATGTTAAAGTATTTGATCTCACTAAAGTTAAGGAGAACCAGTTGGAAATAGACATGTATTGATCACATTGCGTGTAATTTCCATTCTACGCATCCATGATTGATCTATGTCGTTTAGCCATATTGGTATATGTGACCATTGATGGTTTAGTTACGCTATATGAGACGAATGCCGCTTTGATCCTATGTTGATATGGTTAATGGACGAGATTATCCGGATATACCCTAAGGATTAAGATAGCAATTTATGAGCTCACTAAGGTTAACACAATTATAAGGTTACATATGTGGTCCAGTGGGAGATTGTTAGAATTATTCAATAATATGGGCCACACATGTAAAATTAATTGTGTTGGGCTATCTAAATAACTAAGCCAAATTAAAGTGGTCTATTTGGAAAATTGGCTTAAGGGTATAATTGTCATGGAATTAATGTGTAGATACCGGAGATAAATCTAATTTGATGAAGGGCCAAATTAGAAATATCAAAACATATAAATATATGTATTCATTAGGGTTTTGGTCCCCAACTTATACGACCACCAAAGAGAGGGTTCCTCTATTCTCTTCTGTATCCCCATCAACAAAGAGAGGAACAAAGATTTTACCTTTGTTATTAAGGGTCGTAGCGGGTTGGAAGATCAAACCCCACAAAAGGACGACCGCTTCAAGATCCATCAAGTCTAGCAATGGATTCAGGTACGCTTCCGCAATTTAATTTATGTTCTTTATCTCTTGAATCGACATGGTACAATAAAATTTCTAACATCGTGTTCATGTATGCTATAGGTACTGTTTAATTGATGTTAGTTTCTTGATCATTAATTAATTAATTGTGTTACTTTACTTTGCTGCCTATGTGTTGCATGGACATGGACATGAACATGATGCTACATGAAATGAACATGGCCCGGACTCCGCAAAAACGACACCGTCTTTTATGTGTCCGAGTATGTTTTGAAGTGTCCGTATGGTTTTGGACGTGGACCTCCTTACCTCGCTGACCGATAACTTAATTATCTTTCCTATTTTGGTGAAAATATTTGTCAAAACACAAGATTTGGGTTTGCACGTCCATTTGGAATAGAAATGTTACTTCATGCAATGGTTAATATTAATATTTGATTTAGGAATGTTAATGAATGCAAGGGTTAATATTAATATTAAATTTAAATAGGAATGTTAGTGAATGCAATGTTTAATATTAATATTTAATTTAAATAGGATTGTTAATGCATCCAATGGCTAATATTTAATTTGCTCATTTACTCATTTATACCTTGTGCTCATTGGATAGCGATATATATATATATATATATATATATATATATATATATATATATATATATATATATATATATATATATATAGACACACACACACACACACACACATACACACACACACACACACACACACACACACACGCAAATGACCTCTAGCCTAGTGGTTAAAAGAGATGCATGCGGCCTAAGTGGTCAGGAGTTCGAGCCATAGTGGAGGCGAGTTCGCCACAATTACCCATTGTTTCAAAATATATATATATATATATATATATATATATATATATATATATATATATATATATATATATATATATATATATAACTGTAAAGCAAAGAGACGAAAAATAGAAAAAAATTATTTTTTTCATTCATTTGTGCTAATCAACTTGATAAGAGCCCCTTATATAGGCTTACAATGGAGGTTAATATCATGATGACAATTAAAAAGAAGAATGCCAAAAGCCATAGTTTATGGATAACCAAAAGGCATATGTTATAGACAGCAAATAATTATGGTAATTTATCCATATTTACAACACTCCCTCTAGGATATACACCATTAATTAGTTGGTGGTGTATGCTTATTTGTTGCCTCATTAAAACTTTACTAAGAAAAAAAATCTAGTGGAAAAAATCATAGTTAAGAAAAAAAGAGTACAACACGCAAAACTCACAAATATTATGTACAAGTCATACTCTCCCTCGATACAATGGATCTGAAACAACTACTTTATCTGATGATTAAGTCGTCGCATACCTATTCCGTGTACCAACTTCTAAAATATAGACTTTGGAAGTGCCTTGGTGAACAAATCGGCTAAGTTTTTATTTGACCTTACTTGCTTAACTTCGATCACTTTCGTCCTTTGGAGCTAATGTGCATAAAACTATTATGGTGGAAGGTGCTTCCTTCGATCTCTTTTGATAAATTTCTCTCGGACTTGCGCAATGCAAGCTACATTGTCTTCGAATGTTATTATAGACTCATCTGTAACTGTGGGTAGTTTACAATTTACTCTTATATGATGAATGATCGATCACAACCACACACTTTCTATTGTTGTTTCATGTAATGCAATTAATTATGCATGGTTAGAGGAAGTTGCAACTGAATCTTGCTTTGTTGATCGCCAAGATGTAGCTGCATGATTATTAATAAACACATAACTTGTTTGGGAACAAAACTTATGAGGCTCAAAAAGATAACCTGAGCCTACATAACCAACTAGACGAGAGTTATTAGTGGAATTATAGGAATGAAATAATCTCATGTCAGTTGTCCCACGAAGATATCTCATTATGTGTTTAACTCTATTCCAATGTCTAAGTGTAGGTGCAAAACTATGTCTAGATAATAAATTAACAGAGAAAGCAATGTCTGGTCTTGTGTATTGTGCTAGCTAGATATAGTAGTGCTCCAATAGCACTTAAATATGGCACTTCAGGACCAAGAACTTTTTCATCTTCTTCCTTTGGTCGAAATGGATCTTTATCCAAATCCAAATCCAAATTCCATACAACTATAGGTGTACTAAGTGGATGTGTTTTGTCCATTCTGAATCGTTTCAAAATCTTTTTGATATATCGGGATTGATGCACTAATATTCCACTAGAACTTCGTTCTATTTGCAAGCCGAGACAAAGCTTTGTCTTTCCCAAGTCTTTCATTTCAAATAATATCAAGTAGTTTGCAGTCTTTTCCAATTCTACAGGATATATCATTCACGTATACTACTACTATAGAAAATCAATTCTCGAATTTCTTAATGAAGACACATGGACAAATTTGACTATTTTATATCCTTCCTTAGTCAAATATATACTAAGACGATTATACCACATTCTTCTGGATTGTTTCAACCCATATAATGCCCGTCTAAGTTTAAATGAACACATACCCTTTGACTTAGTCTCTGGTATTGTAAATCCTTCTGGACTTTTTATATAGATGTCAGTATCTAAGTTTCAATACAAATATGCAGTTACAACATCCATAAGTCTCATATCAAGATTTTCAGAAACTGTGAGGCTAATTAGATATCTAAAAGTATGGACATCTATAACTGGAGAGTATGCCTCAACATAGTCAACTCCAGGTCTTTGAGAGAAACCTTGTGCTACAAGTCGGGCTTTATATCTTTCAACTTCGTTTCTCTCATTTCATTTTCTCACGAACACCCATTTAAAATCAACATGGTTTATGCCCTTTGGTGTTTCCACTATAGGTCCAAATACACCACGTTTTTCTAAAGATGTTAATTCTGCTTGAATAGCATCTTTCCATATTGGCCAATCTTTTCTTTGTCGACATTCATTTATACTACATGGTTCATTTTCACAATCATCATTGTCCTTTAATATTTCAGTAGCTACTGCATAGCTAATATGTCATCGATGACAAGTGCTTTTCTATTCCATAATTTACCTGAACATGCATAAAATATCGAGATCTCTTCATTTTTAGGTACCTTTGCCTCTCTAGAGGCATCCATAGGCATTTCAGTGAATTTGGAAATTTGCACATCTTTATTATTTATTTTCAGAGTTCCAGCCACTATCGGACTTTTATCAGGACAAGATGTTTCATTAACTCTCCTCTTTCTAGGAGCACTATCCTTGGAATCTGTAGGCCTACAACGCTTTTGACGTGTAGTAGTAGATTCATTTGCCGTCTTGTTTAGATTTTGTCCAACTTGAACATTAATTCTGGCTGACACATTTATAGCTGGCACATGGGATCTAGTTACCTTTGTAGCATCATCATTAAATGCATCAGGTAATTGATTTGCAATTTCTTGTAAATGTATCATTCTCCTTGTCTCATAATTATATTGTGGAGTTCTTGGATCTTGATGAGATAGAGTAGGCGTATTCCATATCAATTCACGTCGTTCATTAGCAATGGATTGTTCAATATGAACAATATATTGCTTACCTCCCCATAACGGTGGGAAGACTCTCTCATCAAATTGACAATCTTCAAATCTTGCAGTAAAGACATCACCACTCATTGGTTCCAAATACCTTATTAGGGAAGAAGATTCAAAACCAATATATATTCTCAATCGTCGTTGGGGACCCATCTTAGTTCTTTTGGGAGATAAAATTGAGACATATAATGCACATCCAAACTTTCTCAAAAGTGAAATATTGGGTTGTCTACCACTAACAAGTTGTATGGGTGAAAAAATATGGTGGGCAATTGGTTTAAATTTAATAGAGATGCAACATGTAAAATAGCATTTCCCTATGGCCTCAACTGGCAGACTAGATTGCATTAAAAGAGGTCTAGCTATAAGTTGGAGATGTTTAATAAATAACTCAACTAATCCATGTTGTGTGTGCACATGGAGAACTGGATGCTCTACCTCAATCCCTAATGATGTACAATAATCATCAAAAACTTCTGAGGTAAATTATGCGACATTATCAAGTCTAATTGACTTAATCGAGTTATCCGAAAACTGAGATCTAAGTTTAATAATTTGGATCAAAAGACGAAAAAATATAAGATTTCTAGTAGACAATAAACAAACATGTGACCACCTAGTAGATGCATCTATGAGTACCATAAAATATCTAAAAGAACCACTAGCAGGATGAATAGGACCACAAATGTCTCCTTGTATTCTTTGCAAGAAAGTAGGTTACTCATTCTTAACTTTTAGGAAAGATGGTCTAGTTATAAACTTTCCTTATGAACAAGGAACATATAGGTGATTATTTGGTAAGCCAAGATCGTGATTTTCTAATAAGTGTCCGCAAGAATTATCAATGATCATCTTGAACATAGTTTGCCCAGGTGACCTAAATGGTCATGCCAAATGATACATAAGATAGGATCATTGGCTATGTTTTTCCACATTCATATGTGATTCAATTATACCAATGGTGGTATAATACAAACCCACCAAAAGATAAGAAAATTCTTCTAATGTGAGCTTTTTGCTCCCAACATTAGATGTGATACATAGTGTCTCTTTGTTATCATTTCGAGTTTCAATATGGTATCCATTTTTGCGTATATCCTTGAAACTTAGCAAAATTTTTTTGGAATTACTTGAATATAATGCATTCTGCAAATATATTTGAGTGTCATTAGGTAACATAATGTGTGCTCTTCCAAAACCCTCAATTATATGGGCTAATCCAGCTATTGTTGATACTTTATGCATGTCAAATACTAAATTTGAGCAAAAAAAATTGATCCTTCAACATCGTATGTGTTGTAGCACTATCTACCAAACACATATCCAAGTCATTTTTTCCCTTCGTATATCCATACCTTCAACATGAAACAAAAGAAAATTTATGAACATATATTCTAACTAGCACAAATATAATAAAAGTAATTAAGCATACTAAACGATAACATCATATTGTAAGATGCAACTTTCAAATACATAACAAAGTAATGACATATTCTTCAACAAACTCTCATGGCCTAGATATTCCATGATTGTAACTAAAAACAAAAATATGACTTCAAATGTAAAAAGTTCATAATACTTGAAATAAAACATTAGTCGACCGAGTTCTCATTCAATGGAAGGTGGATTTTCCAGCATATTCTCAAATTGTTCATTGGTAATCTGATTCCCATTATAATAATCAAATAAATCGGAACAATTCAACTGAGTGATGTCAAGTGGCTGATAATTGTCCCAGTATTCTGTCATATTTGTTTCCATTTTCTTGGATTCTTTGAATTTGTCAACCTCTTGTTGATTAGTTCGACATTGCTTAAACCAATGTCCATATATTCCACGTTTATGATAAGAAGTACTACACTTATTTGGTTATATTGAGGATTTGAATTCCCTTTGTTAGAGGGTATTGTTCACTTGTTCCATTTATTCTTTTGTGAACCACTGTTTTCGTCTTTGTTATAAGGCTGATTACCATGACCATACATCCCATAACTTTTTTTCTCTTCCACGTCCTCTTCCACGTCCTCTACCATGACCTCTGCTAACCCCAAAATTGACATTTGCTTCAGGAATTGCCATTGACCCAGTTGGTCTAGAGTTGTGTTTTTTTATGAGAACGTTGCTATTTGCTTCTGCTACAAGGAGACAAGTCACCAGTTCAGTGTATTTTGTTAAATGTCTTTCACGATATTGTTCCTGCAAAAGCACATTACTTGCATGAAAAGTGGAGAGAATTTTCTCAATCATTTAAGCCTCTGTTACTTTTTCTCCGCCCAACCTAAGGTGAAAACAATATTAGACAGAGCAAAATTATATGTTTTAACAGTTTTAAAGTCTTGGTATCTTAGGTTTAACCATTCACTTTGAGCAATCGGAAGGATTACCATCTTTTGATGGTCAAATCTATCCTTTAGAGATGTCCACAAATTCAATGGATCATCCTCGCATAGATATTCTGTCTTTAGATCATCATTGATATGATGTCGTAGAAAAATCAAAGCCTTAGCCTTTGCTTCAGAAGATTCTTTATTTTCCTTCTTAATAGTACCATCAAGCTTGTTGGACTGCAAGTGCAACTTCGCATCCAATTTCCAAGATAAATAATTGTCTCCGCTTATATCAAGAGCTTTGAATTCAAGCTTTGCAAAACTCGACATCTATATAGCAGAAAATAATTATATTAGAGAAAAATTAATTGAAATAATAAAAATGACAAATGCTTTCAATATTATAAAATTTTACATATGCCACAATGTGATAAAATGCTATCAAAGAATGTTATGTCTTATGTGTATCACATATACAACAATGTGATTATTATATAATAATCTTTAGATCATCATGGTTTGCATTTTGGGTACTTTTATAAATTTATAATTAATAGTTTGAATACTTTTTCGTAATTCGATTCACATATAAAACAATGTGAAGTAGTACCTTTTAGAATAAATAAAATAATGAAAATAGTAAACGTAAACCAATTTAATATAAATTAACTAATTCATAATAAGATAAGCAAATATTCAAGATATTCTAGATTAATTTTATACTTGGTAAATTTTATAAGAAAATTATAGAAATGAGATTCGTACATAATCTTAAATAGATTATCATGAAGTATCTATTTTGAAAGAAAATGTGAACACGTTTAATACAAATTTAGATTTTTAAAAATAGAGCTAGAAAATTTTATCTTCTAATCAATCTATAAACGCATAAATCAAACATGTATCTAAATATACAAGATTAAACTTACCTCTTCAATACCTTTCTTTTCTTAGGAGACCTCTTCCTTCCTTCTTCTATTATCTAGAGCAAATTGTGCTGATAAAGTATTGTAAAGCAAAGAGATGAAAAATAGAGAAAATTATTTCTTCATTCACTTGTGCTAATCAACTTGATAAGAGCCCTTATATAGGCTTACAATGGAGGTTAATATCATGATGACAATTAAAAAGAAGAATGCCAAAAGTCATAAGTTATGGATAACCAAAAGGCATAGGTTATAGCCACCAAATAATTATGGTGATTTATCCATATTTACAACGTATATATATATATATATATATATATGGGCGAACCACCATATATATATATATATATATATATATATAATATATATATATATATATATATATATATATATATATATATATATATATATATATATATATATATATATATATATATGGTGGTTCGCCCACGGCCCCCGGGCCAAGCGGTGGCTGGGTGTCTTTGACACGGCTGCTTGGTTTTTAGAAATATATATATATATATATATATAGATATATATATATATATTAAAGAGATAGGGAACTACTATTTTACCAGCTCGGACAAGCTATCTATAATTCCTTATTATTTGAATTTAGTTGTTTATGATATATAGTTTTAATTCCTTATTATTTGAATTTGATTGTTTATGATATATATTTTCTGACAATATATCTTGCTTGTCAGGTAATTAACTTAATGGATGAGATCGAGGAATTATTTGTCACACACTTTGGCGAAAAAGACAGAAAGAAGGCTATGAATGATCTGAAACCTTCTCATCGTAAATAGTCATATTATACCGGTTCATTTAGACCATCTCCAATGGGGATTTCTATCTTCCCTATTTCTATGGAAGAAATCCATTTTAGAAAAAACTTCTCCCAATGATGATTTCTATCACCATTTCTATCCTAGGTGGCAATGATGTAGGATAGAAACTTTCTAAGAGGGTTTCTACATGTAGAAACTCTCATAGAAATTCTCCTATCTCTCATGACAATTATTATTGGGCCCCACACCATTAAATTGGTCCTTTTACTATGTGACACATAGGATAGAAATGGAGAACCATTGGAGAGCATTTTTGTATGTCTACAATTTCTATCTAGAAACTCTTCCAACTAGAATAGAAATATCCTTAAAGTACAATGCCAAGTAGGATAAGAACTCAATTTTAGAAATCACCATTGGAGATGGTCTTAGCTGTAATTGCTCAAATTCCAGATATTCTACATAGTTTATCCTTATCTTCTTCTACACCCCCAAATAATATGGTTTTTCCTTTGACAAGATTAAGATAAGTTATTTTTATTAACATGTATTCACTATTCTACAAATAGGGTTCTTCATAGGATGTTTGGTTGCTTTGTTCATCGCATACTGTGTTATTGCACATATAGCCGACGAATCATCCTACGGTCGCAACCCATTTACTGTTATCTATATATATACAGTATATCTTATTTCGAGTAAGCATAAATCTTTCATCTTAGTCCTTTCATTTTGTTCCCACAGTTGTCCTTTTAATAACTAAGTTTAACTTATCATGAATAAATCATTTATTAATCACAGGATATTTAGCCTCTTATTTTTACACCTCTTCCTATACGGCTATAAAGAGGAAGATGAGAATAGATTACATATCTTTATTTAAGTTTTTCCTCTCTGCCAAAACTTCAATTACACGGATGTGTTCTTTATTTGTATCCTTTCAATGACTGTGGTAGTAGAAGGCATGTTTGTGCACTTGATATTCTTCGTCAATAAAAGATAAAAATAAAAAAAAAACTAAAAAATTGAAAAATTGAAAAACTAATAAACTAAAAAATAATAAAATAAAGAAAGAGAAATTTTGACTTACCCCACTTGATTTACCATATTTCAGGGTGCAACCCACAAATTCCGTCCAAAGTGGGGGGTACTGTACATTTTCGCAAAACTGTGGGGTGCACCTTGAAATATGGTAAATCAAGTGGGGGATAAGTCAAAATTCTCATAAAGAAATCAAAAATAACAAAATCAAAATAAAAAATGTAAAAATATAAAAATATAAAATATAAAAATGTAAAAATGAACAAAATAAAAATTTAAAACTTAAATATAAATTTAAAAAATTTAAAAAACTAAAAAATTTAAAAAATCAAAAATTTTAAAATTTTAAAATTTAAAAATTTAAAATTTAAAAAAATAAATAAAAAT
>JANAVB010041420.1:17786513-17878016 GCA_029216955.1 Iris pallida
ATGATGGCGGCTGAGACGATCTGGGTCCGTGGGAGGCGTGAGCCCAATTGGTATATAATAGATTTTTTGTATCCCAAATATTTCCATGTTATCCGTCCTTGGAAGCTATTTAAGTCATCTAATTTTAACCATTGATTTGAATGGTTCAAATCAACGTTAAGATTATATCACTTAAACTAGATCCAACGGTTTTAACATGGAAATGCTTGAGAAAGCAAAAATGAGGGGATGCTGATCCCTCTCTCTCTCTCTCTCTCTATATATATATATATATATATATATATATATATAGATGGTCCTTCTACAATACATGGGATGTATCAATACATCCCAAACAATTGTATTGAATGCATTAGAAATTGTTAAAGTTGTTTACTTTGACTTTGACTTTACCTGTTACTTTGACTTCGGTTTTAATCTGAACCATTGGATCACATCCAATGATTCATATTTGAGATGTATCGATACAATTTTTACATTGGATGTATTGAAGAATTTTTCATATTTTTTTTGAAGCAATGGGTAAATTTTGGCGAACTCGCCTCCACTGAGGCTCGAACTCCGACCACCTGGGCCGCATGCATCTCTCTTAACCCTAGGCTAGAGGTCATTTGCAGAATTTTCCATATATATATATATGAGGAATAATCTACATCCCCAATATTTGCATCCCCATGTTATCAATCGTTGTATTTGTTTAAGTTATCTAATCTTAGTTATTGATTTCAATGATTGAAATCAACGATTAAGATTAGATGACTTAAACATGATCCAACGGTTGATAATGAGGATGCTCAGGATGCAAAAAAATAAGAAAAGTGGATCCATCCTCTCTCTCTCTCTCTCTCTCTCTCTCTCTCTCTCTATATATATATATATATATATAGATATATATATATATATATTATATATAGGGAGCGGATCAAAAGCCTCCCTTAGAAAATTTTCTAAAAACCCCCTCACTCTCAGCCGTCCATTTAATGTTAATATTAATATAATGTTAATGTTAATATTAATTTTTAATTTTATTTTTATATTAATGTTAATATTAATGTTAATGTTAATATTAATTTTTTATGTTAAGTTTAATGTTAATTTTAGTATTTAATGTTATTTAACATTATATTAATATTAACATTAATATTAATATTAACATTAATATTAATATTAAATGGACGGCTGAAAGTGAGGGAGTTTTTATGGGGTTTTCTATATATATTATATATATATATGCAAAAAAAAAAAAAAAAAAAATATTATATATATATATATATATATATATAATTATATATATATATGCAAATGATCTCTAGCCTAGTAGGTAGTTAAGAGAGATGCATGCGGCCCAAGTGGTCGGGAGTTCGAGCCCCAATGGAGGCGAGTTCGCCATAAGTGCCCATTGCTTCAAAAAAAATTATATATATATATATATATATATATATATATATATATATATATATATATAAAAGCAGAGGCGGAACGGAGCATAAGGTGCGGTTAAAATTTTAGAGTGTTATTCCAACTACAGGAATCCTGTAGAATAAGCTCACTAACCAATTGAACATGGCTACTAGCACCATGATTGCCATAAACCTTGAAATTAAGCAAAGTAGGGACCCATGGAATCGGTCCAGATATTGATCCTTGACCGTCTCCAACAGACCAAAAACATTCTTAACAAGGTAAGCTCTGCTTTGGAGAATACTAGACCATGAGGAGGTTGAAGATCAGTGGGAAGTAGCAGACCAGAAGTCACCATGCTATAGGTATTTATCTTTGAGTAACTGAACCCACTCAGCATCTGGATTGGTAAAAATCTCCATGTCAGTTTTTGTCATTAGTGCCTCATTTGTGATCGCAAGATTACGAATGCCTAACCCCCTTTAGCCTTAGGTGTAGTGGACATATTCCAATCTGCAAAGTGCATCTTCCTATGACCTTCTGTATCTCCCCACCAGAATATCCAAATAAATTTGCCGCATGAACACATCAAGGTGTCTAGAGAAAAAATATTAATGATTTATCAAGATTTATTTCCTGACCTGACCACAGTTGGAAGGAAAAATGATATCTTTTGTTGGATGATATTCTTAATAGTGCAGCTATCAAATAAGAAGAGGTCATCAGCAAAGAATAAATGGGAATAGGTTTAGAGTTTTTCTTGACTTGGAAACCAGAATATAGGCCTTGTCTCCATTATGCAGATTTGTTTTGAAAAGAGTTCCCCACACATGAAAAAAAGATAAGGTGAGAATAACAAAGGATACAGTACTAACACATGCATTGCATTGCAAGATCATGGGCTTTGCCATTAATACCATGACCATGAGAGTTTGACTAATGACTTCTGAAGTGAGTCTGTCATAAGCCTTAGATAAATCAAGCTTGAGTGCAAATGCACTATTAGTTCAGAGCATTTGGATATAGAGTGGATTAACTCCTGTGCAATCAACACATTGTCACAGATTTGGCGACCACGCACAAAAGCATTCTGGAAAGGATTGATAAATTTGTGAAGGAGGGGCCAAATCCTGTAGCTATGATTTTGGAAATTACTTTATAAAGAACATTACAAAGGCAGATATCTGAAGGTTTGACATGATAAGAAGTTTTAGGCACAAGAGCAATGAAGTATGATTAAGGGAGGGGCATAGTAGCTGTTGTAAAGAAATCCTGTATAAATTGCGTGATTTCCTTCCCAACAATGTCCCATTGTCTTTGATAGAATATAGTTGGATATCTATTGGGCCCCGATGATTTATAGGGATTCATATAAAAATAACTTGTTTTATTTCTTCAACTGATGGAGTTCTCTAATGTCTTCATTAACCTCTTGATCAATTTTGCAAAGTTCTGCGTGATACTGGAAGGAACATCATTGGTAGGTGAAGCTTCAAAGATATGTTTAAAATGTTCAACCATAGTTGCTGCTATATCATCATGATCATGAGTGATATCTCCATTGGGCTTCGTCAGTGTAGAGATGGTATTTTTTTTTTTCCTGTAAAGAGCAGAAAGATGGAAAAACTTGGAGTAGTTTGGTATGCGGAATACTATATCCGAAAATTCTATATTTTCGGGAATCAAATTCTAAGTAGTTAAATTCCCTGAAATTACATTCCTATATTTGGTGACTATATAATACTCCCGGAATAAAATAAAAATGATAAAAAAAACTAAAAAATGAAAAAAAAACCCAAACGATAAAACGAAAAAAAAATCAAAACAAAAAATCCGGCCAAAATACAAAAAAAGACAAAAAGGCCAAAAAAAGACCAAAACAACAAAACGAAAAAAAATAAACCAAAAATGATAAAAAAAAGCACACAAAAACGACAAAAAAACCAAAAAAACAACAAAGCGACAAAAAAGCAACAAAAATGACAGAAAACAACAAAAACGATAAAAAAAGGACCAAAAAATGACAACAAAAAAAAATGACAAAAAAAAAGAAAAATGACAAAAAAGGACCAAAAACGACCAAAGACAACAAAAAAAGGACAAAAAGGAATAAAAAGGACAAAAATAAAAATAATAACTAAAAAAGGATTAAAAAAACTACTTAAAAACGACAAAAACGACAAAAAGACAAAAAAACACAAAAACGACAAAAACGACAAAACCGAAAAAACCAACCAATAGGACATAAAAAGAACAAAAGAGACTAAAAAGGCAACAAACAACAAAAAGAAAAAAACAACAAGAATTGACAAAAAACGACAAAAAGCTACTAAAAACGACAAAGACAAGAAAAACGATAAAAACTGGTAAAAATGACAAAAAAGTGATAAAAGAGACGAAAAACGACAAAAATAACAAAAAAGGGCAAAAAATGACAAAACAATAAAAAGACAAAAAAGGACAAAAAAAACTAAAACGAAAAAAAAAACCAAACCGACAAAAAAGATGAAAAATAACTAAAAGCGATAAAAAACGACAAAAGACAAAAAAGACAAAAAAGGCAAAAATGACAAAAGTGACGAAAAACGACAAAAACAAAAAATAACAAAATGACAAAAAGCAACAAAACGACAACTACTAAAAACGACAAAAGGAGATAAAACCGACAAAAAACGACAAAACACTATTAAAAACGACAAAAAAGACGAAAGACAACAGAGAACACTTCAAGAAATTTTGCTTATAGTGACGGAAGTCAGTGACTGAATGAGTATTCAGTCACTAGTAGAAGGTTAATTGTGACGCATTAAGGAAAATGTTACTAATACTATTTTCGACGGAATGAATAATTAATAATGACGAACTATACGGTCACTGAATATTTTTTAATCACTAATGAGATAATAGGTGAGTAATATTCTAGCTATTTTATGGAAAATATTAGGGACTCCTAAATCAGTCACTAATAAAAAAATATGTATATATAAATAAATTTAATAAAATAATAATAATCTAATAACCGTAAAGATTTACTGGACTTAATTAGCGGATGAGATTGAAAGTAGGCGCTCTTATTTTTTTTTTCTCCCAATATTTTTACTCTCCCGCCTCCCTTATTCTCTCCCAATATTTTACTCTCCCCCTCCCCTGTTCTCTCCCAATATTTTCTCTCCCGCCTCTCTTTCTCTCTTTTTATTAAAAAGTAGCCGCTTCTTCTTCTTCTTCTTCTTCTTCTTCTCTGCCTCCTCCTCTCTTGGTCAGCCGATTGGGTCATCGGTCAGTGGTATTTTCTTCTCTCTCCTACTCTAGGTCAGCGATTCTGCTCCTCTTTCTTCCCTAATTTTTTTTTGTTTTGTTTTACATCTTCTCCATCAGGTTATTTCTCATCCAGGGAGGAGATCCCACCGATCGGCGTTGGTACATTTAAAAGCCCTAACCCTAATTTTTTGGTATTTTAATTTTTTTTGTATTTTATTACGTAGGATTTTCTCTCTTATGCTCGATCATTTTCTTTGCCTTTCAAACAAATTTTAGAATTATTAGTTTTAAGGGGTTAATGATTTCTTAGTTTGTGCAATATAGTGGTGTGGTAGAATCCTCTGAAGGATCATTTTTTTGGGGTTCAATTAAGTCAATTTTATTATAAGAAAGTCTTTGAATTTATTTTATTTGTGTGTGTTTGAACGGAAATCACATCTTAGCGGCATTGGCCTTCAAATTCATGCACATGGTCTGTAAGAAAGAAAGACAACTCTACTTAAATTTTAAAAGTAATACGTTATTGGACTTTGTAATATTACAAACACCAGTAATCTTATAAAATTTGGATTCATCACTTCTAAAATTTTACAAATATTCCAGTATGTGAATTAATAGAAAAAGCCCAATACCATTGTTTAGTTTCTTTCCACTTTCACATAGCAATAATAGCACAATCCCATTGATCTCCTTCAACTTAGTTGTTTCAGCCAAGTCGTACTATTGTCTGAAAGCATTGGCTCTATCTGTCATTGCTGACTAGTTTGAACATGATGTTTAAGAATTTTGATAAAATGAAAGGAGACATCAATTCTGAAATTTTACAAATATTCCAATATCTGAACTAACAGAAAAAGTTTAATATACTATTTTCTATCTATTTTATATTTTATTATCTACTGAATAATGGATCAAATAAGAACAAAAATAAAGGGATAAAGGAAATGACAAGGATCCAACTATATATTAGTTCTCGGCGATGATGAATCTTTACATGTATCTCTAGCACCAAACTAATATGATCATCGGCGGCTATATAAAATTTCGTATGAAAAAAGTTGTAGGGGTTTTTCTGTATAGTAATAGGAAGGACATACCATGTAGAAAATTGGTATCAGTCATGTTAGCAAATCACATTATGAAGTCCTAATATCCAGTGAGTGTAATGGTTGATTAGCATATAGTTTTGTGTAGATAATCGAAGGTTTTGAGAAACTATGGGTTTATGTCAGCCCCATAAAGGTAGAGGGTGAGTGTATGGTATCCGCAGGTAACTGCAGTAGCTTAGCTGTAGTTTGGAGGCAGCAATGAAGCACATAGGTGTGCAGGTTTGATAGCAACAGCAACTGCATTAGTTCATAGCAGCAGTCTGGAGCTGCAGTAGTTTGGAGAAATCAACTTGTTTGCAGGCAAGGCAGCCTGCAGAATGCGGGGAATTGAAGTGCAGGCAGCCGTTGTGCAGATGTATGTGTGCAATCTTATACTAAACTGCAGGGCAGCACAGGGGTTTCCTACAAATTATATGATAAGAGTTTAGCAAGGGCAGTAGACTGGGTATTTATGCAGGGTATGAGAGGAAATATAGGCAGATTAGCACATCTGTAGTTTTGCATGATAGCAGAAGTGCTGCAGACAGCTTCCTGCAGGGGCAGGGCTACTCGCAGTGAGCAGTTGTTGTGTACTGCAGTTTGTGTGTAGTCCTAGTGATAGAGTGTGTCTATGTATGTGTACATGTGTGTGTGTGTGTGGCATTTTGTGTTCAGAATGTATAATTCTATGGGAACTAGATGAACAGTGAATATAGGTGCAGGGATAGGATGAAGTAGCAGTTAGTAGTATTTCTTGCACCTAAATGGGCTAAACTGTCACTCTCCATTCCCGAAATACGTAAATTTTTGATTTTTCATGTACATGGTATCTGGCACTTGTATCTTTATTGCATGTATCTTGTATTTGTAACTAGCCATGGCATGGGACAGTATCTCATCGCGGATTAGTGCGCCACCCCTTGTCCTTGTCTGGTTGTAGGCGTGGTTCACTGTTTCGATGATAAGATTTCTGAACCGTGTTGTGGTTAGGATTTTATTTAATTAATTTAATTAGTTGTATCATGTAGCATTTAACATGTCATTAGTCATGTGGTTAAGAGCATGCTTAAGCTTAGGGTTTCTTTGAGTCAACCCAACCCCTATATATTCTCTTCCTCACCCTCTCTCCTCATTCACTCTTTTCATTTCTTTTCCTCCCAACCAATAGGCAAGTACATCTTGCACCAAATGGAGAGATTATTACATTTTATTTCTTGATTTTTCTTTGATATTATTTGTCTATATTGTTCTTCTCTTCATTCTCTACAAGTTTAGTTTTTGGAGTTTTTGATTTTAATGGCTAGTTTGGTGTAGATCTAAGTTTCTAAAACTAGGGTTCTATGGGTTTTTATGGTTTTGATCTATCAAACTTGGTTGTTTTCGAAAACTAATGGTCCTATGTTGTAGGAAATTCAATTCTATCCAATTTTGACCTTTGAAAAGTTAGATTTCGACTTGATTTGAGGAAGTTATGGCCAAAACAATTTTGGTCAAACTTCTATGTTCATCTGTCCTGATTCTGGCAGGGACGATGAATAGTGTCTGGCCGCATAAGAATTTCTGGCCGCATGAGCATTTTTGAGCCGCATAAGAATTTCTGGCCGCATGAGCATTTTGGGCCGCATAACCATTTCTGGCCGCATGAGCATTTTGAGCCGCATAAGAATTTCTGGCCGTGACCATTTCTGGCCGCATGACCATTTCTGGCCGCATGACCATTTCCGAGCCGCATAAGAATTTCTAGCCGCATGAGCATTTTTGAGCCGCATAAGAATTTCTGGCCGCATGACCATTTCTGGCCGCATGAGCATTTTGAGCCGTATAAGGATTTTTGAGCCGCATAAGAAATTTTGAGCCGCATAAGGCTAATTTTTGGCGGATTTTGATTGTTTGATGCTCTTTTTGACTGATTTGTGGCCATAATTTCTCCAAACTTCCAACATGAAAGTTGTAGATCTTTGTCTTGGCTTCAAGGACCTTCATGTCTCACTTTAACTATAATTCATATGTGACTTTTATGTCACGAGGGGTCCACGTGACTTTCTGACTTGACCGTGTTCCTGACCTGATTACCTGTATACGTGCTGGTACCTATTAGTGTGTATTGAGATACAATATTAGTATGCACTACGGTGCTATTTAACGAGTGCACTGAGGTGTGACTCTACGTGCTAAGTGATCATTTGTGTTATATGTCAATACATGTGTACCTTCCAGCACAGTCATGGTAATTGGTCAGTAATAGTGTCGTGGTAAAATGATTGTTGTTTGATGCATTACACTAAGCATGGATCTAGATTGAGCGGATGTGGATTCATACTTAGGGTACGTGTACTATGGTACGACATATAGGAGGATGACCATGTGACCACGACATGTAATTCCATATCAAGATAGGGTTAATCTAAGAAACTCAAATTGGTAGATGCATTGGGTGGGAAGAATCCCGAGATCGTGCCATACTGGCCACCCCAGGTCCTGTCCTGACGTGTCGGGTTGGCCGCCACGGATACATTTTCATCCGCCTATAGTGGATGACTATATCCGACTCCTACGTGCTATGTGTATATGTTTTAGCACGGTGGCCTTACGGGGGCCGGTGCATAATCAAAGTGATATGTGTATATGTATATTATATGGTTTGGCTAGCCCTGCTGGGTTGACACGATCTGAGGATTCCTATATATGCATTACTGGGATAATCCAGACAAATCATAGAAAGCCATAGGATTGATTGGCCCTTGTAAGCTGACTTGTTTGTGATATGTTTTCTTCTGTTATCTACCGAGGAACATGGACTATCGTGGTGCGTGGTCCAACCCATGTCCTTGTTGGTTGTTGGGTTGGACTATTGTGCTGCGATAGGCTATGGACCAAAGTCGCGATCAGAAGCCCTTTTTACCTGCCCATGGTTATAGGATATATCTTATCTCGGCACGATATTGGCACCGTTTGTCCTTGTTTGGTTGTAAGGGTGTCGTATTATCTCGATGATATGGTATAAGCCTATAACTCGTGAATTAGGTCTTATTTAATTCATTGGATTTATCTCACTCTTTTGTGCTCCCTTGTGGTACTTGCTATTCGGGGCCTGACCCCACTGGTTTTGTTTGGCCAGATCTCGTAGCAGCTCCAGAGGATCCAGCCTTCCACCCGAACAATGGTGCACACCAGGAGTATGGGCGCCAGGGACCATGAGTGGGTTTCTTCTTCACCGCTCTGATATCTTCTATTGTACTTGGCGTTTAGCCACCGGCACTTATTTAGCCGGCAGTTCTGGACACTAGTTTCCTTTGCATAATTGTAATTAAATCAGACTGCAGCTGACTATAGTTATGTACCATTGACTCTCGGAACTAGCTCATCATTTTGTATAGCTAGACCCATGAATCATTCTGATGAAGTGTCGGGGACGCCTTACTGCTTTGTCTTATATATCATTATTTACTGCTTCTTATTTTGATTGATTGAGACATAGATGCTCTGTGGGACCATAGGAGACCTGATTGTAGCATGCACCCCCTAGTCTCTTGACAGCCACGATCGCCGTATGACGTTTATATACCTCATACGGTGTAGCTAGCCTAGTCCGTCTCAGTATTCCGGTACTGGGGCGTGACATAAACAATTCCTTCATACATGTTCTCTATATTTCTTGCACCTAAATGGGCTCAACAAAGAATTGGTTCTTTGAGAAGAAATTCTTTTAGAAAGAAGTTGTATTTTTTTGAATTGTCTTGTAATAAAAATTGTCTGCAAAAGGAAAAAGGAAGGGACTTTACTTTGCTGCTAGGTAATCGAGTTAAGAATAGCATAAACAGTACAATGTTCTTTATAATGTTGTTATTGTCAAACATGTTCAGTTAGTTACATAGCAATTTTAACTAAAATATGGTCTCTACCAACGATTGAATTCCATGTTTAATTTGTTTCCTAATCTAATATACCTGATTTTATATATCTTTTTTAGGTTTCATTATACTATTATCTACTCATGGATAAAGGTTGGATCATTTGCATCGCAATTCTGGAGAATACATAGAAAGGATAAAAAAGTGGTTAGATGATGTGTTTGACAAAGCACCTGGTGAAAGAAGTTCCCGTGTCCTTGCAAAAAATGTTGCAATCGAAAACGATATGAGAAAATTTTGATTGGGGAACATTTGGTCGAAAAGGGAATGGATTCCAGATACATGAAAGGAATTTGGAGTTATCATGGTGAATCAATTGCAGGTTCAAGTAGAGAGGACATGGAAGTTGACACATCAGGAGGAATAAATGAAATGCATGATTTTTTCAATGAGGCCTTTGTGCAACCAACAATTGGAGAAATTGTTGAGTCTCAAAATATGCTTGTAACTGATGTAGTCCGGATGCTAAAAAATTTCAAAAGCTACTTGAAGACTATAATAAAGAATTATATCCAGGGTGTACGAAGTTCAAGAAATTGGATGCTATTGTGAAATTGTATTAAATCAAGGTTCTAGGTGGTATAAGTGATATATATTCTCCCTGTTATTGAAGACCATTAAACAAATGTTGCTAGATGGTGAGTGTCTTCCAGATAGCTTTTATGAAACTAAAAAGCTTGTAAATGAGTTGGGCCTTACCTATGAGAAAATTGATTGTTGTCCGAATGACTGCATGTTATTTTGGAAAGAAACTTCAAACTTGGAGGAGTGTATGCATTGCGGCGCCTCTAGATATAAAGGTGTCGCTAATGGAGTTAGGCCGGAAAGGAAAATTTCAGCTAAAGTGCTTCGATATTTTCCTATTACATCGAGATTACAGAGGTTATTTATGTTAAAGTATACAGTTGAAGATATGCGATGGCATGCAATCAAATGTCCTAAGGATGGGTTCATGAGGCACCCATCAGATTCTCCAGCTTGGAAGCATTTGGACACTTTGTATCCTAATTTTGGATCTGAAATTCGTAACGTGCGATTGGGACTAGCAAGTGATGGTTTTAATCCATTTGAAAGTATGGCAATCCTCATAGCACGTGGCCTGTTGTACTTTTTGTATACAATCTGCCTCCGTGGATGTGCATAAAAAAGCCAAATTTGATGCTTTCCTTATTGCTTCCGGGCCCGTGCTCCGAGAAATGATATTGACATTTTTTTGAGGCCTTTGGTGGATGAGCTGAATGAGTTATGGCAGGTTGGCAAAGAAACATTTGATGTGTTTACCAATCAAATGTTTATGATGAAGGCTACAGTTTTATGGACCATCAATGATTTTCCTGCATATGCCAACCTATCTGGTTGGAGTACAAAGGGGTTTAAGGGATGCCCACATTGTATGGATGACACCGTCTCATTACGGTTGCCTAAGAGCAACAAGGAATGTTACATGGACATAGAAGATTTTTACCCATTGATCATAGGTTTCGCAGAGAAAAACAACTTTTGATGGTCATCAAGAATATCGTCTTGTACCTGTACCGTTGACTGGTCACAATGTTTAGCAAAATTGTCCACATTGACTTTCAATTTTGGAAACCACCTAAACTTGCTAATGTTGATAGCCGAGTACGAAGAAGAAGAAGACGTGTTGTTCCGAAAACCCCTAAAGTTCAGTGGAAAAAGAAAAGCATCTTTTTTGAATTACCTTATTGGCAACATCTTTTGATAAGTCATAATCTTGATTTAATGCATATCGAGAAAAACGTATGTGATAGTATTGTTGGAACTTTGTTGGGAATTCCTAGAAAGTCGAATATGGATTAGCAGCTCGTGAAGACCTAGAATTCTTGAACATAAGGCCGGAGCAGCACCCACAACAACATGAAAATGGTAAAATATATGTAAATGTAGCACCATTTAATCTAAGCAGAGAAGAGAAGACATTATTCTGCAAAGTATTATCTAGTGTGCGTGTCCGGATGGGTACTCTGCAAATTTATCACGATCAGTGAACATAGAAGAAAGAAAGTTGCAAGGGTTAAAAGCCATGACTGTGATTTCTAATGCAACAGTTGCTACCATTAGCAATTCGTAGAATTTTACCAAAACCTGTCACTGTTGTACTACTTGAGCTGAGTGCAATTTTCAGACAGTTATGCAGTAAGAAAGAGAATCGGTCACAACATATCTATCATCATACTGGTGGCACAAAGTCTTATGCTCGCAGTAAAATAGAATATGTAAGTATTTTTTGTATGTATTTACGTTGTTTTATATTTATTATTTTTTTATTTCTTCAATTTTCTAGATTTATTTACATAGGAATGTGACTGTCTTTTAAATGTTTTAAAATGAACTTGTGATTTATATGTGGGTTTTATGCTTACGTTTTCATGGCAAGGTTAAGAAGCATGGAGAAACACCCGATCTGATATCTTTTTTCAGAGACAAACATACTCGAAAGGATAAAGAAATCATGGGTATCTGAATCTGCTAAGATGAAATTTGTAAGACTATTCTTCTACACTTAATAATCTTTGTTTTGTAAATATTGTAAAATAATCATTTTGGTTTTACATATAAATTTAAAATTTTCAGGTGGAGATAGAGCAAAACTTGGAGAATTTGGTTACGGTTGAGGGACATGACACGTTGGAATTGCGACAAAAAGTGTATGTCCAAGCAATAGGCCCAGAGACGCGAAATCAAGTACGTGGTGAAGGACTTTGTGTGACACCTCATCAGCTACCTTGGGTTCAAATTGCTCCCACAGCATCGTCACGAAGGTTTCGTAGCCAATCGTATATTCAGTTGCAGCCAGAGTATGTGGATGTGTAAAGATTTATCAAAATCGTATTACAGAATTGGAGGAGGAAAAATCAACACATACGACGACAAATGGAGGAGCAACAACAAAGAACACAACAACAATTAGATGCTTTATCAGAAAAGATGAATATTATACATCATCAGAACTTCCAATCACAACCATCACAAGAAGCACCCTCAAGGTCATTATCTTCTCACCAGCAACATATTCAGTCATCTCACATATTATACATCTCCTGTTTACCCCACTCCGGGATACCCTCCAATGTTTTATCAACATCCTGTGATGTATTCCCAAGCTGCCGCTAACAGATTCACTGCTTTGCTCACGGGAGAAGGTAGACAAAGTGACCATGAAGAAGAGCTTATACACTCCTCGTAGTAGTGAGGGACATAATTAGATGACTTATTTTGATTGCCTCTTATTTTATTTTTTATTACAATTTAGAACATCGCTTTGTGTTGATGTAAATGTTCTTTTTTGTTAATAACATATTTGACTTTGTTATTTTCTTTGGCTTCAATTTTTTAACAAAATTTAGCTTTTATTACTTTGGATGAAGAAATTGTGATTTCAGCAGAAATATGGTGGAAATAAATTGGCATCTACTTACGTACTGATTTCTTATATTATTAATGATGGATCAAACAATCAGAAAATGGTTAATTTTTTATATTAATTTTATTAATGTTCCAACATTAGTGACTGTCGTATTAGTTATTAATAATATTATTAATGACCAAACAATAGTGACTGATGTATTAGTTAGTAATAAATTTATTAATGACCAAACAATAGTGACTGACGTATTAGTTAGTAATAAATTTATTAATGACCAAATAATAGTGACTGATTTATTAGTTAGTAATTTATTAACGATCCAACAATAGTGACTGACTAATTAGTTAGTAATAAATATTAAATATTTTTTTATATTTAAAGATAAATACTTATCTACGTGGCATGTCCAATTATAGTGACGAATTTAGGGATTCGTCCGTCACTAGTAGTATTAGTATCGCTCGTAGTAGTGACAGACATTAACTCCGTTACTCATGTGATTAGTCCGTCACTAACATCATTTCTGACGAAATTCAGTCACTGTTAATATATTAGTGACTGATGTTCGTTGTAACTATAAGCAAATTTTCTTGTAGAAAAAGGACAAAAATCGGTAAAAATGACAAAAAACTACTAAAAACGATAAAAAGGAGATCAAACTGACAAAAAACGATAAAAAATATTAAAAATGACAAAAATGACAAAAGACAACAAAAAAGGACAAAAAATGGTTAAAACGGCAAAAAAGACAAAAGAGACAAAAACGATAAAAAAACAAAATGACAAAAAATAACAAAAACACAAAAAGAGGACAAAAAACTACTAAAAATGACAAAAATGAAAAAAGGGGTAAAAACTGGTAAAAAGTGACTAAAGAGAAAAAAGACAAAACAACAAAATGTTTGAAGGGAAACTAGAATTGTAGAATAGTATATTTCTTCTTCTCATTTCATCATATGGCAAGGGCCATATATATAGGTATAAGGGGCAACCCAAGGGTCATGAGTTACATAACCCAAGGGTCATGAGTTACATGATCCCAAGGGTCATGTGTAACTCATGACATAATGGTGAATAGATAAGGGTTTCATAACACTCCCCCTTATTCATCCATTTCCTTGGATCCACTTATGAAATACTTCAGGATTCAATAAGCTAATGGGGTGGATACTGCTGGATCCAGAGTAAACTTAGTTTGCCTCATTAAAACCTTGGCTGTGGAAAACCCAGTAGGAAAAACCATCAGTCCTAAGGAAAAAAGTACAATCCTATAGTTTTACTCCCCCTGATCTATACAAGCTTCAGGCTTGCAGGTCTTTTAGTTGCCTCATCCCTATTCCTCTTACAAGCTTTACAAAAGTACATCGTGGCAGTGTTTTGGTAAACAAATCTGCTAAGTTATTACAAGATTGAATTTGTTGTATTTTGACTTGTTCCTTCTCTTGAAGGTCGTACGTCCAGAAGAATTTAGGGGATATGTGCTTCGTCTTGTCATTCTTTATGTATCCTTTCTGAAGTTGAGCTGCGCATGCTGCATTATCTTCAAAAAGATTAGTGGGCTCAAGTTCACCAGTCTTCAGGCCAGTAGATGCCAAAATGTGCTGAATGACAGAGCGAAGCCAAACACACTCCTTGCTTGTTTCATGGATTGCCAGGAGTTCAGAATGGTTGGATGAGATAGCCACACTGGTCTGTTTGACGGACCTCCAAGAGATAGCCGTACCACCGAAAGTAAACACAAATCCAGTTTGTGATTTCTCTGTGTGGGGATCTGATCTATAACCTGCATCTGAATAACCAAGTAAAGTGGAAGACCCACTATTCGGGTAATATAGTCCTAGGTCTATAGACCCTTGGAGGTAGCACAGAAGATGCTTCACTATTCCAGTGGCGCTTTGTGGGCGCTGCACTGTATCTGGCTAATAAGTTAACTGAAAACGCTATATCAGGACGCGTACAGTTAGCCAGATAGAGTAGTGCCCCAATGGCACTTAGTAAGGTACTTCAGGACCTAATGATTCCTCCCCCTCTTCCAGTGGACGAAAGGGTCCTTCTTTACGTCCAATGATCGAACGACCATTGGTGTACTAAGGGGATGGCATTTATCCATGTGAATTGTTTAAGTAATCTTCGTGTATATGTAGATTGGTGTAACAGGATACCACCCTTTAGGTGTTCGATCTGTAAGCCAAGACAATACTTTGTTTTGCCTAGGTCTTTCATTTCAAAAGTTGTCTTAAGGCTTTCAGATATCTCAGTGATCTCTGCAGGAGATCCAATAAGATTTAAGTCGTCGACATAAACGGCGACTATAACAAATCATGTTCCCGATCTTTTTATAAAGATACACGGGTAGACTTTATCATTAGTAAATCCTTGCGTAGCAAGAAACTCACTTAGTCTGTTATACCACATTTTTCCTGATTGTTTAAGACCGTAATGATCTTTGTAACCTTACAGAATAGGTGTCCCGAGGTCTATCTGTTTTCTCTGGTGAAATTTTATATCCTTCAGGGAGTTTCATATAGATATCTTTATCTATATTGCCATAAAGATATGCAGTCACAACGTCCATGAGCTGTATTTCTAGGCTTTTCAGAGAAGAGAGGCTGATCAGGAATCTGAAGGTATTCCCATCCATGACCGGAGAATATGTTTCTTCATAATCTATTCCCGGTTTCTGGAAGAAACCTTGTGCTACAAGGCGTGCTTTGTAGCGCACAACTATGTTGTTTTCATTTCTTTTTCTTATGAAGATCCATTTATATCCTACAGGTTTTACACCTTCAGGTGTTTGGACTACAGGTCCAAAGACTTCGCGTTTCAAGAGTGAGTCCAGCTCTACTCCTATTGCCTCGTTCCACTTTGGCCAATCGCCTCTGAGTTTACATTCTGCTAGAGACCGTGGATCATGTCATCGTCATTTTCAGTGACGTGAAAGGCAATATTGAACGAAAAATCGTCGACGACGACTGTGCTTTTTCTGTTCAGTACCTCTCCAGTACGTACATAATTTAATGATATTTCTCCTGTTTGTTCCTCTTCAGGGAAACTAGGAGGGGAGAGGTAGCTGATCTGAGCTCAGCATCCTGTGTTGGGATCTTCTTAATTTCTCCAGGGTTTTTTCTTTTACGAGGGACTTTGTCACTCGAACCTGGTGGGCGTCCTCTTTTTAATTGAGGTATTGCCATTTCTGCTGCCGGCGGATTGCATCCATCTTTGGGGATGTCAATCCTAGCTGGCGTGTTGGCAGCAGGGATGTGTGATCTGACAATCTTCTGGTTGTCAGTAAATGTATCCGGAAGTAGATGTACAGTGTTCTGAAGATGTAATATCTTCAGGATCTCATCTTCACATTGACTTGTACGCGGATCAAAATGAGACAAAGTTTTTGTGTCCCAAGAAATTATCTTAAAAGCTTCTGGCTTCTTAGACTGTGTGCCCAGTTTAGAAAATAATCCTTCATCAAACTCACAGTCATCAAGACGTGCCTTAAATACGTCACCCGTCAGGGGTTCTAGGTATCTAATTATAGAGGGTGAGTCAAACCCAACATAGATACCTAATCGACGTTGTGGACCCATTTTGGTCCTCTGTGGGGGAGCAATGGGGACGTAAACAGCACAACCAAAAACTCTCAAATGAGAGATATTTGGAGGTGAACCATAAGCGAGGTGCATCGGAGATAGAATATGACCTTCAGAAGGCCGTATTCTAATAAGTGATGCGGCATGCAATATAGCATGACCCCAAGCTTCCATAGTCAACTGTGACTGCATCAACAATGGACGAGCAATCCATTGTAATCTCTTAATAAGAGATTCTGCTAACCCGTTCTGGGTGTGAACATGAGCTACAGGATGTTCAACTACGATGCCAGTTGCTTGGCAATAGTCTGAAAAACCTGTGAAGTAAATTCACCCGCATTATCAAGTCTTAATTTTTTGATATGGTTATCGGGGAAATGAGCCCGCAACTTAATTATTTGTGCCAATAGCTTAGAAAAAGCTAAGTTGCGGGTGGACAAAAGGCACACATAAGACCATTTAGTAGATGCATCGATAAGTACCATAAAGTACCTAAATGGACCACTTGCGGGGTGAATAGGTCCGCAGATGTCTCCATGAATTCTCTCTAAGAAGCTAGGAGACTCTAGTCCCACTTTCAAAGGGATGGTCTCGTTATAATTTTGCCTTGAAAACAAGGTAGACACGAGTAATCATACTTCTGAAGAATCTTCAGATTCTGCAGGTTGTGTCCACTGGATTGGCTTATGATTCGTTTCATCATAGCTGATCCTGGGTGACCCAGTCTATTATGCCAAAGTTTAAATTTTGGCGATGAATGACACTTCTGGTGCACAATCATGTTAGCTTCTATTGATTGAATATGAGTATAATAGAGACCCGACGGGAGTCCCTTGAATCGTTCTAAGATAGTTTTTAAACCATCTTTTAGACGAGTAACATACAGATATTCTGCCTCATTTATTTCATTTGTTTCTAAGTGATATCCGTTTAAACGAATGTCCTTGAAACTTATGAGGTTCCTATTTGATTTAGGAGAGAATAGTGCATCTTTTATTATTAGTCTTGTTTTATTTGGGAGCAATATAATTGCTTCACCAGATCCTTCTATTATGTTTGATAGTCCTGATATCGTAATAACAGGACCGTCATAATCATTTAAGCTATAAAAATAGCTTTTTTCCTCGAAGGATTGTGTGCGTCGAGGCGCTGTCCACAAGGCATTCACACTTCATCTATAGATCTATAAAAAAAATAACAACAAACAATCGTAATTAAAACAACGGTTTTGAAATACAATTTTTGTTTAAATTTCTTTTTTTCTCTTATATCGATAGACGGGCCGATATAGAGAGGTCAATAATTTGCTTGCAAAAATGCATAATTATAAATACAATTTGAGCAAAAAAAAAAAAAATATTCGGTCAACCCCTTTCAGTAGCTCTACGTGAATATGACCAGGCAGAAAAATGAGGAAGGAGGGTCACCGGGGACCTCTTAAGAACCAAGCCCCAAGTTCTTTCTGACATCATACCCAAATAGGTGAGCCTATTCGGAGATACTTCGTAAAATTTTCTTTGTCAAATATAAGAATAAATATCATTTTTCAAGAAATTCACATTTATCAAGAAATTTACACTACCAGTGGCTGGAGCCGATGAGAGAGGAGTTGAAATGGTGGCTAATAAGTCCTGGGCACGTAAATGGAACTTCAGGTCCACGTGCCAGCTCAAATAATTATTTTTTTTATTTTCGTTTATCCTTAGATCAATCATGCCCAAAAAAAAATATTGAGTTAATATCCTTAAACTTTTCCTTCCCATTAATCAATGGAACTTTAAAGTTTAAAGCAAGATATACTTGTAGCAAGAGATTTAAAGTTTAGTCTCATTTATGCAATTGTGTCCTTATCCATTCCAGGAGATAGCCGACCCTGCTGGACTCAAAATGCTACTGTAATGAACACTATGAAAGTTGGAAAGAAGAAGAAGCTAAGAGCATTACTATTTAGTATCCTTGACTGTCACGACCCGCACCCGTTTTTTTTAAAACGGATACGAGACGTGTCCAAGCCAGCCTACGCCGCAGTGTCGGCGGTAGTACGCTGTCACGGCCATGAAGATCATAATCACAAAGATGCTCATTCACATAATTAATTTAATTTACAATGATCACAAGTTTTACATTTGCAGAAAAATATAAACTTGTACAAATATTGAATGACTATAACTTGACTATCTAACTAATCTTCTAGGCTCGTCTGCAAGTACACCCGAACTCCCCATGCTAAATGAATCAACGGCTAACCTGAAAAATATGGTTTCCAGTCAGGAATGGAACGAGCACAATTCACTGAATGCAATTTCAAATAAAGAAAATGACTATAAAACAAAGGTTAGACATCAATTATGAGTTTTGAAAATAAACAGGAAATACATAAAACCAATAGTAAATAAATAGACACAACAGACTTTTCCTAACTGCTAGAAGTACCTTTGATATGTGATCGGTCTCGGGACAATTATGCGACACGGTCTACACGGTCTACAGTTACACGGTCTACAATTACACGGTCTACAGTTACACGGTCTACAGAAAATATTGCAATAAAGAAACATTGTCTACAGAATAATAATCACGAACTACACAGATTAAATACAATAAATAAATCACTGTCTACACGGTCTACTTTGTAATAAATAAATCACTGTCTACACCGTCTACAAGAAATAAATGTAACACGGTCTACAAGAAATAAATGCAACACGGTCTAAGGTCAGATCACACATCGTTGGTACTTCTCATTCCCGACTCAACAATTTATAATAAAAATAATCACATAACTAATGAAACCAACCAATGAAATATAGTGAAAATCAATATCGAAATGCAGACAATAAACTGTACTCGCCTGTGGTCCTGTGCTGGTGAAACCGATGATCCAAACCACTCAATATGCCACAATAGTCAAAACCCGTACAACAGTCCCCGGAAGCTGAAATAAACATTACCAATGATCTCAGAATAGTCAAATCAGCTAGGATTGCCTGTCCTTAAGTCCAATTCTGGACACAGGGGCAAAACGGTAATTTCGGACAAAAACAGTGTCCGCCGTTGGACCCGCTTTGCACCGAAAAATGTGTCAGAGTCAACGGTCTCTAAAGTCGTCAAACTATATGTCTATGGATCCAGTTTTCCGATACGAACCCAACCGTATGTCCAGAGTTGGATTTCGGCGGCCCGTGCACAAAATCGCACGTTAAGTGGGACCGTGGGGCCCACAAAACGACGATTTTTTCAACGGTCTCAGAATCAGACCAAACTTGGCATACATGACCAGAAAAATGATGCGGTTCTGATGGCATAAGTTTCGTCTCGATCTGACGAGCGTGCACAAAGTAATTGGAGGTATTACAACGTGCACGATACAGTAAATTTCGACGGATACGCATCAAATTCGTCGCGCACACGCGACCAATTTGAATTCCGTCAAAGCCCACATGACCACGAAGCTGTTACGCAGCTTTCGATCCTTTCGGTATGCGACCACGTCATCCGGATTGGCGTGACGCACGTCGTGTGGAGCGTTTCTAGTTTTTTGGAAAACAGATTTTTCGCTAACTTTGGAAACTGATTTCTTGACGCTGAGTCGATGATTTCAAATTCCGTAAGAAGGGATTCGAAGCCCTACATGTTGTCTAAAAGTGTCTTCAAATAGTTTCTTAATGTTGTGTACAAGTTGATCGGAATCGATCCTCGAACAGGGTAATTTAAACTGTTTTCCTAGACTGTTTTCGAAACGGTTTTTCGTCGTTTTTGGATCGATTTCCAGAGGAAACAAATCGAATCTATTCGAATCTAACTAGAGGTTCATGAATATGGTTAGGTTGTTATCAAATCCATGAAAACGGTTTACGAATTCGTCAAAAGACGAGGGAGAGATCGTACCTCAAACAAGGGTGTTTTGGACTTGCGCTGCTGTCGTCGTCCCGTACGACCCTGCGCACGCGCGCGCACGTCGGCGCTGATGTGGCCGACCTGCGGCCGCGCCGAGGCCGGGGCTCGCCAGGGGTGGGCGGCGTTGGAGTTAGGGTTTTGGTGAAAATCGATCTCTTCCTCTCTCGTTATCGATCTATATGTTCATATGACTGAATATATATACGATGAGTTCGGTTTATAGCTGTGGATTACTCTCGGGTTGGGATCATCTAGGAGCGGTTTTGGGCTGATGTTTCAGTGTGCCCTGGAAGGATCCACGTGGGTTGGGCTTGCTCGGGATTCAGGGGAGTTGGCTCCCGGTTTTCTGGACTGAAGCTGCTAATGCTTCAATTGCTTATTATTATTATTCTTTTCTATCTCCTTTCTCCATTATTAATAACATATGTATATATATATATATATATATATATATATATATATATATATATATATATATATATATATATATATATATATATATATATACACACACCTATACATATATCAATATCTATACAAAATATGTGTCCTAACATTTTCCTATATATATATATATATCAATAAGAAAATATATTATACCCCATCATAATATATATAAATATTTACACGAATTATATATATTTTCTTATTGATATATATATATACACGAATTATATATATTTTCTTATATATATATACATATACACACTACACAATATATTTATATATATATTTATCTATATAATAAATCGCTACGTATCTTTCTATTATTTATATCACTATATATATTTCTACCTATATTTAATAATATTTAATTAACAAAATTGATATAACCCGTAACAATAAAATAATATTTTATATATAATAATCTCAATAAAATATAATAAGTATAATGAAATTAAATAAAACAATAATAGTGTATGTACCACTATGTGCAATCTAAAATCCCAAAACGTACAATGGACCCATTATATCCAAATATCATGAATATTAATTAATAACGATATTTATAATATTAAAATTACGAATACCAGAAAATATTCGTAATACAATACCCTCATACCAAATTCCCTCTACCCGAATGTCATCAACACGAATGTCGTTGCACGTCCCGTATGGCTACATGGGCTTGGGCTCAGTTCGGGTCCAGAATGGTATAACTGATTTCCCTAAAATTCAATAATATAAATAATGAATAAATAACCATTCGGTAAGGGTTAAGTCGTAACTTGGCTTGGTTTTCCTAGTTGTGACATCGCTATGGCTCGTCCTTCCCTATCAAGGCTAACACACTAGTCAAAGCACGCCATTGCACTATCTGCGCCACGATTCCTAGTCGCCTTGTACTCCAAAACTCCATCATAGCTAAAATCATCCACCGTAATAATAATTAATAATTATCTATAAAATCTAAAAAAATCACTATTCCGATAAAATAAATAAATAAGATATTATCAAAATTCTGGGAAGAGGGGCTACAAATCTACCCACCTTAAAAATAATTTCGTCCTCGAAATTCTAATTTATAACTATTTCCTAAATTCAACAAGGAAATCTACCATTACTTTAATCTCCTCGAATTTAATTCCTCAAAAACAGTTTTATCGTCCTCCTAGCCATTTTGCAATTTCGAAACTCCGAGGACTTCTACCTACCTTTGGTCATACTACTCCCTTAATTCTCATGTCGCTAAACTTTATCATCTTCCAACTAATTGCTAAATAAATTTCTACCCATAGATATCTACTGCCCTTGGCCTCTATAATCCTCTCCTATTTATCGAACCACCTGAAATCTAACAAGCAACAAATTTACGCAAGTAGCTAATAAATATTGATAAATTCTAATAAGCATGACCATTCGTCGCTCCGAAGTAGGAAGGACATAAAGATAAGGAAAACAATCGATAGTAAAAATGAGGTCTCAAGAGCAGTAGATAATATTCAAGGATACAGATGGAAAGAAAGTCTATGAGCCATTGACCAATTTTGCTAGATTGGGCCACTCTGGTCCAGTTACTTGTTAAGTCTAAGAATCCTTCATTCTTATAGGAGCTTGCAATCCGGCAATACAGAAGTTTCGTTCTCAAAATTCTCAACAGTTTCCATAATAGAACGAAATCTGGGAAATCAAGATTGTGATCCTTCCCGTGGCTATTTAAACATACGAGCAAGGGATAAAATGCAATACAAGTTTGTATCGCGACTTCCAGGTAGATGGAATAATGGTTACGAAAGACACCACATTCTAAGAGGTGGATATTTCCTAATAGGTATAGGGACCTATTTTAAATAGTTCGGCTTACAGTCCAAAAATAGTGGTACGTATGGATGGATTTTATTGGGTCTTGATGGGTTTCTCAATTGTTCATCGATTGTCGGTTGGATGAACCTTGGAATTCAATCTATATTGACTGGACAAGATCCAATGATAAAACTATTTCTACTCGGTTAGGGTATCCTAGAACAAGTTTTCACCCAAGTGGTTGAGCTAGGTGCAGTCGGATTGGTTAACAAGGTCTCTAGAGCCCTGAAGATACGCCTTCTGTGATTTCTGTGTTTAAGTGGCACGAAAAGACACCAATAAGGGGCACACTAATGACAATGTGCGTAGTGACTTCGAGTAGATCACCATTATATATTGGGTCGAAAGGTTCGAGACGAAGTTGAAGCTCTAATGAAAATCGGAAAACATACTGGTATTATGGTAAGGGTTATATCTAGTCCCCTTTTGACCTGAAAGCCGTACCATAAAATAGAGTGCAAGGGGACGTGTTTGAGTGGGACATGATATACCTAGATGAAAGTGGATTCGTCTATATCTTACGTGTGAAATTTGTTGGAAAGTAACAGCTGGTCTCGTGCTCCGAATACTAATGGCACGTCCGAGGACACGAAATGATCTAAATGGAAAGTGGGAGTCCAATGAGACACTAACTATCATCCTAATGGAAAATCATTCTAATTAACCAGTAATCCTCGTGTATCCTAAAATTTTAGGAGGCTTACAGTCTACCCACCTTAGAAGCTAGGTCATGGTCTTAGGAAGGATGAGGTCAGAATAATTTCCAAGGTTCGGTTATTGTACCTCAACTCTTGTTAACAAGAATCAGGCACGACGTAACGAAATACGTTAGATATAAGTCAAATCAATGATCATTCCTCAATAAATGGGAGACGAGGGTGTACAATAACACATGGTCGATAACATAGAGGAACATATCCATCCATAGTGTACAAGAGTTATCGACGGGGTAACCAGCTCCAAGGCATGTCCTATGAAGAGATTTCTAACAACTGAGTCGTGAATCTCTAGTTGTGTCAAAACTGTCAGACTATTGTCATAAGGGTTCTAGTGGTATGGGCTGTAGTGATCATGCGTTGTTATTGACAACTGGTATATCACAATTTGACAGGGTATTTAATCTATGGTATTTAGCTAAACCAGTGACTGTGGTGTTCCAACACTAGTTAGGTCTTAATATCAAACATTTACATAACTAGAGTAATATTTGTTGGAAACCAATCTCGGGGGGAGTGTCACGGTAAATGATTTCCCTATTGTCCACTCATCTCATGTCTAATTGTGGGTTTCGGTCGAGGAAGGGTTGGTTCAAGGCTTAAGGGTTGCTAGTTAAGGCAAGCTTCCAGCAATAATTAGAGACTCGCAACCTTTGGTCTCTAAAGAATAGATAGTCTCCTTGGTAGGCATTTCGACTAAGGGTAAAACCCTAATCATTCTTAAATTCAGATGGCTTGAAAGTCCCGACAACAGTTTGGAGTCGAGAGGAGAACGAGTAACTCGATCATATGGCTGGCTGATGATAACTACGCGGTGAATTACGATCTTCTGCCTTTCCGAACCAGTGAAAGACAAAAACCATAAAGAGTTCAAGAAAGATGTTACTGAATACAATCACGTGATTCAAGGGCGAACGTATAATTCAAGAGGAATTGTCAAAGCAGTCGCGGATGAGATCCTAGATACCTATATATATCTCCATCCACGTAGTGTAATTAACAAAGAGCGAACCAAATGCATCATGGTTGATCAGACCATAATACACTGATTCTGATTAGACAATAAGTTAGCAGGCGTCCCCACTATACATTTGTCTCGAATCAAGCTCGAGAACAGAGTGAGCTTGCAAAACTAAGCTGTGACAGCAACGTTTGTTAAGGTAGTCGAATACAATTATGCGAGATTTTTTGAAAGAAGGCACAAGTAGTTCAAGTTTTGTGAGAATCAAACCTTACCCGGTGTTCTTGCTCATACAGTCTTCCTACTATCTTCTGATCCACAAGGACTTGGTCGACTAATGGGTTATGGACGTTCTAACTTTCATATTCTAGGTAAACCTATTTGTGTCAGTTGATATCCTTGTCAATAGGTCACAAGGACCACGGAACGCTAGATCGGGAGATGTGCTATCCAACTTACAAAACTTCCACCATATTGGCTTCGGATTTTATGGAACACACCGGGCACCGTCCTATCCTCTATAGTATCATAAACCTGTAATCACGTCTGAAGTCATTTTACCGAGAGTTATGCCTCGTCCGTATACTCGGGCGATGGTAAACTCTTGGTTTCGTAACTCAAACATGATACAAAATCGAACACTTCTTAACTCTATCCAATATTGATTCAAGGGTAACTACGATCAAAGAGGACTGCTAGCCATAGTTTCAGGAATGTTCTATAACCTATATATTTTCTTAAACTAATTTTACCTCTAGGGGTTGTGCCTTGCCAGTGCGCTGCTAGCTGCAGGGAATCCAGAGTCTTCATAATTCAAATAAATGGCGACAGCGCGCTACTGTCCTGCCATTATGAGTTAACTAATATTCCTGTAACTATATCTGTAAAAATCCATGAGCTCCTAGAGATTCAAACAAGTTGCCTACGAAATAAAGTGTAAGCATTTGTCCTATCAGTCACAACCCTTAAGATAAGGGTTGAACAGGGAGAAATAACTGAAGACAAAGAGATACAACCATTCTAGTACCTATTCTATGTGTATTCAAGCCTTTGAGAAAAACTTGAATGGAAACTAACTTGAGGTTCATCCATGGATAACATAAAAATAATAATTCTTAGGGCAAAATAGGAACTAAATAGGCAATTTGACTAAGATGTGAGGATGATATCCAAAGGGCAAGGAGAAAGAATTGCACCATTTATCAAGGTTAGATCTTCATCTCTATGAAGTCCTGTCTCACCAAGCAATAGTCTATCAACATTGGATCATATCATCCTATCTAGAGGAAATAGTGTACTTATGGAGATATGACAAACTATCAAAATCCATAACCCTCATCTACATTGCATGGCCTAGACTACCCATCGGTCAATTTGTGTAAGGGACTCCTAGTCCTAGTCATTCTCTTAAATTAAATTAATCCTTGTTCGTGAATGAGCATGTTCCCGTCGCAGGCTCGCAATAGTACAACTAACTTAAGTACTATTATGAGTTCGCATGATTTGCGAAGACTGACCTGCATGGGCCACCACAAAAACTTATCACGACCCGTACCCCTTTTTTTTTTTAAAAACGGATACGAGACGTGTCCAAGCCCGCCTACGCCGCAGTGTCGGCGGTAGTACGCTGTCACGGCCATGAAGATCATAATCACAAAGATGCTCATTCACATAATTAATTTAATTTACAATTATCACAAGTTTTACATTTGCAAAAAAATATAAACTTGTACAAATATTGAATGACTATAACTTGACTATCTAACTAATCTTCTAGGCTCGTCTGCAAGTACACCCGAACTCCCCATGCTAAATGAATCAACGGCTAACCTGAAAAATATGGTTTCCAGTCAGGAATGGAACGAGCACAATTCACTGAATGCAATTTCAAATAAGAAAATGACTATAAAACAAAGGTTAGACATCAATTATGAGTTTTGAAAATAAACAGGAAATACATAAAACCAATAGTAAATAAATAGACACAACAGACTTTCCCCAACTGCTAGAAGTACCTTTGATATGTGATCGGTCTCGGGACAATTATGCGACACGGTCTACACGGTCTAAGGTTACACGGTCTACAGTTACACGGTCTACAATTACACGGTCTACAGTTACACGGTCTACAGAAAATATTGCAATAAAGAAACATTGTCTACAGAATAATAATCACGAACTACACAGATTAAATGCAATAAATAAATCACTGTCTACACGGTCTACTTTGTAATAAATAAATCACTGTCTACACTGTCTACAAGAAATAAATGTAACACGGTCTACACGGTCTACAAGAAATAAATGCAACACGGTCTAAGGTCAGATTACACATCGTTGGTACTTCTCATTCCCGACTCAACAATTTATAATAAAAATAATCACATAACTAATGAAACCAACCAATAAAATATAGTGAAAATCAATATCGAAATGCAGACAATAAACTGTACTCGCCTGTGGTCCTGTGCTGGTGAAACCGATGATCCAAACCACTCAATATGCCACAATAGTCAAAACCCGTACAACAGTCTCCGGAAGCTGAAATAAATATTACTAATGATCTCAGAATAGTCAAATCAGCTAGGATTGCCTGTCCTTAAGTCCAATTCTGGACACAGGGGCAAAACGGTAATTTTGGACAAAAACAGTGTCCGCCGTTGGACCCGCTTTGCACCGAAAAATGTGTCAGAGTTAACGGTCTCTAAAGTCGTCAAACTACATGTCTACGGATCCAGTTTTCCGATACGAACCCAACCGTATGTCCAGAGTTGGATTCCGGCGGCCCGTGCACAAAATTGCACGTTGAGTGGGACCGTGGGGCCCGCAAAACGACGATTTTATCAACGGTCTCAGAATCAGACCAAACTTGGCATACAGGACCAGAAAAATGATACGGTTCTGATGGCGTAAGTTTCGTCTCGATCTGACGAGCGTGCACAAAGTAATTGGAGGATTTACAACGTGCACGATACGGTGAATTTCGACGGATACGCATCAAATTCGTCGCGTACACGCGACCAATTTGAATTCCGTCAAAGCCCACACGACCACGAAGCTGTTACGCAGCTTTCGATCCTTTCGGTACGCGACCACGTCGTCCGGATTGGCGTGACGCACGTCGTGTGGAGCGTTTCTAGTTTTTTGGAAAACAGATTTTTCGCTAACTTTGGAAACTGATTTCTTGACGCTGAGTCGATGATTTCAAATTCCATAAGAAGGGATTCGAAGCCCTACATGTTGTCTAAAAGTGTCTTCAAATAGTTTCTTAATGTTGTGTACGAGTTGATCGGAATCGATCCTCGAACAGGGCAATTTAAATGTTTTCCTAGACTGTTTTCGAAACGGTTTTTTCGTCGTTTTTGGATCGATTTCCAGAGGAAACAAATCGAATCTATTCGAATCTAACTAGAGGTTCATGAAGATGGTTAGGTTGTTATCTAATCCATGAAAACGGTTTACGGATTCGTCAAAAGATGAGGGAGAGATCGTACCTCAAACAGGGGTGTTTTGGACTTGCGCTGCTGTCGTCGTCCCGTACGACCCTGCGCACGCGCGCGCACGCCGGCGCTGATGTGGCCGACCTGCGGCCGCGCCGAGGCCGGGGCTCGCCAGGGGTGGGCGGCGTTGGAGTTAGGGTTTTGGTGAAAATCGATCTCTTCCTCTCTCGTTATCGATCTATATGTTCATATGACTGAATATATATACGATGAGTTCGGTTTATAGCTGGGGATTACTCTCGGGTTGGGATCACCTAGGAGCGGTTTTTGGGATGATGTTTCAGTGTGCCCTGGAAGGATCCACGTGGGTTGGGCTTGCTCGGGATTCAGGGGAGTTGGCTCCCGGTTTCCTGGACTGAAGCTGCTAATGCTTCAATTGCTTATTATTATTATTCTTTTCTATCTCCTTTCTCCATTATTAATAACATATGTATATATATATATATATATATATATATATATATATATATATATATATATATATATATATATATACACACACACCTACACATATATCAATATCTATACAAAATATGTGTCCTAACATTTTCCTATATATATATATATATATATATATATATATATATATATATATATATATATATATATATATATCAATGAGAAAAGATATTATACCCCATCATAATATATATATATATATATATATATATATATATATATATATATATATATATATATATATATATATATATATATATATATATATATATATATAATATATATATATATATATATATATATATATATATATATATATATATATATATATATATATATCCCTATATATTTTCTTATATATATATACATATACACACTACACAATATATTTATATATATATATTTATCTATATAATAAATCGCTATGTATCTTTCTATTATTTATATCACTATATATATTTCTACCTATATTTAATAATATTTAATTAACAAAATTGATATAACCCGTAACAATAAAATAATATTTTATATATAATAATCTTAATAAAATATAATAAGTATAACGAAATTAAATAAAACAATAATGGTGTATGTACCACTATGCGCAATCTAAAATCCCAAAACGTACAATGGACCCATTATATCCAAATATCATGAATATTAATTAATAACGATATTTATAATATTAAAATTACGAATACCAGAAAATATTCGTAATACAATACCCTCATACCAAATTCCCTCTACCCGAATGTCATCAACACGAATGTCGTTGCACGTCCCGTATGGCTACATGGGCTTGGGCTCAGTTCGGGTCCAGAATGGTATAACTGATTTCCCTAAAATTCAATAATATAAATAATGAATAAATAACCATTCGGTAAGGGTTAAGTCGTAACTTGGCTTGGTTTTCCTAGTTGTGACATCGCTATGGCTCGTCCTTCCCTATCAAGGCTAACACACTAGTCAAAGCACGCCATTGTACTATCTGCGCCACGATTCCTAGTCGCCTTGTACTCCAAAACTCCATCATGGCTAAAATCATCCACCGTAATAATAATTAATAATTATCTATAAAATCTAAAAAAATCACTATTCCGATAAAATAAATAAATAAGATATTATCAAAATTCTGGGAAGAGGGGCTACATTGACCGATATCTACTATTTAGTACCAACATGCATATATGCATGCTTGAAAGTCTCAAAATTAGATTGTAAGTTGGAAATAACATCCAATCTTTCCCATGAATTGATCCATCTTTCTTTGGTGTAAAAAAAAATGCCTACCCAACATAAAGCACTACTGTTGCAAGTTGTGTGGTCCACCCTCCATTAATGGTGGACGGCTTCAAAAGAATTTGTTGGTCCTTTGTCTATTATATATGTTACACAAAACCACATAAACTGAAATACAATATTTCAAAATGATTACTGTAACATATTGCAATATTTCAAAATGCAGTCAAGTGGAGTCCTTCTAAATTGGACAGTCATTCGACTAATGGATTAAACCACTTGATCAGAATTAAGTGATTTGACGGTTCTCAAGAGATAACACGATTTGTTGAAAATATAAGATCCCAACTACGAATATAAAGCTATAAACTGCAAACCATTTGTTGAAAATCTAAACATGTCCAGACACACCACATGAATATGCCGATTTAGGAGCTCTATTAATTATAGCATATGGAAATGGATTTTATCATATTTTTCTAGAGTATCGTACTCTCGAATAAAATTTTAGATATCATCTAGAAAACTATCCAATTGAATATTGTATCATGAGCAAGTACTTACATGATTCAGAAAGTAGTACATCTCATGAATAAGATGAATTTTTCAAAAATAAATTTACCTTTCTTACCGTACGGTGGAAGAAGGTAAAAAAATTAACGGTACGTCGGATCGGCTAGGGAAGGAGGAAGGATGACGTCGATATCTGGACGTCGATTCTCCTTGCTTCAGCAATCGTGCTGATAACGTGTTTGAAGGGAAACTAGAATTGTAGAATAGTATATTTTTTCTTCTCATTTCATCATATGGCAAGGGCCATATATATAGGTATAAGGGGCAACCCAAGGGTCATGAGTTACATAACCCAAGGGTCATGAGTTACATGATTCCAAGGATCATGTGTAACTCATGACATAATGGTGAATAGATAAGGGTTTCATAACACAAAAAAGATTAAAAAACGACAGAAGAGACAATAACGACAAAAAATGACAAAAATAAATAAAAAAGACAAAAAAAGGACAAAAAAAACTACTGAAAACAAAAAATCAAAAACAAAAACAAAAACGACAAAAAAGTGACAAAAGGTTTGAAGAAAAGGAAAAGTTTCCAGTATGCTTGAGGGTTCGTGAAGGAAGGGAATTCGGACTTGGGGTCTCCGTGCCAGAGCAAGAAAGAAGAGACCCTAGTTTGGAAAGGACTTCATGGTAGGTTGAAGAAGAAGAAGAATCCATTGAATCATGGAAGGAGGAGGAGATTAGGGGAGGATTTCATGGAGAATATCAGGGAAAATCGTCATGGCAAGGGATGGCGAGGCAGAGAATACGTATCCGATTTGTAACTTCAAAACTCTCAACAACATGGTTTGCAAAAACTCGTATCTGTATGGCCCAGAAAAATTGCTAGCAGGAAACATGTGAAAGCAACCCCGCATATGTTACCTAGGGTGTCAACGGATGCTTATTGGTACCGACAGAATAATATCCGTATCCGTATTCGAATTTTTTATTTTTTGTAATATCCGAATCCGATCCGATATCCGAACGGATATCTCTTTTGACATTCGAATTCGTATCCATTTAATTTAACGGATATCGGATAATATCCGATCCGATTAGCTAAAAAAATTCGAATGCTATTATCCGAATATCCGAAATTTATCCGAATATTCGAAAACCAAATTCAATGCTCTATTTGAGTCATTTCGTCTTCTGTTAAAAATTTCAAGAATGCATATATATAAATTATATTATAATATATAGGTAAAAAAAAGTAATAAATGAACTTATTTATGTAAAAATCAGTTGAGAATAAAATTCTTTAATCTTATCTATTAATTAATATATATTGCATAAACATTGTACTATAATATATATAATTTTTTGGATATCTGAATCCGATATCCGAATCCTATATCCGAAATTTGTAATTTAAAATCGGATCGGATATTAACGGATTCGAATACCTTAATATCCAAATTCGTATCCGAAAAAAGATAATATCCGAAAAAATTCGGATATCCGAATCCGATATCCGAAATTTTGAATAATATCCGAAAATTCGGATACGGAATCGAATCGGATTCGAATTTTCGACTATCCATTGACAGGTCTATATAATGTTACTACTCAAAAGGTCTATATAATTTTCGACTATCCATTTACATGTCCGAGCTCTCTAGCCTAGTGGTATTAGAGCGGACATCCGGAGGGGCCGGCAAGGTTCGAGCCCCCCAATTGTGTGTGTGCGTGTGTTTTCAAAAAAAAAAAAAAAAGGTTTCTTACATCTTCGTTGGTAGTGTTCGACAAGATGATCAAGACATGTGCTTCAACCTTCACCACCATACCAGTTGCACCTTCTTGGACACCAGAGACCACTCGTACATGGTCTCCTAGTTTAAAATACTTGCATAGCTCCTTTTCGTTGAAGGCAAAGGTTTTTTTTTGCAAAATATGAACACCCATGATTAATACAATACTAGTAACTTAAATAAATTAATTGAAACGATTGGCAGAGAAATAATTACTGGTAGGCCAACCATCTTTGGCTTATTTGGACATTCTCTTCCTTGAATTTTCCAAACCATCAGATTTTTGTGGTCGCCTTAACCATGACAACAGAATCACCCTTCAAAAAAAAAAAAAGGCCTTTCTTTCTATTCGCAAATAAAGTGACAAGCTAGCGATTTCGCCATCAGCATAAACAAATGCATAACTAGTATTCCAGAATCAAGTACTTGTAAGACCTTATTCTCTTAAGCTTTTCCTCTATAATAAAGCCTCTTGAACTGCTACATTTTCTCAAAATCACAATTCCAAAAACAAGTTGAATAGATAGACGTTTCTTTAGTTAATTTTTTTTTAAACTGTCAATCTGCATAAATTAGAGAAGGGGAAAAAAAGGCTAGAAAATATAAAATTATAGAACCTAGAATCCCTCAGACTTCAAATTGTTCCATTCATCAAATTTATATCAACACAAATATAACTTTAAGATGCGTTTAAATGCAGATAAAGTAATAACAACATGAATATTGTTGATCAAGACAAACTAAGTCAATAAAAACACTATCCATCTCATTGAGTGGATGCCCTCCAAAGACAAAATAAGAGCATCTCCAACCCTATTGTGAGTTTAAAAAAAATGGTTGCCACATAGGAATGACAACCATTTTTTTCAAAAGTACTTCTCCAATGCAAATGTGAAATAAAGTGTGGAGTTGACATGGCAATGACATGGCAAAGACAATGTGAAGTTGGTTGTCTAGATCTAGACAATGCACTTCACAATGTCTTTATGTCCACATCATCATTTGTGAATAAAAATATTTATAAAAAAGAAGTAGAAGAGTAAAAGTTGTCTTGGAAGTTGTAAAAAATTATTTGTATTGTCTTCTCAATACTTTTGCATTGGAGATGACTTTTTAAACCCATTGTCATTTGTGAATATAACCTTGCCACATATACAAGACATTGTCTTGTCCCTCATGCCACATAGGATTCACAACACAAAACAAGACAATAGGGTTGGAGATGCTCTAAGTCACTGATATGGAAATACTGTATGCGTCTCATTGAGTGGATACCGTCCAAAGACAAACCAACACGCTACACTTCAGGTGCTGCATTTGACACTTGTCAAGCTCCTGACGCTTAGCTCGTGCATCTTAGAGCATCTCCAACCCTCTTGTGACTTTGAAAAAAAGTTAATGCCACATAGGAATGACAAAATTTTATTCAAAAGTTCTTCTCCAATGCAATTGTCAAGTCAATTGTGAAGCTCATGTGACAAAAATTAAAGAAGACATTGTGAAGTTGATTGTCTTGTTCTAGACAATGCAATTGACAATGTCTTCTCTTCCATGTCATCAATTATGAATAAAAAATATTAGAAAAAAGAAAGAAGATGAGTAGTTGTCTTAAAAGTTGTCTTGGAAGTAGGAAAAAAATATTTTTTATTGTCTTCTCAATACTTTTGCATTGGAGAGAGTTTTTCTATCTCATTGTCTTTTGAGATATAATTTTGTCACATAAACAAGACATTGTCTTGTGGCTCATGCTACATAGGAGCCACCTAAGACTCACAACACTTAACAAGACAATAGGGTTGGAGATGCTCTTAACCTTGTTTGGTATTGCTTCTGCTTGTCAAAAAATAAAAACATAAATAACATATAAAATAAAATAAATCTTTTTATTGTCTAAAAAATAAAAGTGTATATATCTATATCCATATTGGTGTCTGTATTCGTGTGATGTAGTAGTTTTTAAATTGATACCTCATTTTAGGTAAGGCTGGAAGTACCACACATGGAAAGTGATTAAACACCACGACCGATTGGGTTTTTATTAGGGTAGGAAACCCGAATAATCCAAAACCTACCCCATACCCGTGTCACATTGTGTTGGACACAAATCATACATGACACTCTAAAATATACTAGCTAGGACACATCAAAATCAATGTCATGTTTGTATTCTATCATGTTGTATTTGCATATGTGCAAAGTAAGTGTTAGGTCATTACCCATCTTTAACTGAGAAAATTTTAAAAATTAGTAGTAGTCAATGAAACTAGATGATCCATGGAATGTAATTGATGTTTACATCACAATCCAATTCAACCATGAAACTATTGATGCTCTCGCTTTGCACTAAAAAAAATGCCAAAATCTGTGGTCTCTAAAGTCATCAAATTATATGTCTACAAGTCCAGTTTAACGATACGAACTCAACTGTATGTCCAGATTTGGATTCCGATGAGCTACACACAAAATCACCCATTGAATCGGATTGCGGGGCCACGAAACGGCGATCTGGTCAACTATCTCAAAATTGGACCAAACTTGGCTCACATGACCAGAAAAATTCTACGTGTCAATTGACACAAGTTTTGTCGCGTGTTGAGGAACGTATACAATGTAATTGGAATATTTTAAAAAAGGTCGATACAGTATTTTTCGACGGATTCGGATTGAATTCGTCGCGTACATGCAACCAATTCGAATTCCGTCAAAACTCACACATGCACGTAGTTCGTACGTACCTTTTGATGTATTCGGTACGCGACCAAGTCGTCCACTTTGTCGGGACAGACTCAGTTTTGGAGAATTTTAGGTTTAGAAAACTTTTTTCTCAACTTTTGGAAGTGATTTTATTCAAAACTAATGAAGGAAATTTTACAAGTAAATATTCGTTCTAAACCCGTTCATGTTGGCTACAACTCTATTCTTTTAGAATATTAAAGTTCTCAATATGTGGTCCGAAAATCGGCTGCCAAAACAGTGTTCCGGGATAGTTTTGTGAACAGAATTTTGATTTTTTTTCGATTTTGGAACTCGATTTTTGTCGTGTACATCGCGAATTAAAAGAAACTACCTAATGGATTTTGAAGGTAGTTAGGTTGTGTTTATACTACGCAATCCGTTCATAAAATGAACAAATATTGAGGAAGATATTTCGTTACCAAGTTAGCGTGCTGCTGCTACCATTGCTGTCTGCGATATTACCATTGTTGTGGCTGAGGCGGACGACCAGCCTGCCGACGGAGGCTCCCGCGGCCAGGCGCACGGCCAGTGGTGCGTCAGCAGCACCTATGTCTTTGGTTTAGGATTTTAATATTTTTTTATAGAGAAGGAGAGATGGGGGTCGGTCCTTTGTACGGGTAAGGGGTCGGGTTGCAATTGAAACCTATTCAAAATAAAAATAAAAATAAAAATAAATCAAATTTTAATTCAAAATAAATGATAAAATGTTTCCAAAAAATATAAATCTATATATCTCTATATTTTTATCATAAGAATCTATCTATATATCTATTAATTTATTCGCATATATCTAACAAATATATATATATATATATATATATATATATATATATATATATATATATATATATATATATATATATATATATATATGTGTGTGTGTGTGTGTGTGTGTGTGTGTGTGTGTGTGTGTGTGTGTGTGTGTATTTTTATTTTTGACCAATCCAAGCATATAAATCTTAAGAATTAAGATCATATAAATCTTCTTTACACCAAGGTAACAAAAAAAGGTTTGGGCTATCAGTTACAATAAGTTCACTGAAATTTAAGAATTAAGATTTTCAAAGAGAAGTTAATCAACCTATCAAGCATAACTAAATAATCAGAAGGAAAAAGGTCACAAATGTCAAAACTTGATTAAGATCCATTGATGCCTAGAACACGGTTCTCTTCATAAATGTTAATCAGATGAACCCAACTCATGGCGCAACTACAATGCACCCTGCAACTTGATCAAGGTCCCGTCGCCCCTGAGAAGTTATTAGTCTTCCCCCTTTCAGGTCAACGTCAACAATGTTCATCGCCTGCAACTGTTACAAGATGTGGCGAGCTACTGCACCACTGCACTTGCAGAAATGTGGTGGTCTGCTCCCATTCCTCTTGCGATCTCCATATATCTTCTGAAAGCCCCCAACCCCAATACCTTGCCTCAGGTAAATCTTTCTAGCCATTGATGCAGCCCTGATAAATACCAATTAGGATCATATGGTGCAAGCTCCTTGATCCTTCCAGTTTTCACAATATCTGTCCAGTGTGGAAGTTCCATCTTTCCGGAGAGCTTGAGATGGGCGGAGTACACCTTGACGAATTCGTGGGGCAGACGTCCTTCACGGTCCTGGCAGCTTCCACCGCTTCTTCCGCTACCATGGCTCGAGCTCAAGAGGGAAACAATAATTAGGGTTAGGGGTCTTTTTTTGTGTGTGTATATATATATATATATATATATATATATATATATATATATATATATATATATATAGAGAGAGAGAGAGAGAGAGAGAGAGAGAGAGAGAGAGGAGGGATCTAGATCCTCTCACTTTTGCATTCCCCATGCATCCCCATGATAACATCCGTTGGATCTTGTTTAAGTCATCTAATCTTAACCGTTGAAAATCAACGGTTAAGATTAGATGACTTAAACAAGATCCAATGGATATGAAAGAGGGGATACAAAATATATATATATATATATATATATATATATATATATATATATATATATATATATATATATATATATATATGTGTGTGTGTGTGTGTGTGTGTGTGTGTGTGTGCGCGCTTATATATATATATATTCCTTCTACAATACATACCATGGAAAATGATGTATCGATACATCCAAAATCTGAACCATTGGATGTTGATCCAATGGTTCGGATTGAATAATAGAGTAGAAACATCATTTAATGCTGATTTTGACTCTTGACCTCTTGGTAACTTGCTATAGCAGGTCATTTTTTACTTTAATTTTTTTCAATTAACACCCTAAATTAACTCATATTTACTCTCTCTTTCATACATCCAATATAATATTTTGTGCATCTACGTATAAATTTCGTAACAATAATTGTGCCTCTACGTATAAATTCTGTAATTTATTTTTTTGGTTATAAAACTACAGGCCGTGGTGGTGGTGGTGGTGGAGGAAGGAGAAACAGAGATGAAGAAGGAAAGAAGAATCGGTCTGGTTCGCGTCGGGCGTCGTCGAGCCCTACTCGAATAACGAGGAGTACCAGCGGCGCCACTCCTGCAGGCTCCAGGCTTAGTAAATTTTACTGTCCATGCCATTGTCAGAAATTTTATTTTTCATCTAACAATTTAATATTTTGGTTATAAAGCTACAGGCCATGGTGGTGGTGGTGAACGGAGGAAACCTGCTTCTGAGGTCGGACGGATCATCTGCTCACATATTTAATAAATATGTTTTTGTTTTTTAACGATAATATTTTTTACTTTTCTAATGATAATATTTTCGAAAAGAACGATTTTTTTTTGTATTGTGACATTTTGTCATATTAACCATCTTTCTAATATTTATAGTATTTTTAATATCATTTACCAAAGTATATTCGAATTTTTACATTAACAAAGTATGATACATTTAGGATGGGGAATGGTCATTCTCCGTGCTTTAACACGGAGAATGGCCACTCTTCGTGCTTTTAACAAAGTATGGTACATTTAGGACGGAGAATGTTCAAATATCTCATTCATTTTTTATCAAATATTTACAGTATTTTTAATATCATTTACCAAAGCATATTCATTTAATATTAAAGCATGTTGAAGAAAATCTGAATATTATTTAATCAGGCTTCCACTGTATGGCTGCACAAAATAGGGCGACGAAAAGAAATTTCTTACGAGTGTTTGAATATAATTAACCTACTATCCAAGAGAATTTTTCTTACATTACATACTTTGCTTCAACAATAACAAGGGATGAACAGGCATGATTATATTATGCATTACACTGACATCGAATTCATACTGATGGCATCGATGTACTGATTATTTACAGAAAGCAAAACAAATTCCAATCAAATAAAGTTTTAGTGATCCCAGGAATGCATCCGGAATGAGGCCAGCTATAAACCAAGGAATGCACCAAGGACTCATAAAATCTGTGAAGGCCATCTACAAATCAAAGGAATACACTAAAAAATCAAAATCATCTATGAAGGCCAACTGCAAATCAAATAAACGCTTCAACCAAATAAATCATAATCAAATTAAGTATACTTCATTCCAAGTCCAATAAACTGTATAATCCACGTTACAATAATATGCCCAATCCACGTTAGTAATTCAATATAGAACCTGCATAATTCACAATACAATAATCCAAACAAATGTCAGACCTACTCTAAATTCAAGACCATATTACATTTTCCAAACAAATTATGAACCATGCACCGCAACAGTGCTTAGTACAAGCAAAAAGTTTAGTCTTACAATATTTCAAACACAAAATATAGTTTGACCGCCAAGACCAACAAATATTCAGGACCATATTATAATTCAAATATTACTTCCAAATTGAAATAAAAGTTTCAAAACTCAAAATACGAATCTTCATCTCCATCTTCTTCTTTTTTTTTTCTTCTTCTTCTTCCTCAAAATATCCTTCACCTACACCTTGAGGGACGGAATAAGAAATTATAGTCAGTATGGACTCACTGTATATGTAGAAATGACATCCAGAAACATAAATAGAAGTATCAAAGTGAGGGCTAGCATTAGAGTGTCAATGTGCACAGTGTGTGTTTTTACATAAGAGTATCAATGTGCACACTACAGGTTCTAACATTAGAGTATCAATGTGCACAGTGCGTGTTTTATGATGCGACCCTATTTTGTATCTATCACTGAGTAGTGAGTACACTCTCCAATTAGCTCAAGTGTTAGGTTACTTTCAAGGACTCTCTCTAGTATCAGGATACCAAGCAAGTTTAAGTGCCTAGCTTACCCTTAAGTACAACCTATATTATAGCAGTGTGCTCATGCTTATAATACCAAATATCACTGATTAGGGAGTGTTCCAGCTCAGTCCTAACTCTATTATCAGACATACATTATATGCCTTGAGGCATTTCCGCTCTGTACATGCATTGGACCATCATCTGTTCAGTCCTAAATCACCATTTAAGGGTGCAATTGGACAGTATCAGTGCAAGCACTATAGAAAAAATACGTTTTCACGGCGCGCGATGTGCGCCGTAAAACACTTTCCACGGCGTACATACGCACGCCGTATTAGCCCTCGCCGTAAAAACCTGGTAGTTAGACAACATAAATGGCGTGCCGTCTAAAGTCAATTTGTACGCCGTCTTTTAGTATTCACGATAACCATTGTATGTCGTGAAAAGGAAATTACGGTGTGTTTGCGCACGCCGTTAGTAAAAAAATTACGACATACTTTACACATCGTTAATATATTATTTATGGCATTCTATTGCACGTCTTGAATGCAGAAAGCACGACATGCTACAACACGCCATAAATAATAGTCAATTACGACATTTATTGTATGCCATGAAAAGTAGAAAATACCCATCTATTAGGGCATATTTTGCATGCCTTATATTCTCTTTAATTTTTTTTAAAAAAGTTCCTTTTGTGCAATCCAATTTATCTTTGACAATGAATCACAAAACAGATAATATACACAAAAATTATGAAAGATAATAACTTTTAATTGAAGCAATAATATCTAATGATCCAAAATCACATTAAAGTATACACAATTATTGTTGCAAAGACTAACTTTCGTTGAAACCATAATAATGTCAAATCATGTGAATACAAATCACCAACTAAAATATCACAAAATTGTGGCCATAGAATAATTCTATACAAAATATGTTGATTCCTTCGTTCCATTCACGATCAAGCGCCGACATAATTATAGTAATCTTTCAATCGCCACTTCATCAAACGTGCCCCAAGTCCACATGTATGCAGCAAAAAGTAGCCTCTCTTATATATCCTATTATTTACAATAACAAATCAAGTCAATATAAAGTTCAAAATGAATGGAATAACAAACTACTAAAAAAATAGAATAGACAACCGATAAATATATCAATTAGAAAGAGTGTGATGAATATAGCAATTAGAGGATGGTTGCAATTAACCTATACCCCATCAGACAATGTGCTAGCAGCCACAACCATCCCAGGTAGCCACAACCTATCAAATTAGTTTCCTCCACTAAAAAAACAACTTAACAAAGATACCAAATTGAAGCTTAACAAAGAGACCAAACTGAAGCTTATCAAATTAGCCATAGCCTATCATGAGGCCACAAACATAAATGAAGAAACTATAAACTGAAGCTTAACAAAGAGACCAAATTGAAGCTTTCCGATTTTATTTCCTTCAGTGACAGAGCATAAATGAAGAAACATGATAATATAGCAGAATGAAGAGTCGAGTACATGAGTGGTGGCCCATGCAGGTCGAGTTTATGTAGTGGTATTCGAACTAGAGTATCACTACAGCCTGCAGTAGGATTAGGATATTTTTGAGGTACTGAATCACATTAGGAAAAACTCTTAATCAGATTCCTTTTATCCAATTGCTGCTTATTGATTTCCCTTGAATATAAACTGTCCTCCCTTAATTTTTTGCTTCATTCTCAGTAATTGCTTCTTGGTTTGACCCGTCTTCATGATGGTTATGAAGACGATTTCATCGCTCTGGTTCGGGGGATACTATCGAGAGGCTGGCCACCTCTCATCCTGTTCATCAGGTCCTCGAGACCGCAGCTCCTGTTGTGCCGACTCAGGTTGGCATTTCTGCTACATTGGAGGTGCACCTCTATCTGTATAGAGATTTTCTTTCGTCATTTCTGATTTCTTTCAGCAGCGGTGATTCATGCAGCATCAGCAGCAGACCAGGAGAAACTAGCAGGGCGAGCTATCGTCAGGACAGTCGAGGATGCACAGACCATTGGAGATCTTGCTGCAAGTTCCGTTCTTCTTGATTCCATTCCCAAAAATTGTCTTTTATAATTACCTTGAAATCCGATTCCATCTGTTCCTTGTTGATTGATTAATTTTGTCATGTTGTTCTTTTATTATGTTTGTTTTTCTTCTGAAAAAATCATATGGGCTAGGTCACCTCAGTTATGGAATCTAGAATCTTCGATGGTCGTGTTAGTTGGCATAGTAAGGACATATAGTCAGATTTTGGATGTATATCTCGGGTATGGAAATTTAAGGTTTTTGTCGTCGCATGCGGCAATGCGAAAATTTTAAATACCATGAACCTAAGGGTACGTACCTTAGTCAAGGACTCTGTGATTATCGTAGCCTTGCTCACTAGCATGATGAAGACTCTGGACAACATGATTTTAGACAGACGCATATGATTATCTGACGGTATGTTTGAGACCTTGATTATGGGGTGTTTGACATAGAAGGACTGCTACCATCTTAATTTCGAGGACGAAATTTTTATAAGGTGGGTAGGATTGTAACACCCAGTTTTCCAGAAGAGGGTAATTTTGAAATTTTTAATTATAATTATTAATTAATGATATTTATTTCATATTAGAATCTTTAGTGATTTTTAATTAATTTTAAACTATTTAAAATTTATGACTTGTGATTTTGGTATTGTGCTAGTGATTAGTAGATACTGCCTACCCTAGAGCCTAGCCATATGATTAGAGTATTTTTGACATTTTTAGGGTTATTTGGATTTATTATAATTTATTTGAATTTATGGGAGTTTTTAGAATTTATTTTGGAATTGTTTGAATGAGGGTTGACTAGGTTGACTTTGACTAGCCATGACCTTGGTAGGCTAACCTAGAAGCTAACCCTAGTTGTGTTTGGACTTGGTTAGGTCATGTAACCCTAGTTAGACTAGAGTTGACCCATAGTATGGTTATTTGACTTAAGTTAGATTCAAGTCATAAGCCATGACTTGTGATTAAAACTTAAATCAATAACTAGCCCTAAAGCTCATAGAGGCCCAAGCCCATAGCCCATCACTAAACCCTCACCCTAACCCACTATGGCCAGCCACATTGGGAACCCCACCCCTATTTATACTCTCTTCCATTTAGGGCTAGCCTCTTTTAGGAAAGAACAAGCTTAAGGAAGAGGTATTTTCCCAACTTTAGAAATTCATAGAAATTCCATTTGATCTCCTTTTCCCCTCAAATAAATTGCAATAGGTTCTAATTTAGGTATACTTTCTGTTCATGGAGGTCATTCTCAAATTTGGGACAATTTGGAGCTTTGGGATTAGCATGAAGGATCCCCCATTTTGAAGCTTCTTTAGGAGAAGAACACCAATAGGTAACTTCTCATTCTCTCCATGAAATTCTAGTTTTCTTGCATATTTGGACAGCCCTAGGAGTCCCCTAACTGTAGGAATTAGTTTCGTGTCTTGGTGGACCCATTTCGTGTCCGTATCGGACACGTGTCATGATGTGTGTATAGGTGTTTGATTAAATGCCACAAAGGATTTTTATTTGTTATTTTTGAAAAGTGTTTGAACAAACTTGATGATTTATATGTGTACATTAGTTTGCAACTGGACTGAGTTGGTTTTCGAGCCGTGTCCGTGTCCAAATAGGATACGAACACGCTCGTAGCACTCACGGGCAGTGCCCTGCTGCCTGTGTCCTGGTTTGTACTGGACACGCCACTTCACGACACGAAATTTAACATGGAGACTCCCCACATGACTGACACCAAGCCTATAAAATTTTGTAGGATTTGTTAGAGTAGTTTGTGAGTTATCGAGCCCGTACTGCACACGCACGGGTCGTGCACTGAGACTGAATGCGCACAGAACACGCGTCTGATACGTGTCTCGTACACGCGACCCGCCTCACGTGGACACCTCGTATTGACACGAGTGTGTAGCCCTAGTGTGGGCGTACACGTGTGCACGAGCACGTGTCTTAATTCGTGTCGTGTCGTGTCCACGGACACAGTGAACACGTGCACGATGATTGCTGTCCTGTTGCACTGTTTGAGTTCGTTTGGATTTTGGACACGTTCATGTCCTGTTTTTGGATACGATACAGCATGGTTGACACGTACACATGTAATAGTTTATTTACCAACCTTTTGTTTGCAATGTATTAGATTTTCATTGTGTTTTTGAGTTCGAATTTGGGTTTTGTTTCGATTCTCTGATATTGTGTTCCTGACCATACATTTCCAAACCTCTGATTCATTTTTAATGTTTTAAAATGTTATTTTACATATAATTAGCATACCAGCATGTTAGTGTATATACATATGATCAGTATACTCATTTGGATATGGAGTTTGGGTGGAAGTTGATGTTTTCGAGTTCATTGTGGAGTTTCTGATACTGTCGGGTACACCATTTCGGAAAATTGGTTTTAGTTCATATGTTTAAATTGAATGTTAATAAGTTGTATTATGATGCATACATGTCTATGCATATGTAAGCAAAAACTGAGATTTGTTGTTCAAAACTAAGAGTTCGGTTTGATTTAATTGATACTCAATTTTGGTGGTGTTGTGAAACTGAATTTTATTAAAAAGTCTATTTATGAATTGATTAATTCTTAAATGTAATTCCTGAGATAGGTTCAATTTCCTGAGTTTGGATGCGTATCACATACACTGAAATCTGAACACTTTGCACTGTTTTCCAGTTTTCTCAAACTTGAACTGATTTCATTAATAACTGATATTAGCTTGTTTTTTTTGTTTCTTTTGATTGAGTTTGTATATATATTTAGTATGACAGTTCAGTGTATGTATAGGTTATTTGAGAGTTTGAATTACCAGGTAGATGCATATAGATGAGGGTTTGGGTTCAAATCCTAGAGTCTAGGATTCTCAGTTTCCTGATAATGTTGGATATTTATATGTATTCATATGGAGAAGTTATATATAGATATGAGAGTGCCTAGAATTGCAGCCCATACCTGGGGAGAGATTGAGGGAAGGTCAGCTATGGCAGTGAGTTGGATTGTTTACTGTCATTGCAACCTCCTGAAAATCACAGTGTGACACACTCTACATTGCCTTGTGCTCACAACTGAACACTGTTTCCTTTTCCTGGTTGTCTAAATCAGTGAACCTGAAACTGAGGTTCAGTGTTGGCCAATGGGCCATAGGTTCATGACTTTTAGCCTTGATTGACTGTCCAATAATATGTCCCTTAGTTAGCCTATACATGGCTGTCCCCTTTGCCCCATAAAACAGTCCTTAACATACCCAAACCAGTCCTTGCTCACTCACCCAAAAAATCTGAATATACACACACAGGCCTCTCATTTATACACATCATCATTAATTTTCCCTACTGTTATACAGGTACACTCTCACTCACACATTTACATGTTCACTACTTTGACACTCACATAGATTTCCCTAATGCACACATGATACTATCCTCTCATGTTTCATACACCCACAGCCCCTTGCATGTTAACTGAAATGTTGATGCTTAAATTGCCATAATTAGAATCACTATATATATATATGTTAGCTACTGCTAGGGTGCTACATGTTAGGTTGGGTTTTCACTTGTGTTAGTTCACTGTTTCAGTTCCATAGACACTCACATACACACACACACAGGCCATAACCTGTGTTCCTATTTTTCTGAGAACTTACCATGTAGGCACACACAAGTATGTAAACTGAAACACTGACACACTCTATTACACATAATCACATATTCACACTCTAATACACATTGTTTCCCTGCCTTGGTTTTCCTGTAAACTCATTAACCCACACACTCTAGCATACATAGTCCTGTCACTTGAGAGCTCATTACCACACACACACTGGAATTGAAATCTGAGAAATTGTGATGTAATTGATCCTTGATTTGGATTGATATGGTGGTTTGGGTTGATTGGTAAACTAAGTTTCCTGAAACCTAAATTAGTTCCTTTCCTTCTCTAGAATTGGGACATTGCTTCCTGTCACAGAAATACTTGTTAACTGTAAATTTCAGATTCATATGTTGGTTAGTTCCCTGCTTTGGTAAATTCTTTCCTGCGTACTCACTGTATAGCCTATAGTTCACTGATTTTCCTATTCCCGTTGGTACCACATTGTTTTATCATACATCCTCATATACACACACACTCTCTAATTCCCTCCTATCACACTCTCATGACACTATACCATGCCACCCACTTTAACTCTATTGACACTCTCTACACACAATTGCCTATACACACACACCCTTTGTATTTATACACACATGTATACCTTAATCTCTCTCTAAATCTCTATGTATATATGAATATATGTAAATATGTATATAGGCTTGTATAATATGTAAAATAGGTAATACAATATATGCATGGATAATGTGGTATGTAAATTGTAGGTTTGATAGCTTGTATAGACTTGTGATTGGTGTGTGATTACTAGACTAGGCTTGGTTAGGACTAGTGAGACTTGTTAGACTTGTTTGGGCTAGGACTTGACCTAGTTTGACTAGAGTGGTTGACTAGAGTTGACCAAGTGTCGACTTTAGCCTAGTTTGACCTAGACAGCATGCAGATGCATTGTACATTTCATATATCACCCTCTGTATACATCTTGACTTGTGTTGCTCTAACTAGGAGTCAGGTATCTCATCTCGGACAGTACATTTTACTTCAGACATTCAGATACGAGGCGAGTACATTCTCTGATCATTTCATATCCTGCTTAGAATTATTTCCTGTATTAAATTACTTTACTTGATACTGTCACGTTGGTCACACGGATTAGTACTATATGGATCCCTTCTTGAGATGTTATCCCTCAGGGAGCATCGGGTACTCTATGTTCTGTGCATTTCACTTATATGGCGTATCATATGCTTCTTTGGTTCTTTGATCACTTGTGACATACACTCATATGATCACATAGTCTTCTTTGAATCCTTATTCCATTTATTGGGTCTATCAGAATCCCCATTTTTGGGACTACTATGTATCACCTTCGGGGTCTATTACCTTCGGGGTCTATTACCTTCGGGGTCTATCACATTCGGGGTCTACTACCCTTCGGGGGCTGTTACATAGAATCATAACATAACCTGTTTGGATCTTTATGTATTAGTTGGGGGTACGGGGGAGTATAAATAGCCATGTGAACAATTTCCAAAGTAGAATAGCCATGTACTCCTCTTTAGTATAGCCATGTACAAATCAAGCCGTTCACATGTCGACTTTTTACTCTGAATCACTAGTCACTGGTAGCTCTCTACTTATAGTAGATATTTCTATTACAGTTCTCTCTTTGTTTACATACTGCATTTTCTTCAGTATCTATATCTTACTTTACTGCATGATTATATTTTCTAACCTGCTATGAACTGTTGAGATGTACTGTGCTCGCTCCCGTCCTGACTGGACCTGTTGAAAATTTTACAGAGGATGATGAGAAACCCTGCACCCCTTACTTGGAGCTTGCCTAGATGACACTCGTAACCTGGACCCCTGGGGAGGTTCAGGCAGCTGCTCAGGATGATACCTTGCATAGTGTAGATAGCTTAGACTGTCCTTTCTTTTTTATGTTTAGCTGTTGTCTTACTTTCAGAGTTGTATATTTTAGAGATGTTGAGACATTGTTATTTCTTTCTGCTGTACCTCAGTTGAGGATTTCTTATCTATTTCCATCATGCTACATTCTACCTTAGATTGTGATTGAGTTGTACCTCTGTGTTGGCCTCCTTATGGAGAGTATTCATATTATGTTAGTTATAGTTCATGACCTAGAACAGCGTTCTACCGCCGATACTGCGGCATAGGCTGGGCGTTGTTACGCTCTCGTACCCTCACAGTGGGTGTGGGTCGTGACAACATGTGAAATGTTGTGCTAAGAATACGGAACCATAAAATTGTAAACATAAATGAAGAAACAAGAAATATCCTATTATCCAATGAGAATAAGAAATATCCTATTGTCCAATGAGATAAGAAACATATCGAGGTGATAGAAACAATGAATGAAAGAAGAGGCTCAGATTCGGCTTCGATCCATCATCACTCGCAATGAATGAAAGAAGAGGCTCAGTTACTACTTTGATTCATCATCACAATGAATGAAAGAAGAACCCCCATTCTCTTTATCCTCCTCCAATAAATGGCTACAGCAGAGCTGCCTCGCCATAGGAAGGAGGAATGGGTACCATCATCATCATCATCATAGCCTCAAATCAATAGAGAGCAAGAAGAAGTGAAACAGTAGCAGCACTTCAAATTTGAATCTAATAATCCATCACGATGATGAGACACGGTCTCATTACCATCTTTCCTCTGTTCCACTCTCTTCCCCTTTGCTAAAAGAATGGCTGCAGTGTCTGCCTTGCCATTTGGCAGAGGATTAGAGAAGGTAGAAGAATAATAGACGAAGGAGAAGAAGTTCAGGTTTAATAGAACTGTAAAACCCAACTTGGTTAGTAACCAGCCATTCCAGAAGAAGAACAGAAGAAGAAATCCTATTGTCCAATTAGATAAGAAACATATCGAGGTGATGCCCTAAGCAATAAGAGGATGGTTGCAATTAACCTATATCCCATCAGAAAATGTGCTAGTAGCCACAGCCATCCCAGGTAGCCACAACCTATCAAATTAGTTTCCTCCACTAAAAAAAAGCTTGACAAAGAGACCAAACTAAAGCTTAACAAAGAGACCAAACTGAAGCTTATCAAATTAGCCACAGCCTATCATGAGGCCACAAACATAAATGAAGAAACTATAAACTGAAGCTTAACAACGAGACCAAACTGAAGCTTTCCAATTTTATTTCCTTCAGTGACAGAGCATAAATGAACCAACATGATAATATAGCAGAATGAAGAGTCGAGTACATGAGAAATGTTGTGCTAAGAATACGGAACCATAAAATTGTAAACATAAATGAAGAAACAAGAAATATCCTATTGTCCAATGAGAATAAGAAATATCCTATTGTCCAATGAAACAAGAAACATATCGAGACAAGAAACATATCGAGGTGATAGAAACAATGAATGAAAGAAGAGGCCCAGATTCGACTTCGATCCATCATCACTCGTAATGAATGAAAGAAGAGGCTCAGTTACTACTTTGATTCATCATCACAATGAATGAAAGAAGAACCCCCATTCTCTTTATCCTCCTCCAATAAATGGCTGCAGCAGAGCTGCCTCGCCATAGGAAGGAGGAATGGGTACCATCATCATTATTATCATAGCCTCAAATCAATAGAGAGCAAGAAGAAGTGAAATGGCAGTAGCCACAGTAATTAGTGGGTGGTAGTAGCCACAGCCATCCCAGGTAACAGAAAGAAAACTATTGGCATAACGGAGGCATAAACAAGCAGAGTAAGATGGTAATCTAGAGGCTCTTTGTTTTTCCTTTTATACCCAAGAGTGTGCCAATAATGCTCTTACAAATGTTCTTCTCAATGTGCATCACGTCCAAATTGTGTCGCAATAACAAACTCTGAAACATCATATAAAAAAAAATCATAAATAGAATGAAATTTAATTTTTCATAGAAAGAGAGAAATATATAAAAAGAGAGGGGTAATGCCAGTACCGTCCAATAAGGTAACTCAAAGAAAATTGATTTCTTCTTCCAAGGCCATATCGAATTAATGTTTGGTTGTTGTTGCTTCTTCTTCCTTTTCTTCTTTTCTTTTTTGGTTTCCTCCAATTATTGACATGGTTTTTTACCACATCGAAAACTTCTGAACCTGTTAGTGCTCTAGGCTTCCTTCTATGTTCTTCATTTCCATCAAACCAAGACTTTTTTAATCAAAATGGATGATTGTGCGCAAGAAATCGTCTATGGTTCATATATACATGCTTCTGACAATTAGCCAACCATCTTGAAGATGTCTCAATTCCACATATTGGACAAGCTTCTCTACCCTTGGTGGAATATCCAGATAAATTTACATAGGCTGGAAAGTCATTTATTATCCATATTAGAATAGCCTTCAAATTAAATATTGATTTACTAAATGAATAAAAAACATTCGTACACCATTGCTCCATAACTCTTTCAAATCTTCTATAAGTGGCTCCAAATATACATTTATGTCATTTCCTGGTTGCTTGGGCCCGGGGATTAATAATGTCAACATCAAGTTTTCCTTTGACATGCATAAGGAAGAGGACAGATTATAAGCAACCAAAATCATAGTCCAACAACTATATTGAGTACTACGATCACCAAATGGATTAAATCCATCTGATACAAGGCCAAGCCTCATATTACGTGGATCTGATGCAAAATCAGGCCACTTACTGTCGATCATATTCCAGGCCATCGAATCAATAGGGTGTCATATCTTTCCATCCCAACTTTTGTGAGTATCATTCCATCTTAATTGTTCTGCCTTTTCAGGTAATTTAAACATTCTCCTAAATCTAGGTATTATAGGAAAGTACCTCAACACCTTTGCAGGAACTCTATTTTGAATCTTTTTGGTGCGCACATCAACTTTCCACCGTGAAGCCCTGCATTTTGGACATGTCTCCATATGTTCCTTTTCCTTTCTAAATAAACAACAATCATTAACACAAGCATGTATTTTCTCATAGCCTAGATCAAAATTTTTAAGTAGCTTCTTTACCGAATATAAAGAATCAGAAAGTTTGTTGTCTTGAGGTAGAAGTTTGCCAAGCATCTCAAGAAGTTCATTAAAATCGTTGTCTGTAAGACTATGTCTATCTTTATACTTGTATAGGGAAACAACTACAGCCATCTTTGTGTAAGTAGATCCACCATATAAAGGAAGTTCAGCATCCTCCACAAGATTTGCAAAATTTGCATCTCTTCTTTCATATGCAGGTTCCAAATTATTATCATTGTCATCAAAATAATTATCTTCAAAATTTGCATCTCTAAACATTTTATATGCTTCTGGTATTTCCAAATCTTCATCTCCAGTTGCAGTAGAACTTTCTCCATGAATGACCTATTTATCATATAAAGGATCCATCCCAAATATGATTAAGTGTTCATAAACCGTATCAAAATGGTGAAATCGATGACTTAAACATCGACAACAAGGACATTGAATTTTTTCTGGATTTCCCTTTACTAGCTTGAATTGTATCAACAAACATGCGTGCTCCATTTTGATATACTTGCGAATCTCTACAAATAAAGACAAACCCCCGGCTCACACATAATCTTATATTAATAAAAAACAAGTATTCTTACATATTAATGTTTCTGATTTTAAGGAATATATATTAACCTTTTAAGGTGTACCCAATATTTGTCCATTGTTAATGACCCACTTGTATGAATTATAACATGTTAAAAGACAACCATTGTGAAATGAATCTATATGAGAATTGAGAAATTATTACTGTTATTGTGGACACTGACATAGATATCAAGTATCACTATGTATATGCAATTGGTGTAAAAGAACATACAGTGACTATGACTTCTCATCACTAACTAATGGGATCCATGAAACAAAACAGGTCCTAAATAAAAAGAAAACAATTGAAAAGAAAAACTATATAAATTATCCAAGGTCTTCCTTGCAAGCAACAAAAGAAGTTATTAATAGGAAAAAAATGTAAAACAAGTCTGCAACCTCTAAATTATATGAGGAATAATATATCATAACAAATAAAGACTAAATTATCAAAATATTTTGATTCAACCTCTAATATTTGGATCAAGTTTATGCAAATTACAGTCGGCGACTCAATTAAATCAAACTAAAACTAATATAAACGAAAATCAAATTAATCGAAAAACTTATATCTCAAATTAAAATTAAATTTCTTACAAAAAATTGGGAGAAAAATAAAATCATACCCACTGGAATATGAGTCGAGTAGCCGACAACGTCGTTCCTGAAATTGGTACATGCAAACCCTTAAAATCAGATCACTCTAATTAAAAAGGGGACAAACCCTAAAAATAAAGGGAAAAACCCTAAAATTGGTAGAAAATAAAGAAGAATGAAGAAAAAATATGAGAGATTTGCAGAGATAACGAGGAGGAAGAGAAATCAGAGAGAGAGAGAAAGAGAAAGAGAACCATCCGATTCTATAGAGAAACCGAAAGAGAACCGAAAGAGAGAGAACCAAGAGAGAGATAAAGAGAGGTAGAGAAAGAGAGTACCTGTAGAGAACCTCCGTGAGAGAGAGAGAGAGCAGCGGAAGAGAGAGAGAGCAACGAAACAGCGGAGAGAGATAGCGCAGCGGGGAGAGGGAATGAGAGAGAGCAGCTTATGTTTCTTTAACGAGGGGGGAGGGGGTTTAGCTATACATCGCGGGAAATGAAAATTAGGAGGCGCCTTGTTCCAAAAATTTTGGGTAAAGGAACATTTAGGGCATACAGTGTACACCGTATTAATGGTTTAGTTACATACGACATTCTAATGCACGTCATAAAAAGATCTATTTGATATATTCTTAATCTTTTACGGCATTTACTAATATGTATGCTTTAAATTAACTATCTACGACATACATTTTATGTACGCCGTAAAATTAAAGCCGTAAAAAGTCACTTTTCTTGTAGTGAAGTATCAGAGCATCAAGTAGCAGAAGTATCAGTATAATATTAACTATTCGGTTTAGCTGAGTATCAGAGCATCAATTAGCGGCGTATCAGAGCATCAAGTAGCAGAGTATCAGTGCAATATTAACTTTTATTGTAAATTATTTGCAGTATCAGAGCATCAAGTAGCAGAGTATCAGAGTATTAAGGATATCTAGAGTAGCTTTGATTCAAGACCATGTGCTTATGTCCTAGAGTGTTTAATGTAGAATACAGGAGCTAAGAAGTTTTGATATATCCTTAAGCATCAGAGATGAAGATTTGGTTTAGCTGAGTTGAAGCTCACAAGTGTATACAATGTACACAGTAATAACTGGATTGGAGCCTTAATTCAAATAGAAATGATTTCTTGAATTCCTTCTTTAGTGATGATACTGATATCATCCTATTAGCAAGTATATATAGTTATCAAGCAAACCTAGAAGTTAGATAAGAAAATAGTATAACATGGATAGCTAGATCATTTAGTAACAGAGTATAAATATGTATATATGTGTCCTTCTTATATTAGAGTATAAATGTGTATATTAGATTACGGAATCATCAAGAGTAGTAGAATAAGAGGGGAAAAATGCAAAGTAGCACCAGTTGGCTCTAGCCCCATTTACCTTCTTCACGAGGAAAGGGAAATCTTATTCTTCGTCAACAAATTCAACCTCTATCTGGTTAATCTTATCCAGAATCAATTTTTGGTTGTCGGATATAGTCTTCATCTCTTTGAGGACATTCTTAAAGTTTGCATCAACAAAATTATATCGATCATCAACCATGTCCTTAGTGTTTGGTACGTTGATAGTTTTCCAGATGTTGATGGTTTGCTTGCTGCTGCTGCCCCTTTTCCAAACATTCGAGTGAAGATTAATTTTCTCATGGATCCTTTATTTTTAATATAAACATCCCCTGCTAAGCTTGAGACAGAATGTTTACTAGCCATTGAGCATACAAATCCCCCGAAAGGGAGGGCTATCCTTGCAGTTGGTTTTCCCACGAGATGCATCATTCTACTGAACATGTAAGAACCTATATCCATCCTTTTTTTCTTTCCTATATAATAAAGAAATTTACTTTCTCGGGATGGATGGAAAACTCATGTCCAGTAGGGTTGAGAGTTTGAGATACGTAGGCATGCAACAATTTATACAAAGTTTTAATTGATCTTTGTAGACATTTTGAGGGGTCTTGGCACCCACTGATACACCTGTAATCTCATAAATTGTATCCCTCATGGAAACATTATCAATATATTTCATATCAAACTCAGGAACTGTATCAAATCCATAAAATTTATTGATGACAGCAGTATTTATCGTAATAAATTTCCCTCTCAAAAACACTAGTTGTTGATCCTCTTCTTTTTCTTTGATTTCAGCCTGAATATTTGAGTAAAATTCTCTTACTATTGTTTGGGAGTTTTTTTCAAGACAGGATTTGTTCAGTTTCTCCAACTGATAGAATTTTAATATATCCAAGAAAGCTTCATCTTCGACATCAGTCATCTTAATTGATCTTTCAGGCATAACAGCCTTTTTTTGAAATATTTATTGTAAGTCATCTTAGATTTAGAGTCTGTAAAAAAATTTACCTCCTCTCCATCCTGGGACTTATTTGATGATAGCTCTTCCTCTTCATCTTCCTCTTCTGATGAGGATTTAGAATCCTCAGAGTACGTTGATGACTTTGTATCCGTTGCCACCTTAGCCTTCGCTTTAGTACACCTTCGGTCTTCATAAGTTGAGTCTTCCGACGACTCTGTATCGAAATAGATTTTTTGGTATTTGTCGAGCAATGAGTTTTTTAGCCATTTTTGCAAGTGGCTTGGCTGCTTCCGCCTTTGCCCTTTCGGCCTCTGCCCTAGCGGCCATAATCTTGGCTATCGTCGCCCTTGCAAATTTTGTCCTTGTGGCGTATATCTCATCCCTTTGTGGATTCTTTCCCTTCGGAGACAGTCGTTGTTTCTTCGGCGACATTTTGATAATTTTAAGCAGTCGTTTGGAGAGGATTTGAAGAGGGGTAAAAAAAGAGAGGAAAAGGTACAGTACTTTGAAAACCCTAACAATCGGTTGCTGTAATTAACATCCACAGTGGAACTAGTTTCAAGTACTATATGACATTGGAAAGTAGGAACCTATGAGTAGTGCTGAGTCTCAAATTTTTAAGAGCACGACACTTCGGATTCTGAGATCCAAATTTGAAAAACTAATTTGTATGTACTTGAAAAGAGTATAAGACACTCAAAGTTGTCTTTTATTTTTCTTTGCATATACTTAAAAAAGAACTATTTACAAAACTAAAATATTGAAATACTAAAAGCCAGATATTGTAAGTACCTAACTACCCCTAATAGAATATATTACTCCTTGTATTGAAATATACATGCAGGAAAAATATTTTATTTCCATGGAAAATATGTTTTTTGTCATTTTCAGTAAGGTTGTGTTTGATTGGATTTTTCTTCCATAGAAAATATTTTCATCACAAATTTTTCACCAATTGTAGTGTTTGGTAGCTTATATTTTCCATGGAATTATTTTCCAAAAAGCTATCATTTTCCATATTTTCTTCTAAAATGGTGAAAAATGAAACTTGTCCAACCCATAGGAAAATATAATTTTCCATGAAAAATAACTATTTTCGTGGAAAATAATGACAATCAAACACCCACATTACGTATTCCAAGGAACTTTTTAAAATTCTATGGAATCTTATTCCCAGGAAAATAATTTCATGTAATTAATTTATTTTCCACCTTGCAATCAAACACACAATATTTTTATACTGGTTTTTGTAATTAAAATTGTTAATTTAAAAATAAATAAAATAATTATCGTTGAATGTTGAATTTGACGACAAGAACTTGTCGCTGGTAGCGTAATCAATTGTATGACGTAACAAGACTTGATGGGCCGGCAGCAGAAACCAAATTTATTTAACAAAATAATATATTACATTAAAATCCCGGCTTCTTCGTCGAAACATTCCCCGGCGAGGGAGACAAGAGGAGGAAGAAGTAACCTAAACAAAAATTGAACAAAAGCAAAAAAGAAAAAGAAGAGGTCTAGGTAGACCCCTCACTGGCCTCGTAAAGGACCTCCGTAAAGTCCTCCACGGTGCGAAAACCTGCATGATGGAGGAGGCGGCGTAGGCCTTCCCTCTTCTCCAGAGTCTATTATTTCTCCGGAGTGATCGGCAGTATGTCGAAGTTGGGCGCCGGATCGAGAGGTCAAGCAATGACCTCATGGGACAACCCAAAAGAGGAGAGGAAGTCAGCAGCCTCGGCAAACCAGTCCATTTTTGGCTGCCTCTTCCATGCTTTAGCAGCCGCAAAACTCTCTAGCCAAGGTTCCCAACCTAGAGACTTTTTTAGAGCCATATTTAATGTGCAACCTACCACATGAATGTGGATACAAGTAGTTGTATATACACGTTTCCCTAATCGACTCTTCATATTCCTAACTGGGAAACGTGGGGTATTCAATTTGACTTAAATAAACACCGTGTACTAGCATTTTTCATCAAGTGTAAGTCCCAGCTTAGTTGGTTGTGCTGTTTGTCTTTTACATGGAAGGCCTAGGTTTGAGTCTATTATGTGGGTTCTGTAGAATTTTTCTATTGTTATCATTTTTGGGGTGTTATTATATGCTTTTAACAAAGTATGGTACATTAGGACGGGAATGGCCATTCTCCGTGCTTTTATCATGGAGAATGGCCACTCTCCGTGCTTTTAACAAAGTATGGTACATTTAGGACGGGAAATGTTCAAGTATCTCATTCATTTTTCATCAAATGTAAGTCCCAGCTTAGTTGGTCATGCTGTTTGGCTTTTACATGGAAGGCCTAAGTTTGAGTCCGCTATGTGGGTTCTGTAGAATTTTTCTATTGTTATCATTTTTGGGTGTTATTATATGCTTTTAACAAAGTATGGTACATTAGGACGGGGAATGGCCATTCTCCGTGCTTTTATCACGGAGAATGGCCACTCTCTGTGCTTTTAACAAAGTATGGAACATTTAGGATGAAGAATGTTCAAGTATCTCATTCATTTTTCATCAAATGCAGGTCCCAGCTTAGTTGGTTGTGTTGTTTAGCTTTTACATGGAAGGCCTAGGTTCGAGTCTGGTGTGTGGGTTTTGTAGAATTTTTCTATTGTTATCATTTTTTGGGTGTTGTTATATACTTTTAACAAAGTATGGTACATTTAGGACGAGAAATGGCTATTCTCCATGCTTTTAACAAAGTATGGTACATTTAAGACGGAGAATGTTCTAGTATATACAAAATATTAATCCTAATTTATTATTTTGAGTCCGATCTATGTAAGATTTAATGTAATGCAAATCAAATTAACAATCTAATATTATAAAAATTAAGAATTCTAATTATAATCAAATTTAATTTGTTCTAATACACAAAGAAATCTGAGTATAATTAATCTAAACTAATTTCGAGTCCTTTTCTTTTGCAGCCTATAATAATACAAGAACCTTGTTAAAAATGTGGAAACATATTTTTCGATCTTAGCCAACACATTTAGCTCGCATCATAAACATTTATGAAGTTGTTAAAAAAATATTAGATTCAATCATAATCCTATATAGTCTTATAATTTAGCACACAAATAGCCTTACAATGAATAAGAATTATTTAATATTAACAGTCAGAACAATCATATGACATTTCGTAATCCAACCACGGTTTACCACCTAGTTCAAGTGAATCATCATTCTCCTCCTCCCATGGTTTCTGATCCTCAAGGGATCCGTTACAAAATCTACCAAACCATGTATGTACTTGAGGTCCCCATCTAGCCGCATATTCCAGCATCGTCTTAGGTCGAGTACGCGAAGATCCATGCACTCCGTCATGACAGCTCTCAGCCTATTGTCGTTGAATATGCCAAACTTTACCTCGAGGTGCTCGAGATGCGGCATCGAAGAGGCCACGACCATGGCCTCTGACTTGTCGAAGGTGTCCTTCTTGAATCCCTTCATGATCATGAACTGCGGAGGTGGCATGTTCCTCTTCAGCGTAACTAGACGCTGACAACGACTTCCGAGGAGTTCGATGCCCTTGCATGTAATGTGTAGACAGTAGCTGATGTCGAGTTCTGTCAGAACCGAAAGAAACTCTAAATGTTCCTCTAACATTTTATCACTCACGTTGCTCATTGGCATTCGCAGGACCCTTAAAATTTTTCCACTGTATTATAAATAGTGGTATAACCAGGAAAAAAAAAATCAAAATTAACAACTTATAACTTATGAAACAAAATAGATTAAAAATATCGTGTACTGGCCTTGAGGAAGTAAAGGAGAAGGCCTCTTTGTCGAGTTTGTAAACAGAGAGGGAGGTTAGATTTCCCTTACTGCACACCACTAGCTTGTTCACCGCCTCGTTAATTTTTGAGGTTAGGTTAACCCTGCGGCACCACTGGGTCAACTTGACGTCCGACCAGAAGCAGGGGTAGTAGAGCGCCTTCCACCACGACCGATAAACGAAAGACAAGCGGATGACCTCCTCAGACGATATCTCCGCTAGTACCAAAACCATGGCTAGGATCTTCTTGGAGATGTTAGCCCATCCGCAAATGTAGGTTTTGCTCTTCTCCATTTTGAGACTGTTCTGAAGGGTTGTGAATTTTAAATAGTTTGGTTGTTTAGTTTGGTTTTGAATCTATATAAATTGGTTTTGAAAGCTGGTGAAGATGAATAGTTTGGTTGTTTGGCTATATAAATAGATTTTAAAGGGTTGTAAAAAAGAAACTAATTTTTTCGTATCCCTTCCGGGCCACTCTTCTTGTATAAATGTCTATCACCATTAATTATGGGGAATGACACTGATACCGTAAATATGAGTAGAATTTGTACCGCCAAAATTCATCTTGAAGAAGGTAAAATATCATCATTGTGTGGGGAAACGTCGAAATGTCTTAGATATGATTACACTGAGAAATTGTATTAATGCTAAGAGTTTATTTTTGTTCACCAACAAATACTAGGGTGTTTGTTCACCCTCTACTAAAAAATTTGACATGTGTCAAATTAAAGGTGAAAACCACTTTGGTGGGTGAACAAAACCACTTCAAAGTGGTTTTGTATGGATGAAACGAACTCCAAATGAGTTCAATGAACTCGTAATGTTAATCACTGATACAATCAGTATCAGGGCTATTTGTACCGTCAAAATTCGTCTTCACATGGTCTAAGAACATTAATTTGGATAATTTTGCAATTTCTCCAAAATGAAGGATATCAATAGATCAAATGATACCCAGACTAAGAACATTAATAACCCATTACATTGAGGATAAAATACTGATATCATATAAATATGAAAAATACAAAGAAATTCATGCATGCATGCTAATGTCAGAAGAACCATTCACCCCAGGACTGATTGATGAGATCTAAATCACCATACATCTCGTATCCACGTTCCCTTAGGATTACATTATCAAATGGTCGTTTAAACGTCTGTATTAAATCAAAAAAAATTTTGAGGTCATCGTTGAGGTGTACGTTGAAACACCCACGTTTGTCGAGCACGCGAAGACCCTTGCAGTTGTATATGATAGATCGCAGCGTGTCTCTGTTGAACATGCCTGAGCCCACCTCTAGGTGCTCAAGATGCGACATCGAATTGGCCACGGCCTTTTCCTCCATCTTCTTGAACATGTTCAGCACGAATCTGTTCCTGGCCATGAAATATGGAGGGGGCATGTTCCTCCTCAGCTTGACCAGACGGTGGCAATACTTGCTGGCAGAAAATATTCCAGTCAACATGATATAGATGCAGTAGCTAATATCGAGTTCTTCCAGCACCGGGAGAAACTCCAAGTGTCTCACGAAAGTTTTATCACTCACGTAGCACTTCGGAATGCGCAGCACCCTTAGAAATTATCCACTGTATTATAAAAAGGGAAAAAGATCAATAGAAATTAACCAAGTATACATAAAATTTTGTAATAGAAAAAAATAAAGTATTTGAATAAGACAAAATAAAATTTTGCACAGACCTATAACATGCAAAAGAGAAGGCAGCTTCGTCGAGCTTATACACAGAGAAGGACAGTAGAATTCTTCCACTGCGAGCCACGAGCTTTTTTACGGTCAAACTAATCTCTGCAGTTTGTTGGCCCCTCCGGCATCACTGTTCCAAGTCCACGTTGGACCAATAGTATAAGGACCGTTGAGCGCTTTCCACCATGAATGACACACTGGGGCCACGTTGCACAGGACCTTATCCGTCGGCATCCCCGACAGTACCAGTATCAACGAAAGAATCTCCGTAGGGATGACGTCCCATCTGCTGCTGTTGATCATGCTCTTGCTCCTCTCCATTGTGACTCTTCTTCTTCTCTCCTTTGTTTTCCTCTAGTCGGATGGGTTCTTTTCTTAATGGAAAATGCTATTTAATCCGCTCGTTTCGGGGGTGTAACCCGCTTGTGGGGGGGGGGGGGGGTATGACCGAACAAGGAAAAGACTATTTGGAAGTTCTAGTGTTAATATTAATACTAGTTCTAATAATATTGTAGATTTTAAATCAAAAATTGAATTTTAACTTTAACTATTTTCAAGTTGTGAATTTAAATCTAATTTAAATGCTAAATCAAAAATTAATTTAAATTTTAATATTAATATTAGTTTCAATAATATTGGAAATTTTAAATTAACAGTAATGTCACTGTATTAGAAACTTAGCTGATGTCACGTTGCTCAGTCTCGGTTAGTGTTCGTCTAAACTCGTACGCTAGAACTAGTCGAGCTCGATTCTTTCGCGTGCGTAATGTAAAAAAAGATACGTGATGATGGTAATTATTAGTAAAAGGAGCTATTGAAATAAAAACTTGTTGATTTGATCAATTGAATTCGACGATTCTGCAGGTATGGGTCAAACCGGCTGCATCGAACTATATTATTCCGAACCGATGGACTACGAGTCGAACATAATATGGTCCGGTAACAGTAGCATTAATATTAATACTAGTTTAAATAATATTATAGATTTTAAATCAAAAATTGAATTTTAATTTAACTATTTTTAAGTTATGAATTTAAATCTAATTTAAATGTTAAATCAAAAATTAATTTAAATTTAAATTTTAATATTAATATTATTTTTAATAATATTGGAAATTTTAAATTAACAGTAATGTTATTGTATTAGAAACTTAGCTGATGTCACGTTGCTCGGTCTCGGTTAGTGTTCGTCTAAACTCGTACGCCAGAACTAGTTGAGCTCAATCCTTTCACGTGCATAATGTAAAAGAAGATACATGATGATGGTAATTATTAGTAAAAGGAGCTATTGAAATAAAAGCTTGTTGATTTGATTAATTAAATTTGGGGGTTCTGCAGGTATGGGTCAAATCAGCCGCATCGAACTATATCAATCCGAACCGATGGGCTACCAGTTGAACAGAATATGGTCCGGTAGCAGTAGTATTAATATTAATACTAGTTTCAATAATATTGTAGATATTAATACTATTTTTAAGTTGTGAATTTAAATCTAATTTAAATGTTAAATCAAGCGTCCAATTTTTTCATTTTGGTTTGATCGTAGGAATATTTCCCTAATTCTCTTTATCCCATCTCCCTCTCTCTCTCGGGTTCTCTCTCGCAGATTGTGTTCACTAATACCATATCATTAGAAATAATTATACACTAGTAAACGTAGCATTAAATGCTGCTGCATGCTTTATCCTACACAATTTAATAAAACATGTACACAGAAGATGAAAATGTTGTGTTGTTGGAAGTTGTTTCTTTAAAATTATGGATGCTTTTAGGATCACTCAAGCATTTTTTGAGTAATGCTATATGTACCTCCAAAATGTCCATCTTCCATGTCCCTCCGCCATATGGCACTCCCTTATTGATCCAAGCAAATAGGAGAGAAGTTGGGGGAAGACATGAGCCAATAGAAGAGGGCCACGTGATGGAGGTACATAGAGGAGGGACATTTTGGAGGTACATAAAGTATTTTTCTTTTTCTATTTGTATTGTTTCTTATTCTTCGTTTCTTCTGTTGGTTTCTAACACACTCTATTTTTTTCAATGGCGGCATCACATGGAGAAATTGATGGTCATGTGGAAGAATTAGTTGATGAAGAAAGCTTCGCTTCAATAGCGGTGTCAGATGATTTAGATGATGAGCAAAGATTAGAATCTGTTAACTTAGGAGACGATAAAGAACAAGAGGAAGAAAATAACGAAGAAATGCATCATAACGATGACGATGACATCAACGCAAACAGCAAAATATTATTTTGCTTCACCTTTTCTAATGGATTTAAGAAATTCATTATATTTTTACATTGATTTCTCATACTTATTTTATTTAATTCTATTTTTAGGGACAATGGTGAATCTCTATTGGATTTCGATGCATCGATCATAAAAAAAATATTATAGTCTGGCAACATTAAGAAAGACCCAAGGGATCTCTTAGATGAAGATAGTGTTGGCTTACAGTTCAACTCTATGGAAGAAGCAGAGACATTCTACCGGATATATTCAAAAACAGTTGGTTTCAGTGTTAGAAAGAACGAAGTAAAGAAAAACAAATCTGGGATATTGATGGTCCGTAGTTGGTGTTGTTCGAATGCGGGATTCAGACAGAAGAAATACAATGAAGCTTCTAACAGGGTTTGTGAGCCAAGAAGTGAAAGCAGAAGCGGTTGTAAAGCAATTTTTCGTATTGGGTACACCATTTCTAACAAATTTGTGGGTTGTCAAAATTTTTTGAGTACATCACAACCACAATCTGGCGAATGATTTTGAAACAGTTCTTTTGAGATCACATCGTAAGATATCACCCACAGAATTGGAATAAGCTAAGCTTATGAAGCAATCCGGGATGACGACTTCAGAGGTATGGAATTTATTTGTCCACCAGAATGGTGGCTAGGATAAGGTTGGATGGACGAAAAAAGATTTATACAATGCTTTAGCTAAAGATAGTAGAGCACTAGACGATGTTGATGCTACGACAATACTTACATTTCTTCAAGCTAAGGAGGGCATTGACCCAGATTTCTTCTGCGCGTACAAGGTAGATGAAGATTCCAGATTGACCCATCTCTTTTGGGCAGACGGTGCAAGTCGATTCAATTATGAATTATTTGGAGATTCATTAGCAATTAATTCTACATTTAAACAAATAGATGTTAAATACCGTTGGTGGTTCTAGTGGGTACAAACAATCATGCAATGACTTGTGTGTTTGGGTTTGCATTGATCCATAATGAGTCTGCTGAGACATATTCTTAGGTTTTACAAAAATTCTAAGAGTGCATGAATGACAAATTACCAGAGACAGTTCTCACTGATGGTTGCAGATCCATGAATAAAGCAATTAAGGATTTAATGCCCAGCATAGTTCATCGAACGTGCTCATGGCATATCCTAAATAATTCAACCAAACATGTACACCGAGATGGTTTAGCAAAAGAATTAAGTATTCTGATTAAAATGTACATCTCATACTTAGTACTTTACTTTGAAGTATATTGTTGTTACAATATTAAAACTTTTGTTATTGTCCATGTTTTCTAAACAGATACTATTCAGTCGAAGAATTTGAAAACCGTTGGCAGCAGATGCTAAGGGATTATAATGTAGAGAACAATGAGTGGACCACTGTATTGTACAGAATGAGGGAGCGATGGTCGGACACATTCTACGTAGAAATTATTTTGGTGGTTCTACTGCAACAAATAGATGTGAATCAATGATCGCATTTCTGAAAAGATTTTTGAATGAGAAGCTGCCACTATGGAAGGCCCTTCAACATTGTGACCCCAGTTTGGCGGCCTTATGTTACGGCCAGATGAGTAAGCATGTCACTGATAAACTCTCAACACCAGTTGTGAAACAAACTAGCATGGCTGTAATAGAAGATGAATTTGCAGTAATTTACACTAAAAAAATATTTATAGAGGTAAGGAAGGAAATCACACGTTCTGATAAATATATTGTTCTCTACCATCACATCATAAGAGATGCAGAATGCACTATCTAAAAGTATTTGTCGCCAAACAGTATCAACCAGAAGGTTATATTTTATCGTGTCGACAACATCATAAACTGTGAGTACTTGTGGATGGAGACCAAGGGGATTCCTTATCGGCATATTTTTTAGCAATGAAGTTATTGTAATTAGCAGATATTCCAAAGAACTTGAAAAAAACTCGTTGGCTCAAGGATTATAAAGAGAGTTATCTCTCCGGACCGGGCACAGAAAGGAAATTCATCCACCCAGACAGTATTGAAAGTAGAAGGTATGGTGGTATTGATGAACAAGTTAATCTGTTTACATATTATTGTAAAAAATTAAACAAAATTCGAGAGAATGGAACAGAGTTGATGTCGTCTGTGCTGATTGAGTTACAAAAAATGGTGACCGATATTGGTGAAGAAGAAAAATGGTAGCTGATGTAGTTCATGGAGTGCATGAATCTTTTAAAGGGCCAAATCCGGTAGCAATAAAAGGAAAGCCTTGTCAAGGGAAATCAAGCTAGACTAAAGTAAGTCAGACTATCCTCCAGCCTATAATTTGTAGAGTTTGTAAAAAATTGGGTCACGATTTTCATAATTGTAAAGTACGGAAGCGAGATAGTGACAAAGAGCCAATGGACTCAAATGAACCATCGTTGATTTAATTATCATTATGTACTATTTTTTTCTTCTTCTTTCATTTACCCAAATTTTTTTTTTGCAATTTTTCGTCAATTTAACAAGGAGAACGACAATTCTCCGTCAATTTCTCCGTCAATTTAACAAGGGAAATGGCCATTCTCCATTATTTTAGCACGAAAAATGGCAATTCTCCGTACTTTTAACATGAAAAATGACCATTCTCCTGTATTTTAACACGGGAGATGACCATTCTCTGTGATTATAACACAGAGAATGGCTATTCTCCATGATATTAAAACGGAGAATGGCCATTCTCTGTAATTTTAACACGGAGAATGACCATTCTCCTGCATTCTACCACAGAGAATGACAATTTCCCGTCAATTTAACAAGGAGAATGGTAATTTTTCGTGATTTTAACACGGATAATGGTGTTGACAGGCGCATTAAGCTAGTGCTCTATTAGGCGCATCAGTACGAGGCACATGGTGTTGAGCAACGCATCTGCTGCATAGCCTGTCTGTGAGTTCTTTGAGGCATTGATGGCTCTCTGACTTGGCAGAATTCAAAGGGGCAGATTCATTGGCATTAATGTAAATTCATTGAATTAAATTCGAAGTGATTGCCACTTGGCGCATGGGTATGAGTTGCTCTTGCCTATAAATGGCAGTAGTGTAGGAAGAGTTTGTTCTCATTTCACTTAGCTTTTCTTATGGATATGGACTCGACCGATCCCTCGCCTTGGTAAGACGCTTTCCTATGGTTTGTCGATCTTCTCATTCGAAGAAGCTTTGGTGGTGAACTCCTTCAGAAGACTGAGATGCCCCGAGTGGACTGTACGTATTCGTGCACTTCATCGACTGTGTGCTATGATGTTGGTTACTGGGTTCGGGATCGCCTTGGTCCAGTTTTTGTTAGGCTGGAATAGCCACAGGCTGTCGAAGGTGCCTGTTGCATCGAAAGATCGGGGTTGGCGTGCCTCAATTTTTATTAGGCTGGAAGAGCCCCAGGATTTGGGTTGATTGCCAACCCACACTCTGTCGAAGCGCCCACACGTTGACGAGGAAGTGATTCGCTCTGGCGATGCACGGTGATGCGCCTATGCTAAGATGCTGAAGTGATGCGCCTAACTGAGACACCCGAGAGATGCGCCTAGCTGAGGCACCAGAGAAATGCTCCTAGCTGTAGCTTTTAGGCTTTTTTCTTTGTAGTAGGATATTTTTAGTTGTTTTGGACATGTAATAGACTTTCATATATAAATAAAAGTCAAATTTTTTGTGTCTTTATTCTTTGTTGTTTTGCTGTGCCAAGTGTTCTATTGAGTTTCCTCGGAGAATGGTCATTCTCTGTCACTTTAACACGTGGCCATTCTCCGTCACTTTGACACGAAGAAAGGCCATTCTCCGTCAATTTTAACACGGAGAATGAAAATTCTCCGTCAATTTAACAAGGAGAATGACAATTCTCCGTGATATTAACACGGAGAATGACCATTCTCCTACATTTAACATGGGGAATGGCCATTCATCATGATTTTAACACGGAGAATGGTCATTATTTGAAATTTTAAGACGGGGAATGGCCATTCTACGTGATTTTTGAAATGGGAAATGTCTATTCTCCTGCATTTTAGGATAGAGAATGGCTATTCTCCGTGATTTTGACACAGAGAATGGCCATCCTCTATGGTTTTAACAATGTAAATATAATTCAAAAATGATTTTATTATAAAAGACAACGCAAACATTACAAAAGACACAGACAGAAGAATAAAAGACAAATAGAAGATATAGAAAGAAGTAATTTGCCCATTTACATTGTTATTTACAATGTCATTGCTAGGTTGGTACTTATGGCATTATTACATGGGGTTTACTTGAAAGCAACTTCTTAGCCCATTCCAACCTCGTTTTTGTAACCATCTGGTGAATGAACTTGTTTTCTTCTCTCAGGAATTCGAAAGGATGATTCATCAAGCACTTCATATAAAATATCGTATAAGAGGCAGTTTGGTACTAGTCGTTGTGGGCATTGTGTAGAACATTTCAGATCTGTGCTCTCATACTCCATCATCGTCGGGCTTCTTTCCCTCTTCGTCAAAATTTTCCTCCTGACGATAGGCTCTATGGTTTTTTTCATTAATTCTCCATCCTCCTTGCCCTTTTTGTACGTGTTTTGCCACAAGGAGTTGTAGTGTGTCCATTCGTAGGAGTTCAAGTTGAATGTGAGCAGCGTATAGTATTTGGAGCCTTCATTAAAGAGTAGAACGAATAGCCACTCTATGTTGTCCTCTAAACCTATGATGAAGTCTTCTACATCTTGTTTAAAATTTTTAACGGCCGGATGCTGCTTTGGGTTCAAAGGCAAGCTCCACGATTCTCTGTTTTCCAAAAACAAAACACAATATCATTAGTAAGTTTTACGTCATTTTTCATCGGTGTACACATGAATAAGTATTTTTTCAGTTTTGATTCTTGCCAATGTGTTGGACAACATGAATGCACACCACTTATATTATGCATCCTGTGAACTTGGCTAAACATAGTTTCTTTTGAAGTCTTGAACTTCTTTCATCTTCTTTATTATTACTATGCCAGCCTTCATGTCTTCATAGTTGAGTATGTCTTGTATGTCTTTTACTGACAGGATGATGACAACTCCCCTTTCTCCCTCTTTCGTATCATTCATGTATACAATATCACTGTACATAAATTTGGTTTAAATTAACTTAATAGAGATTCTCAGGATATAATTGTAAAAAATACTAGAAAGGAAAAAAAAGAGTCATTCATCGTCCAACTGACACAGAGAATGAGCATTCGCCGTCTAAAAGACACGGTGAATGATCATTCTCCGTCCAACAGATACGGAGTATGATCCTTCGCCGTCCAACTGTCAAGGAGAATGGCCATTCTTCCTTATTAATTGGACGGAGATTGGTCAAGTTCAGAATACATACTCTGGACTCATTTTTCTTGGGAATACGATGCTCCTGTAAAGCTTCTTCATCTCTTCATCCGTATCCCCCCAAAGTTGGAGGTCATCACATTCCCTCAGTATTTTTCTATTTCTCACTAGTTCAGCCGTCTTGGGATCCATCTTGGGTTTAGCAGATTCTTTCGATTTTGCCTTTTTATTTTTTTCTCGTCCCCCGGTTTTGGCTGAAGGTTTTGGTTTCGGAGCGACATTTGTCTTTCGCTTTTTATTAGCCTCAGCTGCTACTGTATTCTTTCCCATGGGAGTGAAATCTTCATCGGCTACTGCCGGTGATGGTCTTCTCAACCTCTTTCCCCCGTTGATCTTGTTGTGACTTCTTTTGGAGCAACATGTTCAGCAGCTTGTTGTTCAACAGCTGGTTGAGTCTCCTCAAGCTGTAATGCTGCAGCAATGGCATTGAGATCAGCGATCTTTCCATCCTTTATCATGGCTTCATTCTGCAATGATTCAACTTGTTGCTGAAGCTTGCTTTTCTCATTAATGAGCATTTTATTTGCCTCTTTGAGCTTCTCGGTTGATTGAACTAGTATAAAACAAATAACAATGAAAAGTATGATATCAATCAATATATACCTTTTTAAAAAAAGAAGGAAAAAAAGATCGTTCTCCGTGATCTTAACACGGGGAATATCCATTCTCCGTGATTTTAATACGGAGAATGGCCATTCTCCTGCATCCTAACATGGGGAATGACCATTCTACGTGATATGACAACGGAGAATGGCCATTCTTCGTGATTTTAACAGGAAAAATAACCATTCTTTGTGATATTACAACGGAGAATGGCTATTATCCTGCATAGACCACGGAAAATGGCCATTCTCCGTGATATTAACACGAAGAATTGACATTCTCCGCGATTTTAACACGAGAATTACAAATCAAAACTTTGAAAAAAGAGAAAATTTTACCTTGTGCCTCTAGCTCTTTAACCTTTTCATGAAGCTTCTCATTCTCAACAATAATCTGAGAATTCTTTTTTCGTAAGGAGTCCAATTCCTGTACTGGCCCCTCCATCACAATGTTCATTGCATGTTGTTGGGCTCCTTGTGCCTCCAGTTCTTGAACCTTTTCATGGAGTTTCTCATTCTCAGTAATAAACTAAGATTTCTCTTTTCGTAATTTCTCCAATTCCCGCATCAAATCCTCCATCGCGGAGGTGTTTATTTTAGGTTTTTGGGCTTCATTTTAGGGTCTCTCTTGTTCAACATTCTCATCCCTGCCTTCTTGGGGTCTCTTTTGTTCAACATCCTCTTCTAGGTGGCCTTCCTCTTTTCCAACAGCTATAACCAAATCTTTGAATATCTATTTCGATCTCATTTTAATACGATATTCGCGTTTGAGGAAGACCGAAATTTCGTACCCATTCCATGTATAAAATTTCGGGTATTCACGTATTGGTATGGACTTCCTTTCCACAAGGGTACTATGTTCCGCAAACCAATAGAGGAAGTATATTGTGCAACGTTCTATTTTGGAGTATGCATCGAAGTAATCCCCCCTTTAGTTTTACTTGTAGTCCTCTTGATGCTCTCCATGACATACTCCAAGATTAACCTTGGCCAGCATATACTGTTGATAGCTTCAATGTTGTCTACCAAGGCCAAGAATCTGTACGACAAATTTGAACCGCCAGACTTTGTGAAGAATATTGTTTGGCACAAGTGGAAGATTATTAGCTTGGCCAAATCATCTGGATTAATAGCGTTATCTCTGCTACGAAGCCGTTGTAACAATTCAAAGAACTTCTCTCTCACTTCCTTATTTGTGACTTCTGAGTGTTTGCCCTTGGAATTAGCCAGCAATCTTGTGAAGTGATCTCTACACAGGCTCAACGATGCTAGTGGTGTGTGCTGCTGTTGCTTTTCCATGATCAATCTTTTGTAATTAGCACCATCCTCACTATCATCCTTCAGCGGTAGACCGAAAATGACAGCCATATCGCCCACACTTAGCGCTCTTTTAACAGTAATGCTCAGTTGAAAGTATTCGATGTCATATTTGTCTTCTACATAAGTTTCTAGCAATTTCTCAAGACCTTCTGAAACCTTGGCCAATTCTTGTGTGCCAACTTTGTTTTTGTAGAATACCTCGACGAAATTATAGAAACGGGTATTCTTCAAAGAATCAATAACTGGCTCGGGCAAACGGCTACCATCTTTTTTGACATCATCCATAAGAGTTACCATCGTCTTGTAAGAAGAACGAAAAACTCTTGAATCTTTATTCTGAAAGTTTTTTTTCTACAAAAAAAAATCAAAAAAATAGGTTTCTGTCAACTTTTCTCCGTCAATCTAACACGAAGAATGTCAATTCCCCGTGATTTTAACACGGAGAAAGACCGTTCTCTTGCATTTTAACACGGTAAATGGTCATTCTCCGTAATTATAACATGGAGAATAGTCATTCTCTGTGACATCAATGCAGAGAATGACCATTCTCCAGCACTTTAACACGGGGAATGGTCATTCTCTGTCAATTTAACATGGAGAATGATAATTCTCCGTAATATTAACACGGAGAATGACCATTCTTCTGCATTTTAACGCGTGAAATGGCCATTCTCCGTGGTTTTAACATAGAGAATGATAATTATCCTGCATTTCTCCGTCAAGTCAACACGGAGAATGGAATTTATCCATCAATTTAACAAGGAGAATGGCAATTCTCTGTGATATTAACACGGAGAATAACTATTCTTCGTGATTTAACCATGGAGAATGGTCATTCTCCTGCATTTTAACACAGAGAATGACTATTCCACTGCATGTTAACACTGGAATAATCATTTTTCGTGATTTTAACACGAAGAATGGTCGTTCTCCTGCATTTTAACACGAAGAATGACCATTCTTATGCATTTTAATATAATCATGAACAGAACTTATAGTTATATCATTTTTTTTGCCCTTATTCTTGATTACTAGCCTTTGGCGTATGTGCAACCTTCTTAAATCTCTTCACAACAGCTCTCTCTTCTTGTTTATCTACATCTTCTTCCTTTTCTCTAATTGGGGTTCTATTTGATGCTGATGATTACGACATGGTGTGAAGATTGCGAATGGAGAGTCACTGACGAGTTTTTGAAGTTGAAGATTTTAGAGGATAAAATCTATATTCGAAAATGAGCAGCATATGGAAGAAGCAGAAAAATCGAAACGTTTTTGTTTTGAAGAGTAGGTTTCGTGGGTGTTTTCAATAAATTAGGAGGACAAAAAGGTCATGCCGCACCCTTTTATATATTTTTTGCTAATTCTGGGCACGCGATGAAATGTTATTTTGCGGTGGATTTTTCATAAAACTTTTGCAGTTTTTGGGCATTTGATAAATTTTCTCAAAGATAGATTATATGGCAGCAAGATTATGAAACAAATAAACATTTTGATATAATTTTCATCCCATATTTTAAGAATATTATAACTCCACAAAACTTAATTCCTAACCATTTGTTACAAAACAAATGAACATAATTCATTAGATAAAAGAAGGAAAAATTTCATCGTCTTCCATCTTTATCCATCAGAGTGGACTCATTTTGACCTTTGCTGCTTAATTATATTGTTGTGCAAATTGGATTCTTCTTCATTGTGCTTTGAAGATGCAATCCCTATAGCAACTTTGCGCCTTTCCAATTCTGAATCAAACTGCATATAACAAACATAACATCAAAAATATTGCTCTAAAAAGTGTAAGTATTTGACGACATATTTTCAGACTTATATTGAGAGAATGGAAGTCCAAACTACATCCGTCTTTCATGAATAAAATTAAAAAAATACCATAATCAAATGTATTATCTTGGCGGGGAACATAAGGACGACGGATTATGGAGAAAGAAGAAAAGTTGAACCTAGCATCTCTCAACTTCAAAATCTCTTCCTCGAGAAAGAGATCCAAAATTGAAAGCTACAATTACCAGAATACAATATGTATTAGTATACCGCGAATCTATTACACAATTCATAAAAATTTATGAATATGAGCTTACTATTTCTTTTATGACTGGTTTGTTATATATCACCTCTTCTGTAGATGCAAGGGTGTCCCAAACTTCAACAGTCTTTGTTTTAACCATAACTCTTGCAAGAGTATAGTGGTCAAACAAAAGAATGGGTATGTATATCTGAATCAGAATTAATTAGGTAAAACAAATTAATCAATTTTTAGAAAATTGAGATTAAAATTTAAAAAGAAATAGATTAATACCTTGTTACAAATGATTAAAGATCTCCTATAATCCTGGAAATATTTGTTCTTCTTCCATATTTCATGAAGTGGTTTGTTAGATGGAGGTAACGTTGCTTTCTACATACACATCAATTAATACATTACGAACGACAAACAAACGAGAAAATTGTTAATGCATAATCATTAAAGAATAAAATGCTCACTCACCGTTAACTTTATCGGTAAATACATACATTAGCTTTATTGCCAGTTCTTCACAGTTCCTCCGCGGTGAGAAGAGCATAGACAAGGGTTACAATCTGAGTATCTCATTAAAAAATTAGTAATGACATCGAAGTAAACATAGATGGCATCTAAGAAAAGATATACTATCTACATACCCCATCTTTAATTCTCCTTCCTGGAGCAAAGGACTTCATCTCAGCCCGACTCACATAAATCTTGTTGCAAGACGATATTATTTCGCTAAGAAAAGAAACGAATAGATTAGGAAAAAAACTGTTCAATGAAATAAAAACTCATATTACTTACTCGTCAGGTTTACCATCCGCAAAAATATAATTGTAAAAACTCGAAGAACTACTAGTACACTGGCTAGGCTTTGAGGTTGAACTTCTTGTTAAACTTTTAAAGGTGTAACCGGTACTAAATTTCCTTGCATTTTTTTCGAAGAATTGCTAAAGTCAGTTTCTTCTAGAGGGATTATATCGAGAATTTGCTGGATTGTTTTATCAGCTTTCTTCAGCTCCTCGTCCTCATCAGAAGATTCAACGTTAACCTCCTCTACAATATTAATTACTCCAGATGAAGATGTCTTCTTCAAAGCGGAAGATTCTTCCATCTTTTCCAAACGTCGAGATATATTGATTTGTTTAAGTTCGAATGAATAGAGCTTAGAATTGATTGAAACAAGTTGATCTGTGTAAACACCCTAAATTTTAATACGATTTTATTTTTTTATAAATTGGTATCGTATTTTTGGTTTTTCAAAATCGTACGTCGCGTGCGAGTTCGCGTTCTTCGCATTTGTACGTCGTATACGAATTTGCGAGATGATACATATTTTTATACCAAAATGTTTATTAAAAGATTTATTCTATTTTGAATTATTGTGTTACGTCAAGATTTGATAAACGTATTATTATTATAAAAAGACTAGTGATTTTATTGTCCAAATAGTAATTTGGAAAAACTATGTTTTGTAAAAATATCTTATTTGCGAGGTGCATGAAATTTAATTCATGCCTATTTTGATTTATGAAAACTATTGGTAATCGCTTTAATTATTTATAAAAGTTAAGTCAAATATATAAAAGTAAGTCAAATATAATATGATAATTTTGTTAAATATAATATTTAAAATATAATTTAATTATTTATAAAAGGTAAGTCAAATATAATATTTAAAATTTTGTTTGAGTTGATATTTGATTAAATATGATAATTTAAATTGAAAAATATTTTATTTGACTTTGTTTTACATAAGATTTAAGTTACGGATTGGATTATATAGATTCAATTAAAATTTAGATTGATTGAATTCGATTTCAATCAATAGAGAATTATCAAATAAGTATTTAAGCATTTCCAGTACTTATCCAACTGGGTCCTCCACCTCCTATATAAGGAGAGCCCATATTCTCTTGACTCTAGAATTCTTCCATAAATTCCACAACCCACATATGTGCACCGTGTCCGTGCCCAGCTTCTTATTCCATCCTCTACATATACATTTTTCCTCCGTGTCGACAATCCCGACACAAATAAATTCTAAACCTAATACTGCCACTCCTCCTCCTTGTCGTCTCCGACTCCGCCGTCGCCATCTTCCCCTGGCCTCCAACGGCCAATACCAGCCTACATCATCCCTGCCACCATACTCCAACAACAACACCACCAAACCGCCACCACCACCGTAGTTCCACCAACACCTCTGTCTACCCGCCTCTACACCGCCCCAACCAAACAATAGCAGCTTCCCAAACCATCGCTGTCACTGTCACGACCCGCACCAGGTTTTCAGACGCGAACTCGTGAGCAAGCCAGTTACGTATCGAGCGGACTCCAGCCCGACTCGAGTACGTATAAGCTGTCAAGGTCATGGTTTCATGTCTAATCTAAACTATATCTCAATCCAGAGGAATCATATAAACAAGAATGAACAAGTATGGGTCGTGGTCTGCAGCCCACTAGCATATATGTCCGATTAGACTCCAAGAATAATATGAGTCTATAAAGCTAAGCTGATAAGCAGGATATATCATAAAAGCACGATGATGATAGTAAATCAATAACACTAACAAAATACCTGAATCATACAGATGAAGTCAACTACCACATGCTCAGCTAACTAACTCCATGCAATCAGCTACCTGAAGAGATCATCAGGTCCTCAGAGGACTAGCAAGATACATAATATACAAGCCAACATGTAACAGTACAAATATACAAAGAAGTAAGGAACAATCAAGGATATCCAACTAGACAAAATGAACCAAGACACAAGATCTAAACACAAGGATCCTAAGACACTAGCATGCCATACTAGAAGTGGCTAATAAGTCAAAGCTATAGACTGCAGTCAAGGCAAGTACTCACAATCTATAGTGTCTCAATCGCAGTCAAGGCAAGTACTCACAACCAAGACAGTAGCCAATCCTAGTATAAAATCCTATAGACCATAGTCAAGGTAAGTACTCACAATCTATAGAATGTCAAAGTCAAGTCCTACTCAAGTCATGTCAAGTCAAGTCAAGTTATAATCAAGTTAAGGGAATCATGGTGTAGGACTAGACAACTCTATCAAGAAAAATATATGAAACTAACACAGTGTAACAGATAGAACTATCATAACAGAAAGGAACTATAATGTGCATGCAACTAGAAACATGTAAAGTAAAACTATAACAGGATGAGTGTACTGGACATGGAATAAAGCAATCACGAATGTAAGGAAAAGAATAGCAGTGAGATATCGAGCATGCATATAAATTGTATTGTACAAGTTGGCTGGGTATACTTGCCTGGAGGTTGCACGAAGAACCAACAATGTATCGCCAATCAACAAGTCAGAAAGTCCAAGTCATCACAACTGTCTCCGAAATCTGAAATAAACGTTACCAAAATTCTCAGAATAGTCAAATTAGCTAGGATTGCCTGTCCTTAAGTCCAATTCTGGACACAGGGGCAAAACGGTAATTTTGGACAAAAACGGTATCCGTCGTTGGACCCACTTTGCACCGAAAAGCGTGCCAGAGTCAATGGTCTCTAAAGTCATCAAAATATATGTCTACGGATCCGGTTTCCCGATATGAACCCGACGGTATATCCAATTTTGGATTCAGAGGGGCCGTGCATAAAATTGCCCGTTGAATCGGACCGTGGGGCCCACAAAATGGCGGTCCGAATTTACTGTCTCAAAATTGGACCAAACTTGGCATGCAGGACCAGAAAAATGATACGGTCCTGTTGGCGCAAGTTTCGTCTCGATCTGACGAACGTGCACAAAGTAATTGAAAATTTTGCACAGAGGCCGATACGGTAAATTTCGACGGATACGTATCAAATTCGTCGTGCACACGCGACTAATTTGAATTTTGTCAAAGCCCACACGTCCGCAATATCTGTACGCGCCTTTTGATGCTCACGGTGCGTGATCACGTCGCCCGGATTGGCGGGATGCACGTCGTATCGAGGATTTTTAGTTTCTGAAAACATAATTTTTAGGAAACTTTAAACAAATTTTATTTGACGAATACAATGAATTAATTAAAAGTAAAAGAAAGGTTTTTCTGTCCTGTAGGTTGTTCCTAACTTCCTTCAAATACATTTTCAAAATCGTTAATGGTCTGGAAGAAAACTGACCGTAAAGTAGGGTAGTTGGTCTATGAAACTGTTCTGTTTTCGAACAGTTAATTGATCGACTTCGCATCGAGTTCTTGGTCGATCGAAGGGTCTACGATGAATTCCCTTTGAAAGGTTTCGAAGAGGGTTGTATTGGCTTTCCATAACAAGTTACGGATCATAAAATGACTCAAAAACGAGGGTGTAATCGTACCTTAAAGTTGGCGCTCCCACAGTACCCTGCTGTCGCGACTGCTCTGCTTCGACGTGCGTGCGCGGCCCTGGCCGCCTGCGGTGGCCTCGCGGCGGTGCTGCGGTGGCTGGGGTGTGGCGCTGTGGAGAGGTGGTGGTGGCGTCAGGTGTTGGGGTTCCAGGAGTTCTAGGGTTTAGGTGTTTTTCGATTCTCGATCTCGCTCTCTCTTCGCAGATATGCATGTATGCATATATAAGACCCATGGGTCTTGCTGAAAACCGAGAGGGAAAGGGAGTCGGGCCTAGCTGGGTAGTTCGGGCTTGGCCACTGGTTTAGGTTCTTAGGCTTGGGTGGCCTGCTGGGCTGGGAAGTTTGTGGGCCGGGCCAGGGTTTGTTGATGGGCTTTGGAAAGCTAGGGAAAATTCGGTTGCTGGGCTGGGGGGGTTGAGCATGTGCCTGGCCCAACTGGCTAGGCTGGAATTGGGCCCGTCGGGCTGTGCTGGCCTGGCTAGTTTTTATTTATATATAATCTATATATGTATATATATATATCTATATACACACACACATATACATACATATACATATATGTATATTTATATGTATATATACACTGTCATGACCTGCACCCGCTTTTCGGACGCGAGTTCGTGAGCAAGCCAGCTACGTATCGAGCGGACTCCAGCCCGACTCGAGTACGTATAAGCTGTCAAGGTCATGGGCATCATATCTAATCTAAACTATATCTCAATCCACATGAATCATATAAACAAGAATGAACAAGTATGGGTCATGGTCTGCAGTCCATTAGCATATTGTTCGATTAGACTCTAAGAATGATATGAGCCTATAAATAAACAGAGTATATCATGGTATGGAATATAAAGCATGAGAAGATAATAAAGAAATAACACAAACAAATACCTGTATCATACATCGCAATCCTCTATCATCCTGCTCTGCTAACTAACTCCATGTAGTCGCTAAACCTGAAGAGATCATCAGATCCTCAGAGGACTTGCAAGATACATAAAAATGAGCCTTTCTAACAGTTTATTATGCATGGAGAAAAATACAGGATAAACAAGTAAAACTGAGTAATGAATAAGCACGAATCTATACACTGTCTACATGAAAATGAACTGCTGAACAAGGACTAGAGAACTCATGTCAAGATGTCAACGGATAACCGAAACGAATACTCAAACCCTCGTCCCTAGTGTGGACTCGCAGGTTTGAACAACTACTAATCCTTGTCCCTAGTGTGGACTCGCAGATTAGCATCACCCTCGTCCCTAGTGTGGACTCGCAGGCGTAAACCCTATACTGCTAACCCTCGTCCCTAGTATGGACTCGCAGGCTAGCATCACCCTCGTCCCTAGTGTGGACTCGCAGGTGTGGACCAATAACTACTAACCCTCGTCCCTATTGTGGACTCGCAGGTTAGCTTCAAGGTTCAAGACACGAAGGCACGACTCAATCAAGGCACGACCAATAAGACACAACGCTAACTGTGAACACGGTCTACAAATCAATGGTACCAATATATGAACAGGATATGAAAGATACATATCAATAATATGAGAAAACTGGATAATAAATAAAGAGAGTACATGTAAATAAAGCTGTGTAGAAAGGCAAGGTATACTTGCCTGGGGGGTTGCACGAAGAACCAACAATGTAACTCCAATCAATAAGTCAGAAAGTCCAAGTCATCACAACTGTCTCCGAAAGCTAAAATAAACATTACCAACATTCTCAGAATAGTCAATTTAGCTAGGATTGCCTGTCCTTAAGTCCAATTCTGGACACAGGGGCAAAACGGTAATTTCGGGCAAAAACGGTATCCGTCGTTGACCCGCTTTGCACCGAAAAGCGTGCCAGAGTCAATGATCTCTAAAGTCGTCAAACTACATGTCTACTGATCCAGTTTTCTGATACGAACTCAACCGTATGTCCAGAGTTGGATTCCGGCGGGCCGTGCACAAAATCGCCCGTTGAGTGGAACCGTAGGGCCCGCAAAACGGTGATTTTGTCAACGGTCTCAGAATTGGACCAAACTAGGCATACAAGACCAGAAAAATGATATGGTTCCATTGGCGTAAGTTTCGTCTCGATCTGACGAGCGTGCACAAAGTAATTAGAGAATTTACAAAGTACACGATACGGTGAATTTTGACGGATACGCATCAAATTCGTCGCGCACACGTGACCAATTTGAATTCCGTCAAATCCCACACGTCCACGAAGCCGATACGCAGCTTTCGATGCTTTCGGTTCGTGACCACGTCGTTCGGATTGGCGGGACGCACGTCGTGTGGATGAGTTTTTCTAGTTTTTTGTTTTTTCTAAAAACTGTTTTTCTTGATTTTCAATTCGATTTATCCTAACACCTACTGATTAATAAAATAGTCTAAAAATAGGGTTTGAAAGCTGGTTAGGTTTTCTAAAAAAAGTGTTCAAATGGTTTTCCAAAGTTCGCGATGTTCTGGTCGCAAATCGACCGTAAACATTGGATTTCGGGACAGTTTCTAAACCCAAAAATCGAGGTTTTTCTCGATTTTAGGGCTCGTTTTCCGTCGTGTACAAAACGAATTAAAAAGAACTACCTAAAGGGAAACGAAGGGGTATAGGTTAGGTTCGAACCTGAGAAATCGGTTCAACAAAGCGTTGATTTGGTCGTGGAGGAAACACTGCACGAACTGGCTCCGCGGGGCTGCTGTTGCTATCGTAGTTCTCCGCACTACTGATTCCCGTGCTGCCCCGCGCGCCTGGCCAGCCTATGGCCGCACTCGGCGGCGCTCAGGGCCGGGGAGGGTCGCCCATGGTGGCGTCGAGGGGGCACGGCGTTGGGACTTAGGGTTTACAGGGGTTTCGAAGGTTTACTCTCTCGGTCTGCTGATCGTTATAACGATATATATATATATATATATATATATATATATATATATATATATATATATATATATATATATATATATATATATATATATATATAACCTGTTTCTCGGTTACAGCTTGTGTGTGCTTAAGAGCATGGGTGGGAATCTGGGCCCGGCTGACTGGGCTTCTCATGCTGGCTCGAAAAGTTTTGGGGTCGGGTCGGTTCAGTTTGGCCTGGCCTTGGCTGATTGCTAATGCTTCTTATTCTTTCTTTTATTTTATTTTTATTTGGTTTTTCTTATAAATCCTTATATGGTTCTCTCTCTCTCTTTAAATATATATAAATCTATATATATACACACCCACATATGTATTTTATATCTATATCTATACATACACATACTCTCAAATATAATATATTCATATTTACATACACATACGTACATATATATATATATATATGCCTATATATATATATATATATATATATATATGCCTATATATTTATATATATATATATATATATATATATATATATATATATATATATATATATATATATATATATATATATATATATATATATATATATATATATATATATATATATACCTCCATAAACCCAATTAAATCCCGCTAACCTCTATTCCTAGTATATAGTCTATGTATACAAATATGACCAAATATAATAATGTTTATTAGATAACGAAATAATATAACCAAGAATAATATAATAATATTATATAATAATATCTCAATAATATCGACAACAATAAAATAATAATAATAAATCCTAATAACAACCAAAATTAGACCAATAATGTAGTTCGGTGAACTCATCAACCACCCCCTTTATTCAGCTCCAGAAATTTGTACAATATTCTAAACGCTATTTAATAACAATAATATCTATATTCTACCCATAACAATTATTTAGTAAATAATTGCCAGTTCCTAATATATACAAAATGTTTATATTTACCAAACATGTCTACAAGGTCGTATTTGGTCCCACTACATGACTACATGGCTTGGATTCAGTTCGGATCCAGTTTGACTAGTTTGGTACAACCGGGTCTCCTAATCGTCAAATAATATAATTAATAAATAAATAAAATCTTCGGTACGGGTTAAGTCGCAACTTGGCCTGGTTTTTCTAGTTAGGACACTCTTATAGCTTTGTATTCTCCTACCGTGGCTAAACACTAGTCAAAGCACGCCACTGCACTATCCGTGCCATGATTCTTGGTCGTCTGGTACTTCAAAACTTAACCATGGCTAAAATCGTCTACCGTAATAATTAACTTAATAATTATTTATAATATTCTAAAATCACTATTTAAATCAAATAAATAAAATGAAAAAATATTTCAAAAATTCCGGGAAGGGGAGCTACAAGTCTACCCACCTTAAAATAATTTCGTCGTCGAAATTCTAATTTCTAATTATTCCTAAAATTCAAAAAGGACATCTGTCTTAACCTCAATCTCCTTAAATTTAATTTCTCACAAATATTTATAACCAAGAATATTTGAGGACTTCTACCCACCTTTGGTCACACTACTCCCTTGAAACACAAGTCACTAAAATCATATAATCTTCTAACTAGTAACTAAAAATTCTACCAAGACTACCTAGGACATATGGCAACTATAATCCTCATATCTATAAACAATCAATATTCAATAGTTAAGCAATATATACTATAATTTAAGGATTTCTAATGAATTTTAGACATCACGATTGTTCGTCACTCCGAATGGGAAGGGACGAGAATCAATGGTACAAGAAACAAGGAAGTATAATCGAGAGCAAATATGGAGTTTTCAAGGACGTAGAGAATTTCTAGGAGAATTGTGAAACCCATATTCTCGTAATTAATTATTAAATATGATTTAGTATTAATATTAGTATTTCAAAAAAAATATTATTATCATTAGCGTTTTCTAAAATTATTATTATTAATATTACTATTATTTATTTACGAGTGAAAAAGGATTTCGAAAATAATAACAACATGGATTTTTGGATTTCGAACCCAGACCCAGGCCTGAGCCCAATCCCTTTCTTTTTCTAATTTTTGTCTTGGTTAATCTTTATTAATAAAAAAAAATGGTTTGGCTGGTCCCGTAGGACCAGCATTCTTGCAACTTGTTCAAGTCACCCCCTCACTTTCCTCCCCTACGGTTACTCCAGCACAACTCCAAACTCTCCCACTCCCCCTCTTATAACTCCCTGTTATTAAAACACCACCATCAACTCCTCATTTAATTCCATTCTCCCTACTCCTACTTTTTCTCCACCACACAGCTCACGCACAGCCATCACCCCACTCTCCTTTATTCCTCCACTTTCCCCACTCTCCCCGTACTCACATCAGAAGAGAAGCAAACATTTTTGTTACCATCTCTCTCTCCCTCCCTCTTTTACTCACACTATTCCTCACAGAACCCCCTTAGCTCAAACCTCTATCTCTCTCTCTTTCTCCATCTCCCTAGAGAAAAACCCCACCGAACCCTAACCCAATTTCCCGCGGCCACCCCTCCCGAGCTCGGCGCCTCTCCGCGTGACTCTCCCCTGCCAGGTCAGCGCCCCAGCGCTGTCCCCTCCCTCGCGGCTCCGACGATCTCCGCGCGGCTCCTCCCCGCGCCGTCCATCCCCGTCCGTCCGCGCCGCCGCGCCCCCTTCTGTCTCCGAGGCCGCGCCTCCGCGGTGCAGCCAGCCCCGGCCACCTCCCTGCGGCCCGCGCCTCCCCCGTGCGGTTTCCATCTCCGGCAGCGCCCCGCCGGCTCCCAGTGGCCAACCCCGTCGTCGCCTCTCATCCGCGGAGTTCTTCCCGCTGTCCAGATCCGCGATCCCGTGCACCCGATCCAGCGTTGTCCGAACGTTGTTTCGGCTCTCTCCAAGTTCTTCCCGCGGCTCCCCGCCAACGAAAATTTGGTAATCCCTGTTAATCACAGTAGTTCGTCCCTCCCGTAGAGGTCTATGATGATATCGGTCCCCGGTTTCCCTTTGGGAAATCCGGTTAGCTACGTAGTAGATTCGGTTAGCTACGTTAGCTTTTGGTGTGGTTGGTTTGCGAGATTTTTGTGATGTGGGTGCTGAGATTTTTATGTTGTTGGTTGATTTCGGATTTCCCGGGTATTTCGGGAAGGTTCTGGTGGTTGGAAAGTATCTCGGTGGTTATATTTTCGGGATTATTATTTGGTTGGAACAATTGCAGGTTTTTGGCACATTTCCCAGTTTTGGGTTGTCCCGAAATAGAGGAAATGCTGCCCAAATTTTTACAAAACTTTATTTATTTTGGTTTCAAAATTGGTTTCGGAAAATGAATTTAAAACTGACTTTCGGACGATGACCGTACCGGTCTGTGGGCCCTAGCGAAATGCAAACGCACCGGTCCGACCGGGCGTTGAAGTATTAGTTAGATTTGATGATGGACCGAGTCTGAGACTCCAACTTTTTAAAATTATTTTTATTTAATGTTTAAGTTTTATTATAGTTATCTATTTACGGCACATTTTATTTAGTAATTAAACATTTTCTCTTATTTTATGTAAAAGAATTGTACAGGACATAAGCCCATAACTCTAGGATGATTAGCTGTGCCCATGTATTACATAGTGAGGTTTTACTTTCTTTCTGGGTGGATGTTGATCTTGGGTGGTTTTGGTTTGAATGGATAATCGTAGTTAGAGCGTAATCATATAATTAATTAAGAATTAAATAAAATGGATAAAATATTAGTAGGATAACTAGTTCATGATTTGTCACTGTAAGAAAATATATTTTTATAGATATATTACAAAAAGCACAAAGTTTTCCAAAGATAATTGATTCTTGTTAATATTTCCAAATAATCAAATTACCCGGTTAAATCAACGCACGTAGCTTGCGACGTAACCGTTAGCTGTAGCTTAATATAACTTAAAACCTGACTAGGACTTACTACTAGAGATTGCAACTAGCACACTTAGCTTGGTTATATAGCGGATCTAAGTCGAGTTCTCAACTGTAGGAACTCGAAGACATACCTGACGTTCCTCCTCGGTACCAACTCATCTCTCCAGTCATTTTCCTGAGGCAAGTATAGTTTGTGTTGGTTTTACAGTTATTTTAATAATCGTTTTACTGCAAGTTTAAACCACGATGCAAACACGAAACTCTCTCGGAGAGTACTGACTGCAACTACTGTACTGATTGGGGGACTGGGGGAGTAGTGTAATGAGTATGACCACATCCAAAACTGTATACTGACTGTGTTAGCTTACCCCTCATACACACGGGGATAAGCCATATCGTATCCATATGATACAACTGTACAACCCAAGCCGGTCATATTCATTGCCTATTCAAAAACATTATTTTACTGCTGAAAACTGGTCATTTCTAAATTGTTTAAAAGTGCATATTTCTATTATTATTTTAACTGTTTAAAATTAGCATGAATTATACTTTGCTCCCTCCTGATTGGAGACCCAAATTTTAGGTATCACTGATGAGGCTTTGTTCCGCGATCCCAAGACGAGGAATTCGAGACTGATGAGCTGTTTGCCTAGAGTTTTCTTTTATTCATGATGTATGTAGAAAATGGTTTAAGTTGTATCTTTCATTTCATTGTAAAGTTTAATAAAGTTTTAAATTTCGAATGTTGAGTTGTGACAAATATAGTGTTGTTGTATGGTTACCTGCTACTGAACAGCTTACTGCCGCCGTCTCAACAACGGTGCAGGCTGGGCATGATCTGATTCGACCCAGAAATTAGGACCGGGTCGTGACATGTTTTCAGTGGTGGCCCATGCAGGTCCACAACAACAACAACTTAGGAAAACCTATCTAGAAGCAACTAGAACACTAGAACATCAATTTGTCACGACATAGGACCGAAATAATTTATAAAAAAAATATTTTTGCTTGTATAGACCGGTAGGCTACCTTGCTTATGTGTGCGTCCTAAACCTTCCAGAGAATGACCGTTGACCAAATTCTGCTGGCGATGAGGTGTCATCTCCGGATCATACCCCATCTCCTCAACCAAGCCCAGGGTCTTTTCCCTCGCGGCTGTTTGACCGTCCTCATAGTACATCCAGTGAGTTTTCCCTACACTGGCAATTTCTACCCATCTCAAACTGAGTTGCTTTCCATGGTGGAGTATTCATTTTTGTTGCTCCACCAGTACCAACAAACATCTTCCAAATGGTTGCCCCATTTCAAGAAATCCTGGAGTTCCAGAAAGCTCAAGATTAAGCCCAGCAGGAACAGATGAATATCACGAGAGAAGACATGAAGAACGTCAATGATGTAGCCTTAGTTATCTCCAACCAAGTTAGAGCAGAATTTTTGCCCTAGGGAGGATACCCCTGAATCTAGAAGATATTTGGGTCCCATCAAGTACTCTACTTCCGGCAGCTTTGTCGTAAGAAGCTATAGGCTTGTAACTACTGCAGAGGCCTGGTCAAGGCCGTTAGTTGCCGCAAGAGATTGGGACAATATGTGGCATATGGATCTGCTGAACATCGGGTAAAGGACTTCCCATATCTTTCCATCAAATCAGAGCTCATATCCCAGCGACACCTGTTAGGCCACAACCTAGGAACTCTTTTCTATCCAGCAGACCCTGCCTCCTACAATAAGGCATGATGCATACTCGAGGTTCATAGAAGATGAAGCAGTTGGAGGCTGCTCATGAAGAGCCAGAACCATGAAGAATAGTACCTAGGACTGCTGAATAGCATCATCTTTTTGGAAGTTGTAACAGGATGTCCTTAGATCAATCATAAGAGTTTTTGCTGTAATCTCCACATGAATAGAAATTTTTAGTTACACCCTTATGGCAGATGTTTTGATAGTCTCCCGGATTATCCCAGATCTAGACACAGGATTCACCCCTGACCTAGTCCCTGGCTCTTTCCCTAAATTCTAAAGGATGTTACAGAGTCAACCCGAAGGTGGCCAAGAAGATGAAGGACCAGATCAATGAAGGCTCTAGGATTTATTCAGAGTGGAACTTTACCTCAGGGAGTATCTATCTATTTGTGCCCAAGAAGGATGGAGCAACGGATGTGTATCGATTACCAGACACTAAAGAACAAGTACCTTCTACCGGATCGAGGCTGTTTGATCTGGTTGTGTGGAGTGTGGAGTTAGGGTGTTCGAAGTTTGACTTAAGATTTGACTACCATCAAATCAAAGTCAGAAAAGAGGACATTTCCAAGACGGCGTTCAAACACTAAGTATGGAAAGTTTTCTTTGGTCAGGATGTTAGACTGACAAATGCCCTGCTGGTTCTGAATCTTAGAATAGAGATTTCATGAGTATTTGAATCAGTTTTATCTTCTCTATCGATAACATTCTGATATATTTAAAGACTGAAGAAGAGCATGAAGAACATCTGAGGAAGTTTTGGAAACTTTGAGGAAAAAGAAGTTTTATGGTAAGTTACCTGAACGTGGATTTTCTTTGACAAGGTGGACTTTTGGCCATGTCGTCAAGAGAAGAAATTTCGATAGCTGCTGTTGAAGAGTGGTATACCCCAAGTTCAATTCGGAAGTTTCTTGAACTTGGCTGGCTACTATCAGAAGTTCGTGAAGGATTTCGCCAAGATTGCTGAGCCGATGACGAAGCTCACTTGGAAGAATGAAGAGTTCATCTGAACGAAAGTTGCCAGGCGCATTGAGAAGCTGAAGAAGAGACTTACCACTACACCAATCCTTGCGCTACCCGCAGGAACCGGTGGGTTCTCAATTTACAGTAATGCCTCTGGAAAAGAACTGGGCTGCGTTCTTCAACAACATGGGAAGTAATTGCTTACACATATAAGCAACTACAGACTCATGAGGAGAATTATCCCACACCTAATTTGAAATTTGCTGCAATTATCTTTACTTTAAAGCTTTGGAAGCATGATTTTTATGGAAAGGGAGTAAAATATATACGGACTACAAAAGTCTGAAAAATGTCTTCACTCAGAAAGGGCTGAATGTTAGACTAAGAAGATGGCTGAAGCAGATGAAGGACTTCGACATCAACCTGCAGTACTATTCAGGTAAGGCTAATGTGGTCGCTGATGCACTTGGTCGATACTGATGGTGAAGTTCTTAACCAAGGACTAGCACCTGCTAGAAGACATCGAGAAGTTTGGACTGGAGGTTATACTACCTGGAGATAGAAGGACGGAGCTGGATGCTGATTCAGTATTGATGAAGTTCGAGGCTGATGGACAAAATCAAGAGGACGTAGTTTCAAAACGAGGCACTTTGCAGGCTTAGAGATCAAATGTTGACAGGAACACTTGAGGGTTTCTAAATTGATCAGCAATGGAACTCTGAAGAATGGTACGACTTTGCGTATCGGCTGACAAACGGAGGAACGAGTTGATGAAAGAAATGCACCAGTCGCAGTATTCCATATATTCAGGAGCTAATAAGATGTATCGGAATATGCCTCCATTGATTGGTGCTATGGAATGAAGGAGGACAATTCCAGGTATGGGATTAGATGTGAATTTGTCAACATGAGGAATTTAGCAAGAGAACAACAAGTTTGTTGCAGCCGCTGGACAATTCGGAGTGGAAGTAGAAGCATATAACAATGGACTTTGAGTAAGGATTGCCTTGTTCCCAAGGAGGGAAGGGCACCAATTGGATTATAGTGGACCGACTGACTAGGTCATCACACTTTATTCCCTTTAAGGTTAGTTTATTAATCACCGAGAAGTTGGCAGCATTGTACGAGAGGCACCCCTGCCGGATTTATGGCGTACAAACCGGCGGACAATCAAAGAAGATAATCCAGACGCTTGAAGATATGTTAGATCTTGTGTTTTGGAAATTGGAGGGTCTTGGAGAAGATCATTTAAAATTGGTAGAGTTTCCTTACAACAACTACCAAGTTAGCATCGTCAATCAGTGGAGTTTGAAGAAGGTGATAGCATTTTTTGAAGTTTTGAGAAACGATCAGTTGACGGAGCTGGAAAATTGAGGCCAGGTACATCAAGCCATTGGAAGTTTTAAGACGAGTTGGAAGTAGCGTACCGGTTAGCTCTACCAGCTAATCTTGAGAGTGTGCAACGTCTTCTACGTATCACAGCTCAGACGCTACATTCCGGATCCGAGTCACACTTTGGATAATTCAGAGCTGAAGATTGGACTCCACCTTTCAGAGCCAGAGAAACCAGTTGCAAGTGTATTCAGAGGTGAGAAGAAGATCAGAATTTGAGCCATCACGTAAACTCCTACTTCTTATCTTTTCGTTCTAAACTTGACTGATGCTGCTAAGTCAGCCTAGTTTTCAAGCTATCTCTTTATCAAGTTGATCATGACAGTATTTTATTGGGTGCACCCACTAATATATTGTCTAATCAGGACCGGTGCATGATGGTCTGATCAACCTCGTGTACTTTGGTTCGCTTTTGTATTTTTTCTGCATGGATGATATCATAAATAAAACTTGACCCTAAACCGTCTCATCCACGACTGCCTTGGAAATTCTCATTGTTGGACCTGAGTTACGGGCACAGTACCCGTACCTGTTTGGCTTTTCTACCCTACCTTTAATTTCGAGGACAAATTTTCTAAGAGGGAAGATTGTGAAACCCATATTCTCGTAATTAATTATTAAATAGTGATTTAGTATTAATATTAGTATTTCAAAAAAATATTATTATCATTAGCGTTTTCTAAAAATTATTATTATTAATATTACTATTATTATTTACGAGTGAAAAAGGATTTCGAAAATAATAACAACATGGATTTTTGGATTTCGAACCCAGACCCAGGCCTGAGCCCAATCCCTTTCTTTTTCTAATTTTTGACTTGGTTAATCATTATAATAAAAAAATGGTTTGGCTGGTCCCGTAGGACCAGCATTCTTAACTTGTTCAAGTCACCCCCTCACTTTCCTCCCCTACGGTTACTCCAGCACAACTCCAAACTCTCCCACTCCCCCTCTTATAACTCCCTGTTATTAAAACACCACCATCAACTCCTCATTTAATTCCATTCTCCCCACTCCTACTTTTTCTCCACCACACAGCTCACGCACAGCCATCACCCCACTCTCCTTTTATTCCTCCACTTTTCCCCACTCTCCCGTACTCACATCAGAAGAGAAGCAACATTTTTGTTACCATCTCTCTCTCCCTCCCTCTTTTACTCTCACTATTCCTCACAGAACCCCCTTAGCTCAAACCTCTCTCTCTCTTTCTCCATCTCCCTGGAGAAAAACCCCACCGAACCCTAACCCCAATTTCCCGCGGCCACCCCTCCCGAGCTCGGCGCCTCTCCGCGCGACTCTCCCCCCCAGGTCAGCGCCCCAGCGCTGTCCCCTCCCTCGCGCCTCCGGCGATCTCCGCGCGGCTCCTCCCCGCGCCGCCCATCCCCGTCCGTCCGCGCCGCCGCACCCCTTCTGTCTCCGAGGCCGCTCGCGCGCAAGCCAGCCCCGGCCACCTCCCCTGCGGCCCCGTGCCTCCCCCCGCGGTTTCCATCTCCGGCAGCGCCCCGCCGGCTCCCAGTGGCCGACCCCGTCGTCGCCTCTCATCCGCGGAGTTCTCCCGCTGTCCAGATCCGCGATCCCGTGCACCCGATCCAGCGTTGTCCGAACGTTGTTTCGGCTCTCCCCAAGTTCTTCCCGCGGCTCCCCGCCAACGAAAATTTGGTAATCCCTGTTAATCACAGTAGTTCGTCCCTCCCGTAGAGTCTATGATGATATCGGTCCCCGGTTTCCCTTTGGGAAATCCGGTTAGCTACGTAGTAGATTCGGTTAGCTACGTTAGCTTTTGGTGTGGTTGGTTTGCGAGATTTTTGTGATGTGGGTGCTGAGATTTTTATGTTGTTGGTTGATTTCGGATTTCCGGGTATTTCGGGAAGGTTCTGGTGGTTGGAAAGTATTTCGGTGGTTATATTTTCGGATTATTATTTTGGTTGGAACAATTGCAGGTTTTGTGGCGCATTTCCCAGTTTTGGGTTGTCCCGAAATAGAGGAAATGCTGCCCAAATTTTTACAAAACTTTATTTATTTTGATTTCAAAATTGGTTTCGGAAAATGAATTTAAAACTGATTTTCGGGCGATGACCGTACCGGTCTGTGGGCCCTAGCGAAATGCAAACGCACCGGTCCGACCGGGCGTTGAGGTATTAGCTAGATTTGATGATGGACCGAGTCTGAGACTCCAACTTTTAAAATTATTTTTATTTAATGTTTAAGTTATTTATTATAGTTATCTATTTACGGCACATTTTATTTAGTAATTAAACATTTTCTCTTATTTTATGTAAAAGAATTGTACAGGGCATAAGCCCATAACTCTAGGATGATTAGCTGTGCCCATGTATTGCATAGTGTAGGTTTTACTTTCTTTCTGGGTGGATGTTGATCTTGGGTGGTTTTGGTTTGAATGGATAATCGTAGTTAGAGCGTAATCATATAATTAATTAAGAATTAAATAAAATGGATAAAATATTAGTAGGATAACTAGTTCATGATTTGTCACTGTAAGAAAATATATTTTTATAGATATATTACAAAAAGCACAAAGTTTTCCAAAGATAATTGATTCTAATATTTCCAAATAATCAAATTAACCGGTTAAATCAACGCACGTAGCTTGCGACGTAACCGTTAGCTGTAGCTTAATACAACTTAAAACCTGACTAGGACTTACTACTAGAGATTGCAACTAGCACACTTAGCTTGGTTATATAGCGGATCTAAGTCGAGTTCTCAACTGTAGGAACTCGAAGACATACCTGACGTTCCTCCTCGGTACCAACTCATCTCTCCAGTCATTTTCCTGAGGCAAGTATAGTTTGTGTTGGTTTTACAGTTATTTTAATAATCGTTTTACTGCAAGTTTAAACCACGATGCAAACACGAAACTCTCTCGGAGTACTGACTGCAACTACTGTACTGATTGGGGACTGGGGGAGTAGTGTAATGAGTATGACCACATCCAAAACTGTATACTGACTGTGTTAGCTTACCCCTCATACACACGGGATAAGCCATATCGTATCCATATGATACAACTGTACAACCCAAGCCGGTCATATTCATTGCCTATTCAAAACATGTTTTACTGCTGAAAACTGGTCATTTCTAAATTGTTTAAAAGTGCATATTTCTATTATTTATTTTAACTGTTTAAAATTAGCATGAATTATACTTTGCTCCCTCCTGACTGGAGACCCAACATTTTAGGTATCACTGATGAGGCTTTGTTCCGCGATCCCAAGACGAGGAATTCGAGACTGATGAGCTGTTTGCCTAGAGTTTTCTTTTATTCATGATGTATGTAGAAAATGGTTTAAGTTGTATCTTTCATTTCATTGTAAAAGTTTAATAAAGTTTTAAATTTTGAATGTTGAGTTGTGACAAATATAGTGTTGTTGTATGGTTACCTGCTACTGAACAGCTTACTCTGCCGCCGTCTCAACAACGGTGCAGGCTGGGCATGATCCGATTCGACCCAAGAAATTGGGACCAGGTCGTGACAAGAATTTTCAAAGCAGAGTGGATTGAGGGTTTCTAAGGTTTAGTCAATTGCGCAGGCTCGTACCAGTACAGTTACGTAACCGGTATGATATGCTCTGACCTGCATGGGCCACCACAAAAATGTCACGACCCGCACCCGCTTTTTCGGACGCGAGTTCGTGAGCAAGCCAGCTACGTATCGAGCTGACTCCAGCCCGACTCGAGTACGTATAAGCTGTCAAGGTCATGGGTATCATATCTAATCTAAACTATATCTCAATCCACATGAATCATTAAACAAGAATGAACAAGTATGGGTCATGGTCTGCATCCCATTAGCATATTGTTCGATTAGACTCTAAGAATGATATGAGCCTATAAATAACAGAGTATATCATGGTATGGAATATAAAGCATGAGAAGATAATAAAGAAATAACACAAACAAACCTGTACATACATCGCAATCCTCTAACATCCTGCTCTGCTAACTAACTCCATGTAGTCGCTAAACCTGAAGAGATCATCAGGTCCTCAGAGGACTAGCAAGATACATAAAAACGAGCCTTTCTAACAGTTTATTATGCATGGAGAAAAATCAGGATAACAAGTAAAAGTGAGTAATGAATAAGCATGAATCTATACACTATCTACACGAAAATGAACTGCTGAACAAGGACTAGAGACTCATGTCAAGATGTCAACGGATAACCGAAACGATACTCAAACCCTCGTCCCTAGTGTGGACTCGCAGGTTTGAACAACTACTAATCCTCGTCCTTAGTGTGGACTCGCAGATTAGCATCACCCTCGTCCTAGTGTGGACTCGCAGGCGTAAACCCTATACTGCTAACCCTCGTCCCTAGTGTGGACTCGCAGGCTAGCATCTACTACTAACCATCGTCCCTAGTGTAGACTCGCAGGCTAGCATCACCCCTCGCCCTAGTGTGGACTTGCAGGTGTGGACCAATAACTACTAACCCTCGTCCCTATTGTGGACTCGCAGGTTAGCTTCAAGGTTCAAGACATGAAGGCACGACTCAATCAAGGCACGACCAATAAGACACAACGCTAACTGTGAACACGGTCTACAAATCAATGGTACCAATATATGAACATGATATGAAAGATACATCATCATAATATAGAAAACTGGATAATAAATAAAGACAGTGCAGTAAATAAAGCTGTGTAGAAAGGCAAGATATACTTGCCTGGGGGTTGCACGAAGAACCAACAAGTAACTCCAATCAATAAGTCAGAAAGTCCAAGTCATCACAACGTCTCCGAAGCTAAATAAACATTACCAACATTCTCAGAATAGTCAATTTAGCTAGGATTGGCCTGTCCTTAAGTCCAATTCTGGACATAGGGGCAAAACGGTAATTTCGGGCAAAAACGGTATCCCCGTTAGACCCGCTTTGCACCGAAAAGCGTGCCAGAGTCAATGGTCTCTAAAGTCGTCAAACTACATATCTACTGATCCAGTTTTTCGATACGAACTCAACCGTATGTCCAAGTTGGATTTCGGCGGGCCGTGCACAAAATTGCACGTTGAGTGGAACCGTGGGGCCCGCAAAACGTAATTTTGTCAACGGTCTCAGAATTGGACCAAACTTGGCATACAGGACCAGAAAAATGATACGGTTCTATTGGCGCAGTTTGTCTCGATCTGACGAGCGTGCCACAAAGTAATTAGAGAATTTGCAAAGTGCACGATACGGGTGAATTTCGACGGATACGCATCAAATTCGTCGCGCACACTAGACGACCAATTTGAATTCCGTCAAAGCCCACACGTCCACGAAGCCGATACGCAGCTTTCGATGCTTTGGTTCGCGACCACGTCGTCCGAATTGGCGGGACGCACGTCGTGTGGATGAGTTTTTCTAGTTTTCTGTTTTTTCTAAAAACTGTTTTTCTTGTTTTCAATTCGACTTATCCTAACATCTACTGATTAATAAAATAATCTAAAAATAGGGTTTGAAAGCTGGTTAGGTTTTCTAAAAAAAAGTGTTCAAATGGTTTTCCAAAGTTCGCGATGTTCTGGTCGCAAATCGACCGTAAAACATTGGATTTCGGGACAGTTTCTAAACCCAAAAATCGAGTGTTTTCTCGGTTTTTGGGGCTCGTTTTTCCGTCGCGTACAAAATGAATTAAAAAGAACTACCTGAAGGCAAACGAAGGGTATAGGTTTAGGTTCGAACCTGAGAAATCGGTTCGACAATCGTCGATTTGGTCGTGTAGGAAATACTGCACGAAATGGCTCCGCGTGGCTGCTGTTGCTGTCGTGGTTCTTCGCGCTACTGATTCCCGTGCTGCCCCGCCGGCCATGGCGCACCTGTGGCCGTGCGCGGCGGCGCTCAGGGCCGGGGAGGGTCGCCATGTGGCGTCGAGGGGCGCGGCGTGGGACTTAGGGTTTACAGGGGTTTCGAAGGTTTACTCTCTCGGTCTGCTGATCGTTTATAACGATATATATATATATATATATATATATCTTATATATATAATAATATATTATATATATGTAACCTGCCTTCTCTCTCTCGGTTACAGCTTGTGTGTGCTTAAGAGCACGGGTGGGAATCTGGGCCCGGCTGACTGGGCTTCTCATGCTGGCGCGAAAAGTTTTGGGGTCGTGTCGGTTCAGTTTGGCCTGGCCTTTGCTGATTGCTAATGCTTCTTATTCTTTATTTTATTTTATTTTATTT